>BRKX01000012.1:2407500-3007500 GCA_026008535.1 Perilla frutescens | reverse complement strand
TTTGGGACCTCAAATATATATTACTTATTAATTCTGGAGCTGAAACATTAGAACTATTAATTTAGTAATTAAATTATTGAAACTATCAATTTAAAATTAAAAAAATTATGAATTTTCTTAATAATATATATACACACAATCGGAAGCGCGAGTGGACTCACCAGAGATACCGGCGGTGCAGTAAACAAGGATGAAGATCATGCCTCCGAAGGCCCAAGCGATGCCGAGAATGCCGACTCCGCCGCACTCATCGCCGCCGTGAGTGACGTCGCTCTGGCTCTTGTACCCGATAACCGTCAGCACCGTGACATACAAAAAGAGAAGAGTAGCGATGAACTCAGCTATCACCGCCCTGTAAAAGGACCATTTGCTCAGCTCGTCGAAGTCGAGCAGCGGCGCCGGGGGCGGGTCGTGGTAGTCCTTGCCGGAGTACTCCGCCGCCGGCCCGACTGCTTCTACGTCTTTGGTCATTGCGATCGGCGTTCAATTCGAGGTGTCGCTAGTGTGTGTGTGGTGTGTGAAGAAAGGGGTGGTGTTTGGTATTTATGGTGGAGGAGAGGGACGTCGAATTGAATGATTTAAGAGTGCATGTAAATAATTTAGAAATTTTATGATTAAAGATTAATTTGTAACGCCGCCCTAAGTAAAATTTAATTTTATTTTCTAATGTTTGAGAAATAATTAATCGGAAATTAGTAGCCGACCAATGCAGATTAGTGGTGATTTTCTTCGCTTGCTTGGCCCCACCCTTGTCACTAATGGCTCTCTGTATTTTGGGGGTTTGTTTATATAGCTATATTACAGTCTATTGACATTTAATCAAATATATATATAATATTTTCTCAATATATGTATATAATAGCGTATAAAATGCACATGGCTGACAGAGTTTTTACATTTAAAAAATAGATGATAACAAATATTCGCAAGTCATTAATTTGTCAATTTCGGCTGATTGGTTGGAGCTGAATTATCAAGAAAGTAACAGATTATAAATTAAACTCAATATATAATGGTATAACTTTAAGGAAATAGTATAATTTCATAGCGTTGTGTCATTAAAATAACTCAATAATTTTAATTACATTTTCAAGATGAATGTTCCTTAACTTCCTTCCATATGACACCCAAATAGGTGAAGATTCTTATATAAAAGAGTGATATCTCAAGTTCGAGATTCACAACTCCCCCTCGTCTCAACTCAAAAACAAAACAAAATGTAAGGATTCTTAGTGTAGGCCACACTTTCAAATGATGTAATACGTGGCGTATGAACACACACTCAAAAATAAAATTGAGAAATAATTGTGGAGTGTTCATATATATATATATATATATATATATATATATATATATATAGTAACACAACTTATAGAATTTCTCATAATTGCATATAGTTTATCCAATGAAGTTATTTAATTTATTGATGTGGCATAGCTATCAATTGGACTTTTAACTAATATATATATATATATATGTATGTATATCGATTGGACTTTAATAAATTTCAATTCAACTGTTGTGGTTTGAATATGATATATTTATGATATCTCTATAAAACATTGTATCGAATTCTAAATATTTTACAAGCTCCTAGGGCTGCAATTCTGTAGCCTTTAAAATTGTTTTCAGTTTTTCAACAAATATAACAATTTTCGAGTTTTTTTATTTTACGCTTTTGCACTTTTTAAATAGTTTAACAAACTCATAATATCGAGATACATATTTGTAAAGTTCATTGATATTCCAGAGAGAGGGGGAAGTCGGATAAGATATCAAAGAAGCGATTATAATTATATTTGGATTAATTACATAATAGTATTCAACATTCGCTCTCTTTAAAAGATGAACGGCAGCATCCAATGTTTGCATAACTAACGCGTTTATTACTAACGAAATTTTTGGAGGACCAAATTAAATAATGGCGTTGATTTCCACCTAATTTGTTAAAATATAGTGTAAATTAAAATGGAGTCGTTATAACTTATAAATTTTTTTATAAAAAAAATTCATTAGTATTAAAAATATTAATTATGCAAACGTTGGATATTGATATGCAACTTTTGAAATTTCACGACAAAAAATTAATAACGGATAAATATGGGTATTGTTGTGTAATTAACCCATTATATTTAATTGTTTTTCTTCGGTGGCATATATAATTGCATTAGCTCTATATTAAGATTTTGAAGGAGAAATAATGTTTATCAAGAAAAGAAAAAAATATATATCTCTATAAAAAAAAAAGGTATTGATTGAATATGCTGCCCATATGCGAATCAATTATATGGCATGATAAATATATACCCCTCCAAACTTGATTCTTAATAAAGTATAACGATTAATTGTTAATATTATCTTAAGCACTTCACTAATGATTATCTGATAATATTTTTAATTAAGCTTATTAAATAATGTTAGAGTTGTTAATTGATTATATACACTTTTAAATGGGGCACTGTTGCGTTGTCATTTTTTAATGTAATGAAAGGTATTAATTGCTTTGCCAGATAAATTTATCTGTCTTACACCTAAAAAGCATTTCAATTATTTTTAAGCTTGTGGTGCTGCTTTAATGTATTTCTTTATTTATATATGTTTTTTAAGGTATGCGGAAGACTTCAAATGTGGGAGTTACATGTATCTAAATCATGCATTTTATTAATATTAATTCATTTGCTTGATTAGTTGCCCTTAGTTGGTAAAATAATTAAGGTTTTTTTAATACTAATTGAACATCATCATGCATAATATTCTTCACATGTGACGTTAAATTTATGCTTAATGCAACACCTAGTTAATGTATTTAGGAGTTTTACAAGTCCGGAAGATAGATTAACTGTCGATACATGACCGGAAATATTAAAGTGAAAACTATCTATCTAGAATTCCAACGATCGTGTATTTTATTCTTTTTATTTTTTAATTATTTTTATATCAATTTCCAACTAAAATCTTTTATTAATTATCTATTAAATTTATAAAACTCCATTTTTTAAAACTCCTACATTGATAAATTTCATCTTTCATTTCCAACAAAAACGTTAAATCCCCAAAATGAAAAATGTTTTATACATATGAATCCCGACAAATAAAGGGGAAAATGCATCGATTAGAATTGTTATACATTAATTAGTTAAATGCCTTAAATGAGATGGAAATTATAAAATATCATTATAGTAATTTTCAAGAGATCAATAGTGACAGATTAATTTATAAGATTATCGTTGTTGACAATCAATAACATTAATATAAGTGTAAGGATATCAACAGGGGCAATCATTTCAATGAGACAAATATATAGTAATTAATGGCATTCGGTAACAATAATTTACTTGTTGCCGTAATTATATTTTAATTTTACTATCTCAGATGTATTATTACTATTAACAGTATTGATTTCAATACACCTTAACCTTAAGCCGTCGCTGTTAAGAGTGATAAAATTTAATCCCAGTAAATTAACGTAATTGTCACATCATTTAATTATTAATATACACATCAGCACCACCGACTACCGCCACCTCGGCCGAGCCGACCACCCAATTGTCAGAGCCCATCTGTCATGACTCATTATTCTTATCCACCACAACATTCATTTCCTTTTATTTTAGCAATAATAATAATAACAATAATAATAATAATAATAATAATAATAATAATATTATTATTATTATTATTATTATTATTATTATTATTAGTGGTGATAGCAAATTGAAATTAAATAGGAGAAGCTACCCCGCATGAGCTACGCGATGTGACCTATCTCAACAAACCGTAAAATTCTATATTAACTTGTGACGTAATATCCATAGCTATAAGAATCTCGATACGAAGTAATTGTGTTTAGTATATTAATCATATATTTATCTACATGTCAAGATTCATATAATTACGGATAGTATTCGATAAAATATCGTAAATTTTCCGGTTTCAATGTTCGTTCTCTATTCCTAAGTATTTTATTAACACAGCACTATCATCTCTCTCATTAAAGATGCTCTCATCCAGGAGGTTATACTAAAATTTGTTAAGAAACTTATTTACACAATTACGTCGAGTTTGTACCTTCAAAAAAAAAAAGACCTTGATTTTTTTTTTATTATACAAACAATATATATTTATATTTACTCCATAAAAATGTATTTAAATAGTCTAATAATAACAAATAAGGATCATACTTCCAAAATATAAACTTTATTTCTTAATAAGGATCTAAGAATTTCCTTCTTTAGTTTTTTTTCGAAAAAAATATTTTGTATGTTCTATGAGACCCAACACGTAACATTAAAAAAAGTCTGGGCCATAGATAATAAAAACTTGTGACATAAAATTAGTTAAGTTTGTGCCTAAATTTAATATACCAACCCAACCCTCTGATCATAAGGCACCACAATTATAAGACACCAAAATTTGAAAAAACATAAAAAAAAAAAAAAAAAAAGTTCCTCTGCAGTTTCTATAATATGCAAAAAGAAACCATTCCCGTTAAATGCAACCATTAGCAAATTTATCTTTTTAATTTCAATTTGTTCAACAACTCCAATAAAAAGGATGAAATTTAACAATTAATTTTGAAAAGGGTAAAACGGGAAATTCATGGGAAAAATAAAAGTGTTGGATTTTTAAAATGGAGGATGCTGCGAATAAAATATTACAATAACTTAGGAGATTGTTAAACTATTCTCATTGTCCCATAATGACACCATTCTCATTGTCCCATGATTACAGTCTCTTACGGTATGGTTGGTATGATGGAATCACATTCTCATGTCCATTCTCATTCCTATGATTGGTATTGAAAAAGTATGATTTTTTTAATTGGGAATGGTCATTCCCGAAAGAATCACATTACCATGAACATATGATTAGTCATTATTCCCCGTTCCCATGGTATTATGTATTCTTGATTATCAAAATAAATTTTATTTTTTATTTTGCGAATATAACCCTATTAAATATTATTTGAAATCTACAAATTACATTATACATTAAAAGAAGTTCGACCCATATGAAGGAAAATAATGAAGTAGTAAATAAGGGCACTATAAGGCAGTCGTGTGTAAATTAAATCTAAAAAAATATTAATGAATTCTCATAATTTGGGTGTGAAAATGAGGGAAATTTTAATTAGGGGTAGGTAAATGGTTGGTTCGTTGCAAAACCGAGCTAAACTAACTAAACCAAATAAAAAATTTCTTAAAAAAAATCAAACCAAACAAACCAAAATAATATATATAACCAAAACAAACCATAATTCTTTGGGTAGTTCGACTTAATTTTCTATTTAACTAAATTTTCAATGATTATTTTTTATTTTCAAAATAATTATATCTAAAGAAAATAACATACACTCAATAGATAACAAACGATATATTAAATAAGTAAATATTTGAAAATTTCTAAAACTAGAAAATTGAAACTAAATACTTAGAATTACTAATATGATTTAGGAATATAATACCTTTTAAATTTATTAATTTAGGTATAATTAAAATTAGAATGATAAATCATAAATTATAAATATAGTGTGTGTGTGTTGGTTGGTAACCAAAATATCTTTAGAAAAAAATGACCAAAGCAACCGAACCAAATAGTTCGGCTTGATTCGATTTTTTAGTTTTGGTTCGGTTTTGCACACGCCTAATTTCAATTAGAGGTCGGAGATGAAGTATTTAATAAATAGACGGACATTTTTTCATTTCAAGGAAAACACAGTAATTCTTAAACTACTAATTAAATAGAGGGAGGTTTTCTTTGTGCAATCTCAACAAATTAACCACAGAATAAGATGGTGAATGCATGTCAATTCCTAAAGGAAAGTTGTTCATCTCATACAATTTATTCCTCAAAGTTGGAAAAGAATAAAGAGTGCAACTCTATTTCTATCATGCAAGTTTTACATTGAGATATAATAACAAGGATTGTCAACATATACATCAACTTCACTTTCCTTCTAACAATAGGAGCCTTGACTTTTTTAAAATCATTTAACTGATTTAATCTAAATATCCAAAGTAAATATAATAGTGATAGGAAAAAGAGGGATGTTCAAATCAGATTCTACAAACACTAAATCCCCGCTAAGTTGACGTTCAATTCAGTTCATCATGATCAAACAAAAGTCCAAACACAATCCATAAAAATGCAGCATACGTCGTAGATGCTAGCAACACAAACAATCACACTTTATTTTTTTCATTATTACTATTTCATACCACCATTCGACAAAATTAATTCGGTAAATTTTTGAGTGCATGATCTAGCAAAAAGTAGCATAACAATACCAATACCATAGCAAATCAAAATTTTATCCTCTAAATAGTTTCCTCAATTTAGAAAAAAAAAAACTGTTGTAATCAAAAGAGTAATAAATAAAGAAAACTATATGAAAATCTCAGCTACGAAATTAACCTCAATCTTGAGGAATTTCGACGTCGCCATCGGTGATCTCCTGCTGCAAATCCTTTGGATCCTTCCCATCGACCGTACAACCAACAGAAACGCACGTGCCTAAAATCTCCTTCACAGTGCCGCTCAAATCCTTGGCCATGGAGCGCGAGCTCATTACCTTCGCGATCTCAACGACGTCGTCGAGGGAGATATTACCATTGTGCTTGATGTTCTTCGTCTTCTTGCGGTCGCGCTCCGGCTCCTTGAGCGCCTTGATGACGAGCGCGGCGGCGGAGGGGACGACTGTGACCTTGGCCTGGCGGTTCTGGACGGTGAGCTTGACGGTGACGCGGAGGCCCTTCCAATCTTTGGCGGTCTCTTTCGCAATGTCTTCACCGATTTTCTTAGGGGACAGGCCGAGGGGACCGATCTTCGGGGCGAGGGAACTGGCGGCGCCGACCTCTCCGCCGGTGACGCGGACGTAGACGTCGACGACCTGAGATGGATCAAACTTCGGCGGCATTGTCAGCGGCGGCTAGGGTTTGTGGTTGTGAGAGTGGAAGGAGGATTAGCGGAGGAGCAAATGAGGGATTTAAGCTTAGGGTTTTTGACAGAGATTGGATTGAAATTAGTGGGTCCGGTTTTGGGCTTTGGGCTTTTTTGGTGATGGGTTAGGGGTTCGGGTCAAGCTCGGGGAGTGATATGGGCCTTTTTTTTTCTTTTGAGAGGGAGAGTATTTAAAATGGGATGCATCCTATTGCAACTCTTCAATATTTTTTTAAAAAAAATAATTTTTTTTTAATTTATTATGATTTATTTTAATTTAAATTTTCTATTTAGGATTTATCCATCTTCTATATTAAATAAAATAAAATAAAAATTAGTTATGCAACACCAAATATAACATAAAATGCAACAAATGATCTGCTCTGATAATATTTATTGTCACTTTAAATCAACTACTTATAAATTTATTTATTATTTAATTGTTGATAATTTGGATTGCGATTTGAGCATCGTGAATGCTTTGTTTCCTTATCAGATGTTATGAAATGGATTCTTAAACTGTTTGCATGTAAATTTTTAGGGTTTAGTTTAATTTACAAAAAATATGAAATTGTCTGAATTTTTTACTATTTTTAATGTTTCTGCAAAGTATTATTTTATTATAATAAAAGAAGGCAACCACCATTATTTGCTTGCAAATCATACGATAGATATAAATAATAATCGAAAAAACATAATGCTACAAGCTCGACCTATAAGACATTGGGGGTACTAATAGTGCACAATCTCATCTTCCTAGATCCCAGAATAAGGAATGTGTTTAGGCCAGGTTTGTGGTTATGTGTCTTAAGCTAACAATTGATTCAAACCACAAAAGTCAAAGAGATTAGAGGTGGACTTCGCTCGTCAGTTTTTGATTTTTTTTTTCTGAGTATTTTTTTTTAATTCGATTTTTTTATCCGAGTTTAATTTTTCTTTGTTCCTTTTATTTTGTTCCCAAAAAATATATACTCTAAAATAACATTAGTGAATCCTAAAATTAAAATAAATTGATTTAATTTGTTTGAAATGAGTATGAATTTATATCCTAAAATAGAATTAATAAATCTCAAAAAACACAAAATAAACCCCCCCAAAAATCCTAAAAACCACAAAATAAACACCTAAAAACACCCCCAAAAAACTCTAAAAAACACAAAATATACCCTAAAAAAATATTAAAAAAACCCCCTAAAAAACCATGAACCCTAAAAAAAACTCCTAAAAAATATGAACCATTTAAAAAATCATGAACCCTAAAAAAAACCATAAACTACTAAGCTCTAAACATTAATTCGAATGGAAAAAATCACAATTTGAACTAAATAAATTAGTATAAAATAACTAGCAGACCCCTTACTTTTTAATGATACAGATGATATTTTTTGAATTTTTGGTAATACTTTTTAGTGAGACTGTTGATACTGATTTACCGTTTTTTTCTTTTTTTTTGCGGATTGACCTGCGTTAACTCAGATTAAAGCGCGGGTTGACCCAACCCGTCTTAAATAGCACTATTTAAGACAGTTGCATGAAAGTGTTTGCCAATAGATTAATATTTGATACGGATAAATAATAAAGAAGTTATGTTGGGTAAGTTTTTAATTTGTGCATATCCATTAACTAATATGGCTAAATATAATTATATTGTATTATTCGGGATAAGACCCTTCCATATTATAGCTAGGAAAGTTGAAAAAGAAAGTGAAAGTGGGTAAAAATGAGGGAAAATGTGAATTGAAAATTATTGCACTTGATCCTGAATTAGATTGAGTGTCATCTTTCGTTGGACTAGTAGCAGTTCTCTATAAAAATTCTACAATAATATATGTATACACAAACACATACACACTAATAAAATAAGACAAAAATCTAATCGTGGATTATATTTTATTGGGGTCTGGACTGGTCGCCTAAATGACTTAAGACTGCATATAACAACAACCTTATTCAATGGTGTTGGACCACCACATGGGGGGTCTATCCAAAACCTCCACTCTTAGACTATGTTTATCGATTGGTAAAAAGGTCGAACGTTCAACCGCCAACCTGAAAAATAAAAAACAATAGAAGTGGTACGTTTGGGGTGTTCGATTGAGAGAGGCCAGCAGAACACTGGTCTCTCTCTCTCCTCTCTCACTATTTTAATTTTTTTTTGTATTTTGTGTTTTTTTATGTATTATTAAAATAAAATATATCCACTATATCTAAATTTTATTGAATATGTAAATTTTATTTGGACACTTGTCTTTATTTTATTGGATATATAAATTTTATTTGGATATCTAGATATAATGCATATATTTTATTTGAAAGGAGCACTTACCTAAACTATCATGATCCGACAGAATTTATAGAAGATCGAGATAGACAGAATAATCAACGAAGTGAAAATCAAGAAGAAGAAAACGATCTCGTTTATTCTACGGGGAGGATTGCAAGCTTGTCGAGCTATATGACAACTAGATCACAACTTCACAATCGAGAAGCTCACGCCATTCTTCGTGACGACTTGATCGAGCACATATGGCAAAAATTCGGCCATCAACACTAAATTTATATTTTTTTCATATATTTTAATCGTCGTTTGTTTATTTCAATTCATGTTGAGTTTATTGTTATTTATATTTTTGTTTTGTTTATTTTGTATTTTATCATATTGTCTATTTTATAAAAGTTTGTTATTTTGTATTGTTACAATTTTCAATAATAATAATAATAATAATTTATTTTAATTATTATTAAATATATTATATTTATTAATAAAAGAAAAGAAAATTAATATATAATGGTGTGGTTGGGTGTTTGGAGTGGTTGCTAATAAACTATCAAATTGCATGTGGTTGGGTTAGATAAAATATTGGTGATGTGGAAGAGAGAGAAATTAATTAAATATTGAGGGTAGTTGCCCAATTGGGGTGTTTGTCCGGCTGCTGATAATGGTAGTCTTACTTAATGGGATGTGAGACACTTTGTCTTCATTCTATTGGTTAATCTAATTTATTTAGATGTATTGATAAATTGGTATATCTTTTATATAATATAATAAAAAATTAAAATACCAAAATTCTTTTTTTTTTTCATTCTCTATAAATAGAGACTAATTTTGTAATATTTCAACACACTTTAAAATTATATAATCTTTCTCTACATATTGCATCTACTATTTCTTTCTCCAATTTTCTATGTATTCAAACAATAAATCTCAATCATTTATAATAAACACAATCCATGTCAATTTGATCTCCACACATTATTATTAAATATTTGTGTATACATATCTCAAAATTCATAATTTTTTTCCTCTATAAATAGAGATCTCATTTGCTATATTTTTGCACACACACAAATCATCTCATTTTCATTACTTATCTCATCTATTTTTCAAATCTATTAATGCTCAACAAATTAGAAAGCATCAGTTGTCAGCTCAACATCAAGAAGTTGCTCAAAAAGATGTTAAGCTAGCATTTTGTGTTCTAAAAGCTAGTTTCCATTTTATTAAATGAACATGTCTTATGTGGGATTGTGATATGATAGGAAAACTAATGTTTTGCTTGCATCATCATGTACAATATGATAGTGAAAGATGAGAGACACACTTACTAAAATTATTGTGATCCTACATAATTTATGGAAGCTAGAATGTTTAATATTCAGAGGGGAGATGTTGAAGAAAAATGATGATCCAAATTTTGAATTATCTACAAAACGGATTACAAGTCTATCTAGTTATATGAGAAATGGGTCACAATTTCGTAACAATGAAGCTCACAATGCTCTAAAAATGACTTGATCGAGCATAATTTGGCAAAAGTTTGACCGTAAAAATTGGATGTCTAATTTTCCTCTATTTGTTTGAAGCATGTCCACTTTGTTTGTAACATAGCATTCTCATTATTGTAATTTATGTTATTAATTTAGTTTGTAATATATTGGTATTGGCTTTTTATTTCTATTTATTACTCAATTTACTTTTTTGGAATATTTTCAATTTATTGTCATAATTATATTTTCATATTATTTTTATTACGTGTAATATTTTAATATTAAAAATAAAATAACATAAAATAAAATAATTATATATAATATTGTGGTTGGATAGGCTCATGGATATAAAACATAAAAAATAAGTATTGTTGGGTTGAGATGAATATTGGTAATATGGAATAAAAATAAATTAATTAAATATTAAAATGATTGAGTTGTTGAATGGTTGGGTGACTACGGTTAAAGATAGTATAAAGAAAAAACCGGCCCGTCCCGGTGGGAATGGCCTAGTGGTGGAGTGAGGTTGCTCGGAAGCCAAAGATCATGGGTTCGAACCTCCTCAATACCACATGTCCAGTGTATGAGTAAAAAAAAAAAAAACCGGCCCTACTTGAGTGTCCCTAAGGAACGCCATGAGAAAACTATACGTTCGAATTTTCTCATGACATTTTTTTCTGATCTATAATACATTCTAAGAAAACTTAAGCCTATGGATTATATAAAGGGGAAAATTTTATTATTAAAAAAAAAACTCACTATGAATCTGGCCATAAAAGTAGGGAAAGGGAGTTCATGGAGTTCTCCCTGAGAGTGGGGATAAAGGAGATGTTGAAACTCAAAGCAGAATAAAGAACATTGATTTTTATCTTAATGATGACTTTGGTTCAAAATAAAGAATTCTGAGCATATGTTGAACAAAATATTTTGTTTTTTATAATTGGGTCAAGCAAATAAATTTTAGTCAATTTGATTCTTATCTAAAAATGATAGTTGCGAAAGTGAATAATTTAGACTAGTCAAATTTGCTTTTATTCTTTTCGACCAATAATTAAGGTTCTATCCTATGCAACTGTTTGAAATGCATACACCATGTTATGGGAATTTCAAAAAGGAAAATAGAAAAAGAAAACTAACCATGGTCCCCAAAAAAAAATTGTATTTAACATTTTCACGATCAATTGAAGTGTTCTAATAATAATAAGAAGAATAAAAAGGAATACCATTTTATAAACTAGAAATCAGAATCAACAAGAGACTTAAGCGGTGAGAAATGTAAAACATGCAAGATTATGAGCTGTATCAAATTAGTCTCCCTAAACATATATGCATGGGACAAATATTAATCACAAAACCATCTCTAAATAGCTCCAAAATGCTACCAAACTCAATATCCAACACAGAAAAATCAATGATGGAATCAACAAGCACACGAACTGCCTTCAAGCAAAGACATTTTAAAATTCTTAATTCACATGAAGAGATTCACGCATTTTTCCCCCCGACTTCTCCCATAAATAAATCAACATCAAACCACAAATCCAAATTGATCTTTTCATTTCTTATTCATGTTTTGTCCCTGGAATAATTTAACACACACACACACACACACACACACACAGAGAGAGAGAGAGAGGGGTCATGTATGCATCCAATTAAGTTGTTCACATCTTAAAAAGTAGCGTGAGCGTGAAGATGGAGGATGCAAAAACAACTATGCACGTTTTATGGTCCCTAAATTCCAATTTTATCCATCTCTCATCCCATGCCTTGAAAATGAAAGCTTATAATACAACACTTCAGAAAAAATTAGCGGTGGGTTTCAAATTTGAAACGTCTACGTTTTACCTATTTGTTTTTATACAAAGAAAACACCTTAATTATGCTTTAGCATATAATTATTTTACTCATATATGTTAATATATATATATATATACACTATGCTATCATCTTTTGATGAATATATATAATATATCACAAGAAGCACCTTTTTTCTCAAAAGAAAAAAAAAAGCATGCTTAAGAAATATTAAATATTGTGCTGAAGTGCCGAATGTAGGTTAGAATGCAGGAATGGATTTTATTCGTTTTCAAGATATTATGAGTTTCAACCCCCACATATAATTTTTTTTTTTCCTTTTTGTGATATTATTGTTTTATACTACGATAAACAATAACTTAATCAAATTCATTAATCATATATATATATATATACATATATATAAACTATCATCTATTATCTTCGGTAGACCGATGTAAGTAACACATTATTAATGAACCACGTTAAATCTGATTACGTGTTTTATCTGTTGATTTCGTCTTTCTTCCATCTGTTATTAAAAACTGTATACGATAAGTTTTACCAAACACGTTCGAACTACAATAGGACATGGGAATTTCAATAAGAGATGTGATCTCAACTTCCAACATTCAACACTACTTAATTCATTCAATACACAAGCTAGGCGGTACCACTGCTAGCGTGTTAATTTAATTGTTTGTGCATATGTAGTAGATGTTTGTGACTCCATGTAATAAAGAAGGGTTATGGTGACTTCACCTTGTATTCAATAATTTTTCTTGTGATATTATTTTCATTTTGGATATGTAGTATATATGTTACATATATTGCCTGTGCCATTTATGATTTCCGGACAAGGAAAAAAGAATCATTTTTTGTACATTGCGCTAGTTACAATAAAAAAGGAATATAATTGAAAGTTGGTCCATAACAAACGAAAGCTATTTAATTAATTGTTTGTTGAAAATAAGGAAAAATATAAGGTAGGAACCAAACTTAATTGAACGATTGAAACCTCACCTCGCTTCACCCTTGTACGTTCACCCTTCCTAAATTTTACACATGGAATTTCCTGTTACACTCTCTGTATTACACTCCATGTTACATTTTCAAATTACGAATTTTTCTTGTACTTTTTTTCTTCAATTTTATTTTTATGTGATTAATTTAATTTTTTGATTATTTTTAGGGTTCACCCCACCCAATTAGGGTTTATAATTATTTTTAATATTTAATTTTCTATTTTCAATTAATAATTCATTATTATGGTTGATTTTTTCTAAATTATGTTTTATAATTTTTTTTAATTCATTTTTTTATTGATAAATGTTGATTATGGTTATTTATGTTATAATTAATTTTTATTTTATAATAAATATTATTAAAATTATAAATTTAATGATGAAACATGGAGTGAAACATGAAATAGTGTAATAGGAAATTTCAACTCTAAATTTTATGGGTTTCCTTCCGAAAATGGAGATAATTTCGTAATTAAAATTTTGGGTTGATTACAATTTAATCACATGATTTTGAACATTTTAACATAAATGACGAAATTCTTTAATAATTATATACAATTTAATTCCAAGATTGAGTCATTCTTTTTTAAATGTATAAACATGGAGAATTAAATTATAATTATTAAAAAGTCTAAATATTAGAAATTTAATATAGTTAATACTATTTTTTGTGAGAAAAATTGAAATTAATTTTCACCCATTTGAGACCTATTATGTAAGTATAACTTTTTCTTTTTAAACTCACACACCCGCCCGACCTGTGGTATTGAGGAGATTCGAACTTGTGACATTTGGTCTCCAAGCAATCTCACTCCACCACTAGGCCATCCCCACTGGGACTTATGTAAGTATAACTTTATTCCTATACAATTGTCTATAAACCACACAAAAGAGGTAAACCACACGTAAAAAACAAGAGTGTACACTATGTTTCTAGGCAATTGCCTACAAACCTTACAAATAGAGTAAATAATCCACAGTTAAAAATCAAGTGTAACGGGGGTAACATCTAGGGGTGTTTGTAGGATTTAAACTCAAGACATTCAGTCTCAAACTTATACTACTTCACTACTAGATTATCTAAGGGATTGATTTTTTTTTTTCTCTTCTAGAAAAAGGAGAGTTTATTCTATATAGTTTGAGGGTTCAAAAGTCTGGCTTATGCAAGAACAATGTACTTCATCAAAATCATTTAGATGTGACTCATTGATTATAAGTTATCTCGAAAAAAGCATACAAATAATTCATATGTGTATGTAATTCAATTGATGACATATAAAGTTGATTTGTAGTGCATTAACTTTAATTAATTGTTCTTTAAGGACAAAAGCACTTTAATTAATTAGTTAATCTATATTCCATTTCAAACCCAAAAAAGGAATAGGCATAGGCGTATATATAGCTAATTAATGAAGAGATATATGCCCATTGTCTTGGTTCGTCGTATATATTCGCAATTAATGTCGTATACTCGTCATTATCTACTTCAATTATTGTACTTACAAATTGTACTACAATCTACGTCACAAACAAATATCAGTTTCGTATGAGAAGCTATAGTTAAAATTTCTAGCATTTAAACAGGAAATTAAACCGTAATTCTAGCATTTAAAAAAAGTATCATTCTATAAATTCGAAACAAAAAATTCACATTTTTCACATCTCTACCCTCATTTAATGCATCCATACATCTATATTTTAACTCATTTAATGTATTCACACAAATATATAATTAGGTAACTCAATTAATTTATTAATTTATGTTTGTGTATTCATCCAAAACGACACTTTATGGGAAACGGAGATAGTATTAATTAATTTAGTTTTTAATTAACATTTAATATGATGAAAGATAGACTTCAAAATATATAGTGAATAATATATTAATATAATTAACAATGACAAAAAAAAAAGTTCAATATGACTTGCACATCAACCAAATAACTAAAATTATTACAAAACAAACCTTAAGAAAGTGAATATATCTACAACATCCAAATCAATTAATAAAAACATAATCCCTCTGTCCCAATTATATAGTCTAATTTCTCATCGCACGTAGATTAAAAATATTTATGAAAACAAGATATTAAAACTAAATTTTCAATAACAACCTCATTGAATATTTATGACTTTCAACTTTTAAGTTGTTATTTTTTAAATTTTGAATATTCAACAAGGGTTTATTTGTACATTACTATGAAAATTAATAATATTTATAGTAATGAGACTATATAATTAGGACACCTCACAATAGTAAGAGAGACTATACAATCGGGACGAAGGGAGTAATTTAATAAGATACAAGTTAGAACAAGGGGGTATAAAGAGATTTGAAAATATTAATGAAAGTAGTAATCCTAGCTTAATTTATAAATTTTCTCAAATGCAGCCTCAAGTGTATAATGTTTAAATATAATTCGCTATAAAGTTGTGGAACGTAGAGTAGAAAAATTATATATATAAAACCCCAAAAATAAAAAAGTACATATATTACATGCAAGTAGCTCTCTTACACACAATGACACACGCACACACTCATATATCATTTAAGTTGAAATGGTATTGATTTGCTCATACCACAACATATAATTGTTCGATTTATCCTATTAATAATTTAGAGTTAAAATTATTATAACATACTGACATAATATATATACGAACAAACTCCGATTTTCTTAACCTTTAATTTTATTTTATTTTATAAGCGATCAAAGTCTAAATTTAATTCACTAAAATATATACATACCACATATTTACTTCAGAAGTGGTGGTTGATTATAATGGGACATGGATACCGGTTATTCGTGTGAGAACTAGGAAACATGTTTATTTAACATGATTTTGTAGTTTATTTAGTTATATTTTAATGTTTTTTACACTAACACTAAAATACAACAAGATAAACTATATTTAAAAAAATAGCACTAAAATATAATAAAATAAACTATAAATTTATACTAAATAAGCATGATTCCTCATTTTCTGCTAGAGGTGCTCAACTATCGAGACATCCTTGTAGATACGGATCATTATCTTTTCAGCCTCATCAATCATCATTGACATTTGGCCAGCACATAGAAATTAAAAATTGGATTAATATCATATTTAATTTTATTCTATATTTTTTTAAAATGTTTCATCTATATCACAACTTTCACCAAATCATAATTTTTATGCCAACATTTTTTTTCTTTTTTCTATTTTAACCCATAATTAATTCCGACAACCATTATGTGACACGGCTCATCATAAATTTACTTGTTATTTATGTAAATAAAAGAAAATCACATGAAAATGTCATATTTTCACGTTTGACTTGAACATTGTCGTTCATTTCTTTACATCAATTAAAAAAAAAAGATGAAACTTAATTCCAAAAGAAGAGGGAAGAAAATGAAGAAGAAATAATTTTCACTCTATAAAACACACGTGAAATAAGACATTTTCACATTATTTTCTTTTATTTATAAAAATAACACAGGTTTCGGACGAGTCATATCATATATGGGTGGTCAGAATTAGGTTATAGAATATATAGTTAAAACCTAGAGAAAATATTAGGATAGAAATTATAATTTCATATGATATAATTGAATCGTTGTTAAAAATATTGGATAGAGTAACGTATTAACCCTTACAAAATTTAAAAAATAATCATAAAAATAAAAAATTCAAAATAGCATAAATATGTAATTGTCCTTTCACGAGAAGCTTCCACATTTTTCGCGAGGTGTAAAAATTCACCTGGTCCAGGTTCACAAACGAAGCTTCTTAGTGTACGGCACGTGTCCAATCTTGGATACCGTCTGGCCTCATCACCACCGTTGAAATGCCGCGTGATGGCACGTGCGAGTGGGATTTGGATCTAGTGCGCAGCGTTTGCCAGCCTCCCCTCGCCCTTTTGTAGTAATCAATGGCGACAAACGGTGAGTTCTCGCCGCATCCTATCATTACTCTCCACTTTTCTGTGAATTAACGAATTTCTCGTAATAATTTAAATAAAAAGTATGGTACTCGGTACTCCCATCTATTTCTTCGAAATTCCTACAACTGCAATAAAGTGCATAAATTCTAACCATCCATCAAAGAAAAAACGAGTACGAATTCCATTTTGAGGTATTCAGTATTCTAATATTTTATATAACTATATTAGAAAATCTTAAATATGTGATCGTGTAAATTAGATTTGAGTCTAAAAAATATTTGAAATATGAAAACAAAAAATATTTAGATTTATAAAAAGAGAGGAAATTGTTGAATATGGAAGCAGTTTTGTTAAAGGTGACATCAAACAAATATTTCCAAAAAATTGCATGGAAATTTGATAAATGAGCTAATACTTCGTTATTTTTATTAATTTATATTGTTTTTCCTAGCTAAAATACTAGCATGACGGAGGGTTAATGCTTTAGAAATTTATTCTTGGTGAGATTTTTTTTCTTTTTTTTTAAAGACACCCCCCCCCCCCCCCCCACCCCCCGTTCTCAATTTGCGGAATTGGTTATTATTTATACATACTTTTCAATTAATGTTTCTTTTTATTTATGAGCTAGACAATTTAATGACTTGAGTGGGGCCTTGATTGAACAACTACTATTTAAAAGTATTTAACTGAATTTAATGAGCACAGTTAGACGTTTATAGATTATTATTCAAATATATTATTTTAAAGTTTTTTTAAAAAAATAGCAGTCATCATTATTTGTGTAAAATCCCTTGATAAAAAATATGATTTTGGTCACGACATATGAGTGAATATTTGAAATGGGTTTTTTAAAAAAAATAATATATATTTTTTTATTTCAACAAGATTGAATTTAATACCCGACTGACGTGCTCGTTTTAAAAGGAATTGGCTGTTTGAATTCAAATTCTCCATAATTCTTCAATAATTTATTTATTATTTTTTATTTTAAAAAATTGCTTAAGAAAACAAAAACCAGCAAAACGTTGAGTTCACATAATAGAGGGTAGTTGTGAGGAGGAGGAAGAAGAAAAAGAAGCTAATAACCAATATTTTTTACTCTTTTTTACTTATTTTTGCTCTTTAAAAAAAAGGTATAAAATGGTCCATTCAATTATTACATGGAGAGCGTATTGCCCATTCCATAACTATTTAGCTCAAATAGTTCCTTCTAAATTAAAAATTGGACCAAAATAGACTATTTCATGGATAAAAGGCTAACCATATGGGTAAACGCACACTAACATATCATTTTTCTTCACAATTATATCTTTTCACACACTAACATATATAAATGATGATTTTATTAAATATTGTATTTACTTGTAAAGTGAAATTTATTATGAGATAATATTATATTCAATAATTTTTGTGCATGTGTACAATTGTTTACGAATATTATGCAATTTAAAATACTGTATTACTCATAAAATAAAATTTATCATGAGGAATATAATATTCTTTTTTTTTTTGTGTGTGTACAATTGTTTGTGAATAATTTGAAATTTAAAATATATTTAAAAAGATATACAATTTTTTTTTTTTTTTAGAATTCCAATTTGGAAGACACGAGAAATCAAACTAATGACCACCTACATATCAAAAAATAAAGTTTTAAGAAATATTATTTTTAATAACATAGTTATGATATGTAATGGCAAAAACAAAACCCAACATTTTTTTCATTTTCGTTTTTATTTTTTCAGGTGTTGAAAATTTTTAAATCCAAATTTAGCTATAATAATCAATATGTAAAAGAAACACAAAAGATGTTGATGAGAAAAATGAAAAGAATATATATACAGTCTGTCGCGAGGCAATGAGAATTCAATAGCTTGTATCACTTCCTTTGCTTTACTAATTTTGTTCTTTTACTTTCATTAAGATTGAACTAAATATATAAATTCAAATATATTATAATATGAGATTCATTCTCGATAAAACGAGCCATAATCCATTTAATTCTTAAAGATAAAGTTTTCTCGGAAAAAAGTTAAATATATTGTTAAAAATAAAAAAGGATAAAGTAGGTTTAGTAATTTAGTTGATGCTTTAATCACTGGATCTTAATTCCTGATTTTGCTGATTATGTTTGATATGCAATCGAGAATTGGGGGATTTCTGGATTTTGGAATTATGGATGTGTTATTGGGAAGAAGAATAGTGATGCGTAATTGTTTTTAATTTATTAGTTATAATAATGTCCTTCTGGATTTAATAATTTTCACATTATCTTATTAAGAGGACAAAAATCCACATAAAATTTTTGGTCGTTCACATCATTATTTGATCTATTGAAAATTTTCAATATTGCTAAATACTAATGATTTATTTGCTAGATAGTATAAGAGTGTGATAAATATCTATGACACTCTAATATTACATTTCTTAATAATATTAAAGTCCATGATTATGCAAAGATCGACATGTGTTAACCATTTATACGGTATAATATATCACACCCTGCAGGTGGGATATATGATACCATACAAATTTATTAAAAATTGCATACTAAAATAATCTTGCCGATATTAATTAAAAATATTATTATAAAATATTCACACAATATGTGGTAACTAACCAAGGACATCTTAATACTATGTTTACTAGCAATATTAAAGCCCACGATTATGTAAGAGGCCGTCATGTGTCAGTAATTTATATGGTAACTAATTAAATGATATTTTAGGAATTAAAATTTTAAAGAGAATCGAATACATCTAACTAATCTAAGCAAACAATATATTATCAATACATATATTTTAATACACAAAAACAAATATAATATTGATATCTTATACTGTAAAACACATCTCATATCAAACATATCCAACCTTATACCATACAAGCAAACGAGCCCTAAAAGTGTTAATAATACAAATGTTGGTTTAAATTTCATAATAAAAGTAAAAAGCGATTAATATGTAATTAACCGTTTATTTGATTTTTTACCCATTATTCTCTCCTTTTTTTGGTGATATTTTTTGGGGGCTGTCATGCACTACAATAATTATTCTTTACATCACAGAATAAATTAATTGAAAAATAATTAATTATTAAATTAATTAACTATCTATTAAATAAAATTTCAAAAAAAAAAATAAAACAAAAGAAAAAGAAAAAAGAGCGTCTTTTCTTACTCGGTCTCTCTCGTCGCTTGCTATTCTTTTTGCTAAGAACTAAGCCGTTGCCTGCCATTCTTTATGCCATCTTCACCTTCCAACTTTTGCAACCAGACTAACACCAAATTGCATAAAAAAAAAAAAAATTAAATAAATAACAAATGAATACATAAATTAAACAACAAAAAATATCAAAAAAAGCAAGAAGAAAACAACTCTCACAATCTACCCTTCTTCTCTGGCGAAATGTCCAGTGCCACCAACAAATTTATTCGAAAATGTATTTTTAAACATGTCTTGTATGTTCAAAAAAACTATTTTTGAATCTCAGTATGAGATTCGAACAACATTTTTTGAACTAGTTTTGAATTTGATGAGCCTTTTGCACGCACCAATAGAGAGGACGATTTTGTCATTTTGGGGAGAGAGTGGGGATGTTGGTGGCGACGGCGACGACAATGAACATTTTGGGGCTCGAGGTAAATTCTAAGGTAAGAGAGATGCATACTATTTACAACCCATTTTTTCTATTTCCAACATTTATCAGCCGATCGATAAAATAATTTCAGTTTAGGACTGTCACAATAGATAATTAAGTGTTATAATAGGTAGTCAAAGTGTCACAATATATTAGTTGTAGTTTCACGATATATTTTTTTTGTCCGCCGAAACTCTTGGTCGAAAATTTCATTTTTGGATAAAACAAGAACTGCAAATATCCAAAAATTAGTGGGTACGGAACACATATCAGCAGCAGAAAGAGGGAATGATGCAGTGGGAATGTATTGCATCCCCACCATAATAGAATTTACCGAGGTTGGATGCAAGTGGTTGCGGCAGCGCCGAAGGAGGAGGTAACGATCGGAAAAGAAGGAGAAGTGGCGGCGCCAATTTGTTCTCTTTCACATAATTATTTTTTATTCCAATTTGTTTTTTTTTTATCAAGGATAATTTTTTTTTTTTTTTAAGTTAAAGGTAAATAAGTAATAGGATAAAGTGTAAAGAGTAAGAGTGAAATAGAGAAAATGGGTAGAGTGCATTTAGCAAAATTTCCGAGAAATTTACACTGGCAATAGTGATTAAAATGAGCTCACTGTCAACTAGGGATGGTAATCGGGTACGGCGGGCACGGATAGTGGCTATCCATACTTGTACCCGCGAGCGAAGGCCGTACTCACCACCCGATCCGCGACCCGCGACAGGTACCTTCCGACACGGATACCCGCCACCCGTCGAGTACCCGCCAACCCGTCACCCGCGAATACCAGCCACCTGAGAACCATAATTTAAATCTAAATTAATGACAAATTTAACACAAATAAAAAATTCACCAAAAATCGCATTGTTCAAATCCACATATTTCATCAAAGTTCAAATCCAGAAATCACAATCACAAAGTTCAAATCCACAGTTAATATCCAAATTCATCAACTAAAATTTAAAGTTCAAATTTAAATCTTAATTGGGCTGAGGAATGAGGATACACTGTATTAAATTGGGCCCATTTATTTATGGGCCTTTAATTTTTGATGGCTCGATTATTATAACTGCAATTGAATTATATGGGTAGTCGGGTATTTCGCGGGTAAACGGGTTTCACGGTTACGGATAGTAGCTATCCAAACTCATACCCGCGACCTAAATGGATAGTGAATTTTAACCACGAAACTATCTATGAATACCAAATACCCCTCAAATCCGCACCTATTAGGGTCGGATACCCGTACCTATTAGGGTCGGGTACCCACGGGTAAATTGCCATCCCGACCGTCAACCAAGGTGGCCAAAAGTAAAAATGAGGTGGCATCTTTAACGAGATTTCTGCGGGGTCAAAATAACACAATCGTATTATAGATAGACGTTGCACAGAAATGTACTACCAAAGAGGCAGTTGAGAAGAGAGAGAGTTGGGAGAGAGAGAGAGAGGGAGAGAGAGAGAATTTGAAACCTTATCCATTTCGCCTTTTATAAAAGCAGATCAAAACCTCTATTTTCGACTATCAAATTAACAATAACGAAATCCCCTATTTTTCACACAAAAGTGTATGCAAGGGAAGAGTGCAGAAAAATAAAAGGCAAAATTGTTCAAATCACAATTTTCGATCGATTCAATCACCACAGATGGCTGCGTCGAAAACCTACTTTGCAAGAGCAAACTACAGATTTCTTCCGAGCGATCGCGAAATATCTAACAACTCAATGATCTTCGAGCTCGAGGAATCGGACGTCTGGAACTCTGCCGCTCGCTCGCAGTCGCCGGAGTTCCGAAAGCAGAGTTCCAGAGTATCAAGGAAGCCGGCGGCGACGGTGACGACTAGGGGAGCGAGGAGCGGTCCTGCTTCGCTGCCGGTTAACATTCCGGACTGGTCGAAGATTCTCAAGGACGAGTACCGGGATAATCGCCGGAGAGACAGCGACGACGACGACTTCGACTACGACGAGGACGACGCGGCGGAGAACGGCGGCCGTATTCCGCCGCACGAGTTTCTGGCGAGGACTAGGATCGCCTCGTCGATGCAGGAGGGGATCGGAGGAACGCTGAAGGGTAGAGATCTGAACAGGGTTAGAAATGCCATTTGGCAGAAAATTGGATTTCAGGATTGATTCATCCCTCAATTTTGCCTTTTTGATTAATTACTTAACAGTCAATTTTTTTTCGATTTTTTCTTTTTTCTTTTTAATTCCCTTGTAACACTTTTGATTTTAGTTTTTTTTTTTTTTTTTAGTTTTTCCTTTTTCATGCGGATGCTTTTCTTATTATATGAAAAGCCCCTTTTTGATCATGAGTGGTCTTTAATCAAGATATATATCAGTTTCCAGCGATTTAATATTGTTATTTAATCTCTCTCTTTTGACAAATTTCATTATGCATACATTTGTGTATAACTGCACCACCAGAAATTCAAAATTTTGAATTGAAAATTGTCCTCAGCGGAATTATTGCAGGCCTAACAAATTCATTTTTTAAAAATAAATATTATACGTATCTCATATTTTATGGTTTCTTGTAGCACATAAACTACTTGATGGGGTACCAACTGAATATGAAATTAAAAAGAAATAAATTATCTTTTCACTAAATTATTAGGCTATTTATCATGTATTAACATTTGAAATTTTAAATAAAAAAGTCTAAAATATTCAAGCAATGATAATGAAAATAATTAGAGCAGATCTGTTGCGTTTGGTGTTGCATAAGTTAATATTTTTTTTTAATATACCTTGATTGGGAATGCATGAACCCTAAATAAAAAAATAAAATTAAAATAAATTATAATAGATTAAAAAATACAAAAATATATTTTTTTGAAAAAAAATTGAAGAGTTGCGATAAGGATTGCAACAGAATTTGCAACAAATAATCATATTTCTGAAAACATGTTCATTTGATTAAAGGAGAATAATAATAAAAATAATCATGAAAAATAGGTGAAGAAATTTGGTGGAAAGGAAAAGAAAATAAAGCACTGTTTGGTCGATAATTGGTGGTATTGGAGTTTAGGGTGGTGGGGTAGGTGAGAAAAAGGCTGGGATATAATTCAGCTTTAAAAAATTCTCAAACTTACTTTATTTATAAATTTGCCACTGGTCATAATATAATTTAATTCTATCAAAATTAACTCTTCCGTTATCGTAGATGAGACAAGATTTACTCATATGCACCATCAAATACTCCCTCCGTCCCATTTATATAGTCCATATTACTATTTTGAGGTGTCCCAATTATATAGTCCAATAACTATAAATAGTATTAATTATCATGGTAATCTACGAGTTATCATTATCATTAAATATTTATCAGTTATCATTGCCGAAAAAAAAATAGCTCTTTTTGCGCCTTTGCGGGATCATAAATTTGGTCAATTATTTTATCGATAATTTATATTTTCTTTTGAGAAAGAATTTTTTTTTTTGGTCAATTCATGAGTCTCAACAATGAATGCACATTTTGGTTAACTAATAATACTTATAATTTCCATTAAATTTTACATTTATCTAACACTTTTATCATGTAATGTTTACGTTATTTAATTTTGATAATGATTAATATGATAATCATAAGAATTTGAAAAATGTTCAAATCTCCTTGCTATCAATTTTTTCGGGGAAGCATATAAGAAAATGAGGCTTTTTAAAAATGAAGCATAGGAAAGCCATTTCTCGAATTAGAAGGCAGCGAAAACAGCACAAAAGGCGTTGGGTGTTGAATCGGCCCTTATTTGTGCGCTAAGTACATCAAAGTGGACTTCCTTGATATACGAACACTCGCTTTCGTAACGTTATCCAACTCATCTTACATATGAAGTGTGGACATTTCCGTAAATATTCGGTATTTATTAGGTTTTAAAATGTTGATAAAGTTACATTAAATTCATTAGATGTTCACGGATGTGTCCACACTAAGTATATAATATAATATTATTCTATGTATCCACTCAATTTTTATATCTCTTTTTTTTTTTGGAAAAATCGAGATTATTGTTTGAGAATGGTTTGAGATTCAAAATATGCTATGTTCAACTTTGAATGTATTTTGTTCTTGTGTAATAATCTCTCATACATTCTATGTGACAAGCTTGACTTATAATAATGTGGAAGGACCATGTATTTAAATATTAATAATATAGAAATATAGGTTCATGTGTTAGTACTGGATTATGACTTGTGGGCACCATCTTAGCATATCACCTTCATTTAAAAGGAAATTATGTAATAATAATATTTTTTTCTAACTATTTAATATCATTATTATATGGATTGAAATTTCATATTATATTTTTTTCGTGTTTAATTCCATGTTTCATTATCAATATTTATTTATCATAAACTAATTGAAATTTATGATTTTAATAATATTTATTTATCAAATTTATTATATGTTACGTGTAATGGCTATTAAAAAAATTTAATTAAAAGTGACCTAATTATTATTATTTAGAACTAATTGTCACAAAAGACACAATGTTTACCATAAAGGCCAAATACAACACTACCTTTAAAATGTTGCAATTACAACATTTTCAATTTTTCTAGCTGTAAATTAAATTATGTGGTTTTAATGGTACACGTATAACAAATTTCACCGAAAAAATTAAATAAAAGATAATGACGTGATTGCAACGTCTTGAAATTAGTATTGTAATTAAAATTGAAAGAAGTTGTGTTATTTGTGGAAATTAATCCTACTATTTACCAGAAATTTTTAATCGAACTTTACATATTTAAGTTAAAGTTCGTTATCTTAAATATATTGATAAGGATAGGCACAATGTGTATTTATTATTGTGATAAATTGGCACCACACCGTAGAGTGTATAATTGTGTATGGGGCTACATACATTGTGGTAGTGTGCCCACTTTAGCTGGAACTGAAAGCTAGAATTGGTTATGGTATTTAATATATTAAATAGGGATGAAATTAAAATTTTGAATTTGAAATTGCATAATTAAATGTACACACTCACACAATCAGTTTTTATTATATATTATATCCAGAATTCTTTGATCGTTTTTACTCTGAGAAATTAAAGAAAGTGATACAGAATCAACCTTCATATATATATATATATAAATATATATGAAAATCAGATAAGATCCTATGATTGATGAGATGCATGTATTTGAATTCTTTAAAGTTAGGCCTAATTTTAAATAAGTTGTTTTAATAATATGAAAATTATCAGGCTCTTAAGGTCATACTAATCTTATTTAGTTTCCCTTACAAAATAAATATTAAATCATACAAGAGAGCATATAGTATCTTTTTTTTTCAGAATAAAAGGGAAAAAATCAAAATTTCTAAATAATTTATAAGCTTAAAACTCGATGAAACGCCAATTCATGACTACTTTTGAATTATTTTTTTTGCAGCATCAAGGACACAACACACAAACACACACAGTGTGTGTGTGTGTGTGATTTTTTGCATTCCATATTAATAGTTGGGACACAAAAAAAATTACATTAGTGTTATAAGTGTTAATTAATGATTCAAACTAGTGATGATTCTGAGCCACAAACTCAATCACTCAACTAATTAGGCCATAATTTATTGGGTAAATTCTAAGGTAAGGGGATGCAATGCATCCCCTATTATTACAATTCATTTTTTCTATTTCTAATATTTATCGGTCGGTCGATGAAATAATTTTGATTTCGGACTGTCACAATAGATAATTAAGTATCACAATCGGGAGTCGAAGTGTCATAATATGTTAGTTGAAGTGACACGATAAATTCTTTTGGCTGGTTGAAACTGTCATTTTTGGACAAAAAAAAGACTAAGTATTCGAAAAATGGTGGGGCCAAGACACATGTCAGCAGGAGGAGACACGTTAGAATCTACCATAGTTATAGGAAATCAAAAATATTTTATCTCCGATCAAAGGTAAGAGTGAACCTCAATATCGTGATATTCTAAATTCGAGTCCTACCAAGTATGTGAGTACGTAGTAATCTCCAAAGCCATCATGCTTTCACCCAAATTCAGGTTCCTAAGAATTTTGGTGCATTTTGGATATTTGTGTGTGTGTTTAATATATATATATATATATATATATATATATAGTATTAGATTATTGAAAAATCAATTTGTGGGGCAGTATAAATATCCATTTTTGAGGAAAGTTGGGAATTATCCAACCCTTGGCCAATTCCAAGGGCCATTTTTTCCCTTCCCCTCGAAAGAATTATGTCGAGCATAGTATCTAGTAAGCATAAACATATATGCTCTTGTATATATACAAAAAGATAATAATTATACTATACACAATTTTATTTATGAATAAACAATCATATATAATAGAACACAAATACTAGTGCGTATTTCTTATGTTAGGATAAGAATGCATGATGCAAATCTTAGAAAAGGACCAAATGAAACATTGATGGATAATATTTTTAACATGTCTCGCGAAATTCTCTATTATTTTGTTATAATTTTAAAAAAAATAGTTTCATTACCTCTGTAGAATGGATATATACGTAATATTTATTGGTAAAATGAATAAACAAGGAAATATTGAAGGGAAATTCCAATCACTTGTTACGTGAAATATGCAATTAGTTAGTTTACCATTTTCGATTTTGATTTGTAAAATATAATAATGTATGATGCACAAGCCGGAGATAGGGAAGGGCCGAAGGGATAGGCTGGCTATTGAAATCTTGGGTTAATTATAAATTTAACATGAACTTAAAAGTGTGCAATTAAAAGTTCAAATACAAACATTTAACTTAAGAGTTATTTAACATCCTAATTTTTTGTAAAACAAATTGACCACCGATTCAGCCGCCAACTTATTCGTCTCTTCAAATCTATCATAGTTCGACCATTCATTTTTGGGATAAAACATTGGCATAGCCGAATTTAAAATTTAGAATTTCTATTTTTCGTTGCAACTTAGAAGTGTGAGATTCAGAGACAAAAACAAGCTTGAATATACGAGTAAGTTGTTGATTAATCAAAGACAAATTTATTTTACAAAATTTTGGGATGCTGAATAATACATGTTTGGTATTTATTTTCACTTAATTGCAAGTGTACAGTGAGATTTATAGTGTAGTGGTGAACAAGGTTGTATCCACAGGGACTTAATAATTATTTCACTAAAACTAAGTTTCCTACAATTATCTAGACTACTTAACATGGTTGAATTTAATTATTAAATAAATAAAAATAATGAATCAATAAATGACACCACATAAATAAACATAGTCGAAGTAAACATTAATGGAGAAGAAACGCATTCTATGATTAGAAATTAATTATTTAATCCATTCTTCTAATCATTTCATTAAGCATCTATGTTGGAGTTTAAATCATTCTAAAACGACCACTTGTGTATTAAACATATTCTCGAAGTGCCTAAAATTGTAAATTACGCAACAAATATTAACGTGTTCGTTCAATACCAATCTTGTAACTCCTAACAATTCCAAAGGTTTATTGTTCTTTAAATTAACCACAACTTTGTCGGGTGATACTTACAGATCTTGTGTTAAACTCATCTTTCGATTTATGAATTAACACAACGGATTGCATCATTTAGTGATCAGGTAAATAAACAAATTCATACATGAGAATAATCAAAACATGATCAAATCATAGATACCACATCAAATGAATCAAAAGAACTTCATAACTAAATCATAATTCAACCCTAGAATATTAGGGTTTTAACTATTCATCATAAAATAAATATCCAAAAGAAAACATTATAATTCAATAATTAAAGTAAATAAAATTCGAAAGATTTAATTCGTCTCTAATCTTGAACTCCTTGAATTCTTCGGTCTTCACGTTCTTCTCTGCTGGCAACTCTAGACTATGATAAATTATTATCAGTTTTTGCCCAAAATCCCTATTTACACTTAATTAGAAAAAGCCCGAAACCAACTTTAATACGGACAGGCCGAGACACTGATATGGCAAGAAATTCGTGGGGCTCCCTTATAATTTGTGACAATACTCGTGAAGAGTGACTATTTGCTCGTTTGCGACTCCAATCGCTATTTACACTTAATTAGTAGCGAGCTTCCAGAAGAGTGACTATTTGCTCGTTCGTGACTCCGATCGCAGGCGTACTCGCGAATTTGATCGCGAGTTTCCTTCTGCGTTGTTTATGTCCCTTTTCTCGACTCGATTTCTTCAACGCACGATCACGAGACATCATCAATTATTATATTCTTGAAAATACAGTACAAATCGGGACAAATCATTTAAAAATCACAACACATACCAAACTCTACGAACGAGTGAAATCTAATTAAACTATGCTTAAAACACAAGTAAACGAAATAAAATATACAATTAAATATCACGAAAACTAATGCAAAATCCCAGTTTATCGATACTCAAATTAAATGTTACGTTTTAGTTACTTACTCTTAAAAAATTAGTGTTAATTTTACTTCTATACCCAAAGTTCATGAATTTTAAGATAACCACTAAAAAATTTGAGCATCATTACATTTCATGTTTTTAATAGAGATCGCTACCGCTGGGGTGCATGTTTATAACTCTGAATTTATTTGGTAAAAAATTTATGGAGAAATTATAATACTCATAGTTGATCTTATTCAATTGGTAGCGTTGCTCGTCTAGAGAGTACGGCCACGTCAACCGAATTTTAAAATCATCACAAACCTCCTTTTTTAGTATTTTTTATTGCAATTTTTGGACTTTATACGATGATTTTTTAATTTTCCATATATACTAAAGAAATAGAAAGTGACAGATTAGAAATGACGTATGTTATGTCACATTGTCAATGACCCATTGGATGCATGGAATTAAGATATGGATAGAATGTAATTAATGAATAGATTACGCATAAGTTTTTTTAATAAAAGATTGTTAATTTGGACACAAATTAATAAACCATACTATCACAAGAGTAAGTGACTCCATGGAAACACTTTAGATAAGTTTGGATCTTGATTTTGATGAATTTTATGAATTTTGACCCTTAAAATAGTTTTACGTAATTTTTATTTTTATTTTTGGAAAAATAATAGTTGGATAAAAAAGGTGTCAAAACGGGCCGGCCCATGGCCGTCGGTCCAAATGCAAAATTCATGCCGGGCGGAGCCTGCGGGCCACGTGTTTTTTATGTTATTGGACTATATGGCCGCCAGTTCGGGCCATATCTAAATCATTCCGGGTCTATTTTTTTGACCCAGCCCGACCCCAAATTGCCACCCTAGAATCCTAGATTCAACGCAATAACTATAACAAAATCTTCCTATTCAGAGCAAGTTCTTCACGGTAGATACTCCCCTTTCCACCTACGTAATTACCAAATCAGATTGCAAAATTCAGATTCCAACTCTTAGCCTGATTTGCTACACGCCTTTAAATAACAACCAGTTCATTAATCATGATTACTATCCAAATATGAGGAGCTATAAACACACACCCTACCAAGCTCAAAAACTTATTTATTTATTTATACAAGTAAAATCGAATAGCAATAACAGACTGCCAAAAAAAAAAAAAACAGAGATGGAGGAGAATTTGAGGCAGTCCCAAAAGCTCTCTCCCGACCCTCATAGCAACCTCACGCGCCACCGCTATACCCACAACTCCGGCACCTATCACCACCACATCATCCGCCGTTCCGAATTACTGGAATAACGTCGCGCTTTTCCGTTCGCCGCAATGCCAGCCCGCAAAATCTTGATCAAGTTGTGGAAATATCTTGCTTACAAAAATTTACAAGCCAAAAAAAAATGGGGGAAAGTCTGTCAGACAGCCGCTCGACCATCCCAGCTGAGCTAGGCTAGCTGAGAACGATCCTCTACTGCCGGACGGGACAAGATTCACATGGAGCCGTTAGCTGTTAATCACGCTCTGATCGAGCGGCCATGGTTGGGTTGTTCATCCACCAGACTTGGTTTCCTGTCTCCTTAGAAATCAAGGATACAGAGGTACGAGCCTATAGAACAGATCCTGTTCAAGTAAGGTCGTGCCCTTTCTTTCTTTTCTCACTCAATAAATACTCATATATTTTGTCTCAAGCCTTCGGTGTGGGATGCAAAAACACAACATCTACCTATCGTATCATATCTAGTGTTAGATGTAAGAAACCAATGCTTTCTCTCTATTCCAGCATATTGCAACCCCAAAAAATTCAGATAACATAAAAAATTAAAAAACACACACACATACTAGACGGTGTAATCTCAGTAATGACTTTGAAGAGATTGTGTAGGGAGCTCGGATTTCCATGTGGCGATTACGACAGCAGGAATGAGGTTGCTTGCGCCATTGATGTCCTAATCTATCTTCGGGATTACTAAATTACAACACCTCAATTACAATTTTCTGGGGCATATATATATATATATATATATATATATATATGTATGTATGTATGTATAATTGAGCTGAGGGTTTCGGTTTCTTTCCATTTGTAGATTATTTCATTTTGCATGTGTCGTCACACGTTGAACGCGATTCTCCAGATCTACGCTACTTTTTGGACACGTTTGCTTCTTGGCATTTCCCAAAACAAAAATGTTTATTGATGAATGATGTTGTGAATATGATAGTTATTTAAATAAAGCGCACTTATCAAGATTTTATTTTTATATTTTCTATCAATTTTTAAAAACAAATTCAAAAGAAATTTCATTTATTAATCTCAGTTACAATTTATATTTAATTTAAAAATAATGATAATTATCGAGCGCTAATATAAAATTCATAAGTATTTTATCAGGAAAAAATAAATAAATAATTGTACTTCCTCATACAAGCTACTGAAGCTAGGGATGAGTGATATCATGGAAAATTAGTAGTTTATTTTCTTCTAAAATGGTACTAATTACAATAAATCGTAAATATTAATTATTTTTATAAACAAACCAGATCAACATAAGCCCACACAACCCAAATTGCACAAAAAAAAAAACAAAAACACACACACATATACCTTGACGAGAATATAAAATAAAACTCCTCCCATGCATCGTCCCAAAAGTAAATTCCATGCTACAACACCTCTAATGTATCCTTAACTCAATTTACAACCCCATTTGTGATATTTCATTTTTTACCGACAGTCAATAGTAAAATTTCAGTGTTCACTGTAAGAATTACCGTGTAAATAAATAAATATAATCTTATGGGACCCTTGCTATTTAACTAGGTGAGGATGCATAATGCATTGAAGATATTATGAGAGGGAAATAGGGTTTAACCGTTTAGCCCACATTCCTATGTGACCTATAGAGTATACAACGTAAATATTTCAAACAATTTTTAATCCCATTTATTTCCATATTTGTACTGGTCAATAATCATCATGGATTTCATAAGAACGCGGATTATTTCAAAAATTTAAATAAACTATTTTCTAAAATTGTGCGTGTGCTGAAAATTGTCATTACTAAAGTATTGTAAGCCTCATTATAATTCTATATTTTTAATAAATTAATATTAGAATCAGAATATGATATTACATGTCTTACAAGTTCCAAAATTATTTTACAATTAAAAAGTAACCAGGGTCCAGGAATATATTAAATTGCTCCTACCAAATTACCTAAAAAATTATATGAGAATTTTTTTTTCTTCTATGAATTACCTTTTATCAACCCAAATACCAAAGTCTTTTTTTTCTTTTTCTGATGTTGCCTTTCCATGAATCTTTACAGGGGCATTTTAGGGTTTTCGAAAGTCAAACTTTATGAAACGCGGAGATCATTAAAGTCTGATCCCCACTGAAGTTCATATCGTTCAAATTGACCCGCTCTGCCATGATTTTACTTTTCTGCCCCTACTCAAATTAAATTGAGCATTTGTTTTTTGCAAATGGAAAACCAACCTCGAAATTCAAAAGATTCTGTTGTGAGTTGCTTTCTAGCCCTAATCATCACTTCACCACTACTACTAATTTCGCAATTTGAATCATTTATAAAGATCGTGTATTATTTTCTATTTTTTTAGCCCTATATATTGAATAATATATATAATAATGAAGTATTGGGATCCATATATAATATGGTTTTGATTAGTAGTAGCCTCATTTGATTTTTTATAATGCCAACACAATAATAACGAGCAACCACCATTTTCTCGTGCGGGAGCTTCTTTATCTCTATCACCTCATCATCAAACACATGATAATCGATATTTTATAAAATACCAATAGTAAGAAAATATGTTGGAAAAATTCGTGTTAATTTGAATGAACAAAATCATATTTTGTGTGCGTACTCGAACAAAAACTAATATATAGGAAAATATGCAACATATGTGTATGTATATACTCCTTTCATCCCATAATTATAGTCTCCCACTAATTTTTAAACATATTAATAAACAAAAAATAATGTACTTGGAAACTCTAATCACACCATAATATATGTGGAACTGTTTAATTAATTACATATCATATCCAAGGGACACATGAATGTGCCAACTCAGGAACATGTGATCCTTTTCCACACACACACACAAATATATATATATATACACACACACATGTGACCAAAAATTTATGAAATGTACATGTAAACTAAATTATGCATGCTACATTTAACAAATCTATCTTCCTTCACTTTCAGAAAACACGGCATATTAATTATTTAAGAAAAAAAGAATTATATTATTTCTCTTTATTATGCATGTACGGGTCGAGCTAACAAAAATATTTTATCCTATGTATTAATTCAAAATACATATTTTTAATTATACGTGTATGCGATTTAATATTTGATATTGATGAGACAACACTGGTGAAAAGATAAAAAAAAATATTATACTTAACATAAGTATACTAAGTCGCACATTACAATTACAAAAACTTCTAAATACTATAATAAATTACATATACATTAAATGTCAAATATATATATTTATGTTCTGAACTTTAATATATGTAACCCATATTATATTAGTAAAATTAATTATTATATTTTTTTATTGTTAAGGGTAATCCACAGCCGTTAACGATGTGCGCACTAGGTAAATACTGTTCCTGTGTAATAGCCTGCAAATCACACAGGGAAGGTTAATCACACATGGCAAGTCAAGTGTGATAGACTCAAACCTAGTAGTATTGACAGTGGAATTTGAATTTGAGATTTTTTAATTTCAAAATAACAATATTCCACCAGGGTGCGACAAATTTGATTATTGTATAAACACGATTACAATGAGAATCCATAATTTTGATATTGTGGCATAGAATTAGCAAGTAGTGGTGCGACAAAAAGGAAAAGTGAATAATAGCGAATTTTGAAAAGAGACAGGGCAGATCAGAGAAAAAGGTAAAAAAATTGGGAAAATCAAAGAGATGAGTGGCAGAAAAAAAAGGTTTGCAAATGCAGAGAGAGAGGGGGGGGGGGGGGGGGGGGGGGGGGGGGGGAGAATCTCTTTCACTACCACTCTTCCAGCCCCCCACAGAAAAAAAAGGTTTGCAAATGCAGAGAGAGAGGGGGGGGGGGGGGGGGGGGGGGGGGGGGGAGAATCTCTTTCACTACCACTCTTCCAGCCCCCCACCCCACAGACAGTTGACTCTATTACCATTTTCCTCAAATTATTATTACCTAAATCATTTCATCTTTTCCACTTTTATTCTTATCTACTTTCTATTCCAAATTTATATAAGTTCTTAAAAACACAATATTTTTTTATTACATATAAATATATAATGTTACTTTCTTTTATACCCAAATTTATTTATATTTTTTGTTACTTTTGACGGTTCGATTTTCTTTTACATTTTGGGCTTGTTTGCTAGGTAGTATAAGGTTGTATTAGATACTTATAACATCCTAATATAATGTTTGCTAACAATAATAAACTCATGATTATGCAAAAGTCCGGTATATGTTAACCAATTATATGGTATAACATACCACACCCTGCAGGTGGGATATATAATACCATACATAATTATTATAAATTACAGACTAAAATAACCTTACAGATATTAATTAAAAATATTATTATAGAATATTTACACAATATATGGTAACTAATTAAAGGATATTTTAGGAATTGAAATTTTATATAGAATCTAATACATTTAAGCAAACTATATATTATTAATACATATATTTTAATACACCAAAACAAACATGATATCGATATTTTATACAGTATAACACATCCCATATCAAACATATACAACCTTATACCATACTGTCTAGCAAACGAACCCTTTATATATGTTTTTTTTTAGCGGGGGAAGGCGTGGTAGTTACGAGTCCAATCACAATTTGTAATACTTGTGGTTATTATGTTTTATATCATTAATGGACGGAATGTATATAGTATACACTCTTGAATCGTGATGATGATAATATATGAGTGTGGAAATTAATACACGTGATATGTATTGATGATATATATATATATATATATATATATAATATAGTAAAAAAAATGTAATGTAACACAAAAATATAATTGGACATCTCATGCGGGCTTATGGAGTTTTGATTTTGTTAAGTTTTAAAATATTTTATATAATTTTAGAATCAATTTAGTAAAATATAAAATATAAAACTCAACTGGTGAAGTGGGAAAATTGAAAAATTGCAGCGAGCTTGCTTTTATTTTAGTGCCTATTATATATATATATATATATATATATATATATATATATATATATATATATATATATATATATATATATATAGAAACACTCTAAAAGCCAAAACATTTGCTTATAATTGCTCTGAATTATCTCTGTCTTCTTCCTCCAAAGAGAAGAAAAAAAAAAGTTACCATTTCTGCAGCGAACGATCCGTTTAGTCTAAAATCCGTATCCCTTTACTCGATCCGTGACCGGAAACTTCCGCACCTCCCATTTTAGAGACTACAAAACCGGAAACACGAGAGTTTGAGAGAGAGAGAGAGATGTACAAGAACCAGCTGCAGGAGCTGGCGCAGAGGAGCTGCTTCAACCTTCCATCGTACACGTGCATAAGGGAGGGTCCGGACCACGCGCCACGGTTCAAGGCCGTCGTCAACTTCAACGGCGAGAGCTTCGAGAGCCCCCACTTCTTCTCCAACCTCCGCCAGGCTGAGCACGCCGCCGCCGAGTCCGCCCTCGCCTCCCTCTCCTCCAGCGGCCCCTCCCATTCCCTCGCCGCCCGCATCCTAGTACGTTTCCCCCCTTTCACACATCCATTAATTCACTTCTACTCCAATTTCAGATCTCAAACCATTTTAAACCGCCATCTTTTACTCGATTACCTAGCACTAAAAATCAATAATTAATAATTGTAGCATTCCGTCGTAACAACATAAACATTGCTACGAATCTCTCGGCTAGAGCGCTAATGTGCCGTCGTCGCCGGCGCTGCGTTGGTCTTCTTTCTGTTATCAACTTCTGGTTTGTTGCGTGCGTGAAATTACGTGATTGCCCTTCATTATAATGTGAACACAATAAAACAGAAAAAGTAGAAGAAATAAGGTATTTAATGCTCCTTTAAAAAAAAGTATTTAATGCAGAGACCATGGATTCTGCCCATGCCCCTTGACTTATTTTTAGTTACAACTTTTTATTCTTTCCTTCGTAATCAAATCCCGTTATTTAGAGGGCATTTTTGTCATTTTGACTGCGCAATTTTGTTAACTACGTGTCGTGTCCCTTGGGGGATTTTGATGTAGGTTCTAGGAAATTTTTTGATTCACGATAGTGCCGTCAGCAAACAGGTAGTGTGTCACGTGCATAAAATAATATATCGATTTAAACATCATAATTTAACAACATATCATACGATTACAAGATACAGTATAATTGGGTGCAGTGAAAAAAGATGGATGCTTTATAATATCTTAAATCTCTCCGCCATTATTAAATTGGGGAAATTTTTGTGGAATCAGTCAACACGATGTTAGAGAAGAAGCATGGGTGGATTTTAAAATTCAATTTGTTTAATAGTTAGTTATTGATGCACGATGAATTTTCTTCTCCAGCTGTGTGTGTGTGTGTGTATATATATATATCATTAATAAGGTGGTATTAAGTATGAAAGCGTTGAAATGCAGGGGATTTTTCACCTAATATTTCATTAAAAAAGAGAAATTAGGTCGGTCTAAATTAGACTTGCTGGAAGTGTTTTGACTTTTTAAATGAATTTAAAATGTGATAGTTGCATGAGGTTAATGCAGAGATAGAAATCGATAATTTGAATTATTGACTGAAGAAAGAAAATATGAATCCATGCACCCATGCAATGTTAGAGGTGTAGGTTTAAATATTAACATGCACAAGTGTTGGTTTAGAATTTGAAATTTGCATCGGACTATCGGGTTTGGATCAAAATGATGATCTCAATACCTAAAATTAGGCATCAGTTCTTCAAGATCACACTGATGATTAGGTGTAGGGCGCATGGTGGAAAGTAGATACACAGAAATAGAAGCCGTATATCGGGTCAAAACACCTAAAATTCCTTATCATAGCTCGTTTAGGTGTATCTGTGGGAGGCAGATGGCATCCATATATCCAACATGGTCGTGCGGGTGAGATTAGGAATGTGCCATCATATAGCCAACTAGTCAAGCCGACTGGCCAAGGCACGGATCTTGTATGGTTGGGGGTTGGTTTTCATCTCACCCATATAAAGATGCTGATTCTAGTTCTGTTTTCAATAGTTTTTATACTAGTGGTTAATTGGCTGCCTATTTTCATGGACTGAAATGTGCCTGCAACCGAAGTTGTTTATCTTAAACTACATTATTTGATACCATTTGACTGGATGTTGGTAATTGGATTAGAATGCAGTTGAAGGTCTAAACTAAAGAACTTTGCAAATAATAACCTTTTTCATATTGAAGGTCTTATCTTAGGCTTGCATGATACTAGATGCATATCTTGTTGCTTTTGGTATCGAATTTATCAAACCTATCTAAAATTTCTTTCTGCTGTTTTTATGTTTAGGATGAAACGGGTGTTTATAAGAACCTCCTGCAGGAGATTGCACAAAGAGTTGGGTCTCCATTGCCTCGTTACACAACTTACAGATCTGGTTTAGGTCATCAACCTGTCTTTACAGGAATCGTGGAGTTGGCAGGAATCACGTTTCAGGGAGAACCTGCAAAGAACAAAAAGCAAGCCGAGAAGAATGCTGCACTGGCAGCTTGGTTATCATTAAAACAATGTAAGTTTTCTCTTCTTACTGTAGTCGAGTGATTTTGTTTGTTGTTCGTTAGAATCTCCATAACCACCACGGCTAGGTTTTTTGCGTAGTCTTATGAATAGGCCTCTACGAGACCACTAAACTGTAAAACGATATAAATAGCTGAAATTGGGAATAAGAAAGGCCGTATTCATAGCTTGCATGTTTTCATGTTATCTTCAGGATTAAGAGCAATGTTTGTGTCAATTGCTCAAGTTAAGAATCAAGAAAACTGTCACAAATCTCAATAGCATGTCCAGGTTTTAATCACAATGCACGTGACATGATCCGCTGCAGAAAATATGAAATAAAATACGGGACAACACACCATTTTGCAATAGAGGATCCAAAATGCTATCAGAACACAAAATGATGCCTGATTACGGTTCCCTCCCCTGAATTTTTCATGTAAAATTTGGTGAGATTCTAAATGTTTTCTTCTTTTTTCTGGAACAGTGGCACAGAAAGATGCGAGCTCTTCGTTGGAACATGAAAATAATGAGGAACAAGAACAGATCAGAATAGCAAGGGCCTTGCAGAACTACCGTATGAAGGAGAAGCTGGATGCGGCCAACTCATTACCATTTCACAAAAAATTCACAGTTCCAACTCCACGTCCCTCTAGTCCACAGCGCCCTGCAATGTCCACATCCAAGATCCTCCCCTTATTCTGCCACAAAACTGCTTCTCGGAGCAGACCTTCGTCTATCATAAATGACACCCACACTGCATCTTCACAGCCTTTGCCATCACCCCGACCTCCCTCACCAGAACTTGGAACTACTACTACACATACTCAGAGGTATCCTGTGTACCCTCGTGTCAACCAATGTAGGGCACCTTACAAGGGGATTGCTCCGCCCGTTACAATCAGAACATCAGTGCCAGTTTTCTCAGCACCACCTGCTGCACGAACGATGCAGCCCCGACCCTGCGGAGTAGCCCCGCCAGTGCATATCAGGCAGGCAATTCCTGTTTTCTCAGCTCCACCAAGCCCAAACAATCCACTATCTGTCTCTGCTGCTCCAGCACCACCCTCAAAGAAGTTGCAGCTGGCTGAGGAAACTGCAGCAGACAGCACGTGTGACGTTGATGAATCTACTGCCATCAAATGCTTGGAACAACTCGAGATATGACTCCAGCATGTTTGCAGGAATGCTACACTGTCTACGTTGGCCTTTTTTGTTACCATTTGTTCCTTAGGTGAACTCTCTTGCTTTCTTCCTCTTTCCTTTTTTTTTCAATATTTTTTGTCCATCGGAATGCACAGCATTGATAGAGCCTCCGGCCCGAGTTAATGCAGGTGAAGAGCCCAAGTTGTTAGGGAATTAGTGACACTTTGTTTCTAGGGATGTTATACACTTGAGATGCTTTTTCTGTGTCTTTGTGTAAATATGATCTTATTTACATCTTCAGTTACCGTTAATCACAATTAATCCACCTTAAACCAGAATCACAATCTGCAATTCCTATACGTATACATACATGTTCTGGTGTGCTTTTGTTACGAGGAAAAAATGTTGTTTATTTTGGGACTTTCCTTAAATAAGTTAGTATTAAAAAATCCAAGTTTTAATGCATTAACATAGTCGTTTACTCTTTTATTAAAATGAATGAATTGGGATTAGATTTCATACTCGATTCCTTCTTAAATAAGAAGCAGTATATTCTTGAAACTCTAAATTAATCCTGGAAAAACAAACATGTCCTATATATGAAAATAAGCGAAACACTAATTTTATTTGATTTAAGTTTGAAATTTGGTTTGGACTCCTTCATAAATATCATTACTGGCAAACTTCCGCTGTCACGATTTCCAATAGGGCCGTGTTTGGTAGCCAGAAATGCGAGACGTCTCTACAAAATTGAAGAGTTTGCAAATTGCAAGGTTTGAATTTTATTTTATTTGATAATGTACATATAAGTCAGTTTCTCCTATTTGATGTTGACCTCAATTAATAATAATTAGTGGATATAATATAAAGAGGGGAACTTCACCTACAGGCTACAGCCACATAAACATTTACGATTTTGTGTACGTATGTATATGGTGATGTGTGAATATTAGAAGTCATGTACAACTCAACAAGTATTAAATTTTGAAGTGGAGTGAATTGATTCGGACCAATGAACTAAGGCATACAACATGTGCACGTCGCATGTCGTTTTTGAGAGAGAGAGAGAGAGAGAGAGAGAGATCTATAATAAACGCAATACAAATTGCTGGATCATTAAGCAATATATGTCGACGTACTAGGCCTCCCAAATTCCCCATCTTTATCCATTTTTGGGTTCGAACTTTATGGTCAAAACATACAGTGCACGAAAATGGGAAAAGGAAGTAGTCAGTATGAATACATGATCATGTGAATAAAGGCCCATCTCTCTCTCTCTCTCTCTCTCTCTCTCTCTACCTTTGCTTGTTTAGCACACCCGATTTTTTTTTTTTTTGGTGTGTGTGAGAGAGTGAGAGATGGAGAGAGGGTTGAGGTTGTTTTGTCAGATTGTGTGCGATTCACTCCCATTAGTAAATGGGCTGATTATAAGAGGAAGAGGTGGTGGGCCAAAACCTCCACTTGAAAGACACCAACCCGTCAAAGCAAATGTCCACCTCATCCATTTGATTGATTCAAGCAAACAAATATTTTGGTGGGCCCGGGCCCATCCTGACAGGTCGGGCCCACTTTGGATTAAGGAAGCAAACTGGCAAATAATATTCCTTCCCTATAGGAAAAGCATTGGCTCAAGGCCAAAGAAAAGAGGTGCAAGGGTGGGGGTATGGGGAGCCCTACAAAAACAACAAAAGTAGAGAGAGAGAGAGAGAAGGGGACAAAGTGGAGGAATGTTAATCCCATCAAATATAAAGTTGGAAAGAGGAAAAAAGAAAATGGAAAATATGGTAATGGGGAGCATTTGACCTTGTTTTCAAATTTGAGCTCATCATTCAACTTTGATTGTACCTACATACCAAGGGAACTTATGTTGTCTCTCTCATGCCTACTCAATCTTTCTTCTCTTCATTCTGTTTTACTTTGCCCTTTTGTGTCTTTCTCTTGCTTGGTAAGCGGTATCACCATTCATGCTAATACTTGTATACATTTACAAGTTCATTTTGGAATTTTGTATTGTGTTTCATTTTTTTTTATTAATTCATTTTTTATGATAATGAGAATCTGTGGCCACTATTTGTAGAAGTACTAAAGATGTATATCAGAGGAAGAAGTGCCTAAGTAGATCGATATGGGTCAAAATATTGCATGTCGACAAATAAGGGATCTAATTCAAATTGTGTTGTATGTAGAAACTGGAACTCCTATTTATAACTCATAGAAAAGTAGAGACCTGTGATATTCTGATCTTCGCACTAACTGAATTATGTCTCGTCGGCACATGTATAGATACAGTATACATGTTGTAGTTATTTTTGGTCAAATAAATCATAATATATAATATTTTTCTTTTCTAATTATTTCTTACCATCAATACATTCAATATTTAACTTGTGCTTGTGCAGATGAAAAAACAAGAAATATGCAACTCTTTTTTTTTTTTTAGCTACAAACACAAGCAAGCATATAAGTAAACTTTGTGTCGACTATGATTCATACAAAATGATACATCCGACAGCCTACCTTTGATGGGTGCATAAAATTAGGTTTGTCTATATATGTATAGTATAAAGGAAAATAAAGTTTTTTTTTTCTTTTTTGATATATATATTTTTTTTACTTTCACTATTTTGAGCATAATTTTCATTCCCACGTGTGCTTACCTCATTGGCTTGTTATCAATGGCGGTGAGGATGGAGACTAACTTTATTTTCGCTCATAAACGCACAATTACATCTGCACTTACATGTAAAAAATATTATTTTGAAATTCCAATTATATGAAGAAAATTAAAAACCCAGTTATACGAATATCCTATTACGCGGCTTATTAACTTTTTTTTTGTTCTTTCGGAATTTGGAAGGCAGCTAATTATGTTTTTTTTTTAGAAAACTTTATTATGTCGTTGATAAATCTATCCTAAAATAAGGGGAAAAACATTAAAATGATTCAAATAAGTTTAAAAAATAACTTTATTTATTTGACATGCTATAATTTTTTGAAAGGTAATTGTTATTTATATTACGAAATGTACTCTTTACACCATAAATAATAAAAAAAAAATGAAAAATACCGTTTTAAGTTGCTTTCCTACACATAAATTTCTCTTTGTACCACAAATTTATATATATATATATATATATATATATATATATATATATATATATTCTAAAATATTTCTCAAATTTCCAGCTTCGGTCATTTTCCTCAAAATCCAGCACAACATCAGTCAAGCTCCAATTTCCACAACAAAATTGAAAACCTCTGCCAAAATCAAATATAAATTACACACTAAAAATAAAAGTTTAAATTCACATTTCCGACGTATTTACCCACATCTTTTGTTCAAAAAACATATTTCGAGCATGTGACTATGGTTCGAAAAAATTAATTCAGAGAATCGCTTTCGAAGCTAATAATCATGTTCGAAAAACATATTTTGAATTAGAGTATAACCTTCGAAAAGTTCAATTCGATTGGAGCTTGACTCCAAGTATATATAGGTACCATCTAACGGTATGGCAGATTGGTAGGAGAGTGTACGTAGCCTCATTTTTATCCCCAAATTATACATTTAATTTTTATTTGTATATATACTTTCCTTTTAACGAACGCTTAAGAAAATTACAATGGTTGTGCACCTTCCAAAATCGCGATTCCATTTAGATCGTACCTTCTTTTTTTCAAGAAAAATGAATTACATTAATATATGATAATCACTAATTAACTCCCTCATTAATTCCTTGTCCATTTTTTTTCTCGAATATAGATGATTTTAAAATTCATAGATTTGAAATTATTTGAGTTCACTTTTTTTTTTCCCCCGACCTAACCTGCTTTTATGTAAGTGGTGGAGTTAAGAGATTAGATATATAAATTATAAAAAGTTAATTTAATCAATAAACTACAGAATTATTGCTTCTCAAAGTTGCATTTTAACTCGACCTTCTTAAAGGTGTCTTTTTTAGATTATTTTTACATTATTAATTCCTTCTGTTTTGGCTTTTCCTTTATTGCGTCTGACGCATATAACCATACAAAAGATAAATAACGTCGTTACACATTAATTTATTCAAAAGCACAAAAACTAAATATTTTTTTATCAGTACTTGATTGATATTTTTATTTTATGGTTGCCCTTCTTTTGCCAAAATTGACATAACTTATAGAAAAGTTTACTTTATTGTTGAATTGGATCATCGCTTATCATCAACTAATATTTTAGTGGGTTTAGGAAGATTCTATTTTATTGGATTAAAGTTTACATATATAATAATCAAATATTTTATTTTATGAGAGACTCATCTTATTTTTGAGATGCTTATTTTTTCAAGTCATTCATTACTTCCAAATTTTCAGAAGTTTTTTTTTATTATTATGAACTTCCACTAATTTCTAGATTAATATAATATTAATTCATATATGTATGTATACATGTTTAAAATCTACATATATGTTAGATCTTCCCTTTTCATTTTATTTTTTTATATATTATCATCTCCTTAAAAAAAATTATACATATAGGCATGACCTCATAGGGGTAAGGAATCATTTTTAGGTAGCCTTTTTTTTTCTCGCTCTAATTTAAATATATTTGAGGGTTTATATAGTTAGAAGTTGATCGGAACCTAGCTAATTGATTATTGATCAAATTAAAATTGCGCTGAGCTCAAATACTTTTGCTTCTTTATAATATTTTGAGGTTTTATAATTTTAAATACCAAGCGTAATTGTTATGTTTACTAAATCGGTACTTAATTAATTACATATCTAAAGACAGGTAAAAAAATGTTAATATTTAAAGATTTATCGAAAATCATACGTGGGGTGATTTTAATTTATTTTTAGCATACGCAAAACAATTGCTCAAAAACATAATCTCATATAATAAATTAATTTTGTAGACGATCACGTCGTATGTGTAAGAAACATTATTCAATAATAATATATAATTATAATTATAATTATATAAATAAATGTATGTATATTTAATTTGTGAGTGTGGCTTGTGGGAAGCACGTGATCGTCCCTCCTTTTTTGCGCATGCCAAAAGCCTATGGGAATGCACCACCCAAAGGTATGTACGCACCACCGGTGTATATTATCAAACCCGCATTCTATCACCGACCGATCGCTACTTTGCGCCGGCTGTCTGTGCCGGAAAACATAGGAGATAGTAGACGATTTCTTTATATAATTAGAATTAAGGACCACTAACATGCGCAGTTGGTGTACTTTTCACTTAAGCGTTGGACCGGAATTGAGGAACCGGCTCCACATTGCCACCTGTCATTTCAATGATACTATTGGGCCGGTGGGCCCCACTCTTTCCATTATTCTTATTTTTCTTAATTTTGAAATAATTTGGAATTTAAAAACGAGAGCTATAAAAATTATGAATGAGTGATTTATTCTATTCTGTTGTGCTGTATTAAATTCGTTAGTTTTTTCCCAAAACAAATATTTAGTTTTAATGTACTCTTTCCATCACATGATTGTACTCTCTTATTCATTTTGTGTTTGTATCAAAAATATAACTCATTTTCCTCAATAAAGATCCAATAAACTTTCATTTTCTTAATATATATCTACTTAATATTATTTGAAATTAATAATTATTTTATTTTAAATAAATAAATAAGGGTATAGTAGAAATTTTATTATTTAATATAATAGTAAATAGATTTTTTTAATAAATGTGAAGAAGGGAATAAAATTTCATTTGCAAGACGGGAGGAGTTTGTTATATTGAATTCTCACGTTTTTCTTTGACCATTCTTTAAGAACTTTTTTAATAGTGTAAATTTCAACATTTTTTCAACGTATGTGATTTTTATATATATGAACTGCTTTTTCTATAGTAATTTTCAAATTTTTGTTTTAAAATCTACAATCTTGTATAATAGATTTTTACATCGAGCTTCATACTTAAGAAAGTGTGCGTTCAAATTATGTGTTATTTTTCTTGTTTAGTTTCCCTAATTAGGTACATTTATAATCTTCATACTATCCATTTAAATAGGCATACTATTTTAACATTTAAAATTAAATATTAACATAATTCAAACAAATAAAATAATATCACAGTTTATAAATAAAACATAAAAAAGCAAGAATAAATACTAGTCCTCTCTAAAATCTGAAAACTTACTCGAACTCTCCCTTCAAACTAGAAAAGAGAAAGTGGCTCGAACCCCAAATATAGGGTTATATGAATGAACATAGTCGTCCATGAGCTATTCGGGGTTCGGCTCGAAAAAAATTCCTTCAAAATTCGTTCCTTTTCTAAACGAACCGAGCTCGCGGGTCTCGAATTAAGCTTGATAAAATTATCGAACCGAGCTCGAACAGAGTGGTATTTGGCTTGGCCAGCTCGCGAACATGTTCGAGTTCGAGCTTAATCGAACATGTTCATGAATATTATAACTATTTTAAACGGGTAAATAAATTAAGTTATTTTTTTCAAGTGCGAACTCGAATATGTAAATTAAGCGAGCTTTTTTTCGAGCATTCGAGCTCAGGCTCGTTTAGTAAATTTTCGAACATTTCACGAATGAAGCTCGAACTGAATTCGAACATGATAAATATTTATCGAGCTGAGCTTGGAAAAAAAGCTCGATTCGAGCTCGAGCATCAGAGTATTCTGCTTGGTTCGATTCGTTTACGGCCCTACCCAAATATTATCTTTTCCTCACACAAAAATCTTCACCTCTTTAGTGTATGTGATGAAACTCATCATCATGACTCATTAAATTACATGTTAGATGCATATACATCAAAGATCTATTAAATGATATGCTTGCTCAAATATATCAAATAAAAGTATTTATCTTGATCGGTTATATCCAATCACACGCCACGTCTTTGCATATACACACATTGTTAAACCAACTCAAGAATCACAGATAAGCAAGTCATGGAAGAAGATAAAAATGTATTAAATTGAAGTTTTGCTAGATAGCTTACAAAGTAAAAGGCAGAACGTGAAGTACAAAGTTAAATATAATCAAAGATAAAACTAAAGGGGAAAAAAAAACTAAAATACTCTAATAAAATAAAGTAAAAAATAAAAATACATATCATTCTTCCGGTACATACATATTAATAATAAAAATCACGTACAATATATAATACAATTCATCAAACATACCATTCACAAAATTACAATTCATCAAACACAGAAATTAACACGAAGGTCGTGGATTAGGGAGAAGTTTTTTGTGAGGTTTTCTTACGAGTCAAAATTTGTAAAATGAGTTAAGATCTGAATCTAAACACCAAAAAAATTACAAATGTGTCATTGAATATGATTTTGAATCTGATATATCTTACAGATTTTGTCCCGTAAAACAATCATCCACAAATTTTACCCATATATTACATATGATAGATCATAGATTAGATAGAGTAACTTGTTTTTATATAAGCTAATTCAATCCCAAAATTTTGAGAGCTTTCATCTACTAGGGATGATGGTATAATGATATAGTTATAAATTAAAAGTCATGATGAATGAGTTGGGTTTAAAAAAAAAAGTAAAAAAAAAAAGTAGGATGATGACGAGACAAGGCATGGCATTAAATGAGTTTACCCTAAAAAGAAAAAAAAGAATTTGAATCGGTTAACAACCAAAGAAGCAGTGAAAGCTAATAGACATTGAAATTCACCAACCCAAAAATTGAAATAATTGGTACAGCAAATTGCAATAAGCTGTCCAAAATTATGTCCCAATTTTGTTGAAAAGAAAAGCATCTCCCGACCAGAAAATGTTGTCACATTCTTAAATGTGATTAGGACTTTACATTCATTAAATTCAAGCCAAGTCAAATTAAAAGTTGGTGTCACGCACAAACGCCAAGCTAAATATTTACTATTTCTGCAATATTTAATTTGTTTGCATAAATAACTTCGTTTTTCATCAGTCTTGTCAACTAAAAGTTAAACTAAGAGATTAGCTAGTTTTCTATATCGTGACACATTATCAGAGTATTTCTTGTTTAAAAAAAAATCGATAAGTTTCTAGTGTAATTTATGAGAGGTATTAACTTTATATGTCTTGTATAATTTTTCCTGGGTTTAGTTCGAAATTCTGATTAATTATTAGTATTTTTGGTTGAATTAGATATTGGTTTTTATGTATAAAGAAATTTGTGGGTTTTTAGGTTGGAAAATAAGAATATGTCTTTTGACTTATTGTAAACTTTTTAAATCTTATGTTAGTCCTTTTCAAATATTTGGCAATAGGCGATTAATATAAGGTCTATTGTTGGGATGGTATAAAGTCTATAATTGATGATATATGGTTAGAAAGAAAATAACGAGCCAATTGAAAACTGACATTTTTAAGTGTGAATGATATATACAAATAAGGTATGAATGAATAAATGTTTTATTGTTTTTTTGCATGGTAAGATTGTGAAAAATATGTAAATGGAAAACACACAAATCAATATGTATGCATAGTTGTGGAGTGTTATGGTGTGGAACCGAATGTCTTGAGTTTAAATCACACCAATACGGCAACTTCATTAAGTGTGAGTTTAGTGGTTGTAGGTTACCCTCGTCACAAATCCACAAACTAGATCACTAAAAGGGTAATTTTCAGACGATACATACACGAACATATCCAGAAATAGTAAAAATATAAAATAAAAATATGATAGGGTAAATCTCAATTTAAATTCTACATTTTGACCACTTTTTAAAAAATGGCCCAAATCTAAACTATTGATAAAATAATACCAACTTTTTATTTAAAACTTTTGATTAGAGTCAAATTTTTAAAATATTATTTTGTTAATATAATCTTGATTTTAGTCAGTTCAAAAAAATTCAAAACATTGGATATTAGAGTGATATTTGCTAAAAAACGTGAGATTTGCTCAATATAAAATTAATTATATTTCACCAAGCGCTCGTTTGATAGACAATATGGTATAAGGTTGAATATGTTTCATATGAAATGTGTTATACCGTATAAGATATCAATATCATGTTTGTTTTGGTGTATTAAAATATACTACCTCCGTTTCAAAATGTTTGTTGTTTTATATAATTTGACATCCTCTCTCCCAATTTTAACCCTCTCAAATCCTACAAGATTTCTTGATTCTAACTTACCTATAATATATGAAGAAAGAAAAATATATGGAGAGAGAAAATATTGTTATTTTTTAGGAAAATATAGATGAATTAGATTTTATGGCATATATGATGGATGAGTATATTTGTCCACAAAATTAATTCTTAATTCCAGATAAAAAAAAAACAACAAACATTTTGAAATGGAGGTAGTATGTATTAATAATATATAGTTTGCTTAATTAAAAGTATTAGATTCTGTAAAAAAATTCAATTCCTAAAATATCCTTTAATTAGTTGCTGTAATTTATAATAATTATGTATGGTATTATATATCCCACCTGCAGGGTGTAATATGTTATACCATATAAATAGTTAACACATGTCGAATCCTTGCATAATCATATGCTTTATTATTGCTAGCAAATATGATATTAGGTTATTATAGGTATTTATTACAACATTATATTACCTAGCAAACAAGCCCCAAATATATTAATGTATGCTAATTATTATTTGGGCCATGGTCACCAAGCTAACTATGCCTTTCAATGAATCCGACATTATTTTTTATTAAAAAAAACATATTAAAGGTAAATCTTACGAAGAAAATGCACTAAAAAATCAAGTAATCTTTTAATGTATAATTTGAGGGAAAACAAGTACTATTTGCAAGAAAATAATTGAGAACATACGAAAAAAATGGTCCAGGGCCCACGGGAAATTAACTTTTAGGTTGCCACCGAATTACCTATTTTTAGTTTTTTGAATTAAAAAAAAATGGTGAATCTCGAATTCAAGACATCTCCCTTATATGTACATCTTCTTTCACTAGATTTCAGAAGTGTTAATAACTTAGTATAAATCAAATCTAAATTAGTTTTAATTTAGTCGAGCATATTTAATTTTAAGGATCCAGTTCAATCAATTTGATCTAAAAGCTTCCATATAATTCGAATATGCATGTCGTCATGTTTGATTTTATTTTGATAATTTTACTTGACAAAAAAGAAACACCGCTGCAAGTGTTTAATTTTATGTTAATAAATAAAGTTAAAAAAAATGTCGTTAATATCGAGCTAAGTACGATTAAAGATATATTTTTCAATCATGCGTTGATGGAGCTGGAATAGTACTGACTTTATCTATTTAAAATTAAATCAGCGTGTTTATTTAATGAAATTGTGTTCTTAATTATGATTTACTCTTTCATCGCAAAAGTTGTCATCCTACTATATCTAAAAGTAGGATAGTTTAGGGGTTTTAATTTCCCGCCAAAACTATCCTACTTAATATATATCATATCCTATGTATAACCGTTACTTTTAAGATGAAAAAAAACCGTTACTTTTTTTAATAAATTTAAGAATTCAATTGTAATTGATAATTGAAATTGATAATGAGCCTGACCATTTAATATTCATTTATATAAATAAGCAAAATGAAACGGTTCCTCATCAACTCTAACTATTTTATTTCAAGTTGCCATTTTAAATTAATGTTCAAACAATAAGTTGATAATACATGAAATCCCCTATCCTACTTAATATATATCAAATCATATCTTATATATGACAGTAACTTTTATATTCATAATAATTAATAATTAATAATTGTATTTCAAATCAGTAATTTTAATTAGATTGCAAAAAATATTAATTAATAATGATATTTCAAATTGGTAATTTTAATTAGATTGCAAATCCTTCTGTAAATGTAAATATATAATATAATAATATCTAAATTATTAACTAATATTTATATAGAGATTATGTTATATAATGAAAATATTTATAACGTAGGCAAACTCAATTCTGGATTACATTTGCTCAAAAAAAAAACGGATTACACGGAAATCAATTCATTAATGTTGCTATAATTCTATAAACAATGATTATATACGTTATAGTTGACTATTAATGCATACAAGAAATCAATTAATGTAGACCATAATTAGAGAATCAATTCTAATCAATCCATAAAGTATCTAATTTTAAAATCACGGGTAAGGGAGCTGCTTTCTTTTTCAGACGATCCTTTTAATTTCATCTATAAATATAAACAAGATTGTCATTCTAACAATGTATTCTTTTTTGCACCCATTTTATGCGAAAATCTTTGATAGTATGTCATTTTCTTCCGTATTGCATATAACATAAATTGTGTTATTCATATTATTCTTTTATTTTGTTTCCTTTTTCTTATGATTCAAGAAAGGATTCAAGGTGAAGACGATTCAAATGACGAACATTCAATTAGAGAAGCAAGATGAATCATAGATTTGGAATTTTCGGTAGAGGTTGAAGGGGTAATTTCGAAAAATGAAGTTGTGACATGGCTTTTAGAATGGAGAAAAATAAAAGTATTTGTAACACTAAAAAAATAGAATTGTATAGCGATTTGGTACATTTCAGTTCAATCTCATTGTAACTAAATGTGTGGGCTTATTTTATTTCAACTTTTTTTTTCAAAAATTAGTAATGGATGAAATGTAATTGTAAATGGATGCAGTTATATTTTGTAATTGAATAGTTTAAATTTTATTGTATTATTAGCACTCCTATCCATAATCCAAGAATGTTATTTATTCATTATTTCATATTGTTTTTTAAACGTTTTATATTGGTGTACAATAGTTTCTTTTATTATTATTTTTGTTCTGATTATATCTATTTTTTAACTACAAGAACGGCTTGAGATTAATGATAGGTATTAGGATTAAGTTTGCAGTAAATTTTAGTTGCGTAATTGTAAATTAAAATTATGGTTAATGAATTATTAATTTAGTTTATTTGACCAGTTTGAGATTTTTATCAATGTACTTTTATATTTTGATGATAGGCTAATATATTGATTTTGAAAATTAAGTAAATAAATGTTACAATAACTATGTACTATATCATATATATAGTATATTTTTATTCATTATTTGTTAGTATAATTTTTATAATTTAAATATATATATAACTATGAACTTTTTATATCATTTATCCATAAATATAAAGATGGTGAATGCAATAATTAACTACGGTTTCATGATATTCACCAATTACTCTTTAAATTTTTTAATTGAATATTATTCATATTTTTTATCCATTATCTTAAACTGTATATAAAAATAAATTATTTATATTAAAATAATATGTTAAAATTTATGTAGTTCCAGTATGCTTTTCCATCTCATCCGAAATGAATTAAATTATCCCTTTTATATTTATTTATTTAAAGAAAATAAAATAGGAAATATCTTTCATGTAAAGATTCTCTCTTTATTCTTTTTTTTTTGTGTGGGTAATATATATATATATATATACATATATATATATATAAAAACCAACTGAAATAATGGAATCATGGTTGACTAAGCGAAGCAATGGAATCATGTTTCTCTTTGCCCATAAAATCTTAATAAGAATAAATTTACTATATAAGTGTTCAGAATTTCTTATTCTTTTATATAATTTTTAGATTTTTATATATATATGTTTAATCCGTATATGTGTAAAAATATATGTTGGTGTGTGAAAAAGATCCAAGAGTGTATGAGCAAAATAATTATTAGTGTGTGTTTTTAATGGACATTACTACCATCATTAATGGAAGGAATAACGGAGGGAGCAAAGTGATACATTTAAAAAAAAATGTCGGATGAATTTTATTAGTCGAAAAATTATTTTGTAAGCAATGTGTTCATGAGAAAAATAATTAAATGGTCAATTTCGATATTATACAATTAATTAAATAATATTTCTTTATTTATTCTATAATTAAATTTACAAAATTAAGTATGATACATATTATACTGATTGAAGTTATATATATACATTAATTTAAAGCTTGATATTTACATTGTCATCAAATTAACTTGTGGTTGATCTGAATCTCATTAAATCAAATTATATTTCACATTGATCAACAAAAACTGAGTGAATTATCTTTTTTTCCTTGATGTATAATGGAAATTTATTTGATTCACGTTTAGTATGTATTTGGCTTTTTTTATTAAGATTATTGGAGCAACTATGAGCAACCATTTTTCTTTCTGCAAAAAACTTTGTTTCTTACCATGACATGCGATTATGATTCTTATTTGTTGGTCTAGATTGTTACACAAACAAGTTTTCTCTTTTTAGGTGCTACTTTTATTTAACATGTGATTGTAATGAACTTTTTTCTTTACATGTTGTTTTATATTTATTTGAAATTCATATTATTATATACTATAAATATTCTTACAGATGCAAGAGTAAGCTATCACACATATAAGTTTGAGTTTTTTCAATCTTATAAAAATTTGCTACCAAAATCGTGTACATATTAGACAATTTAGTTATTGCAAAACTATTTATAAAAAAAGTTATTGCAAAACTAAACTATGTTGCTATGAGGTTCTAGATTATATATATTTTTCTAGATTATTGGGATATCTACACCTATCTCATGTGGAACTTTTTACAGAGAAATTTATTTCCAGTCATAGTTAACGTTGTATGTTGTTATTTCCAATCTTAGTGGTTTAATTAATATTTTAATATGTGCAAATCTTATATTATATATAGGAATACAATATCTAATATTATATACACGAATAAAATATTTAACATCCGTGCATCGCACGGGAGATGTGCTAGTTATAATTAAAAGATGTCTAGATTAGTGCATAGGGATGGCCAATTATACATAGGTGTATTTTGAGCTATTGCTAAAGTAATAGCTATAATAGGTACATTAATTTGAGAATGTTTGCATTTTGGTATATTTCGAGTATTTTAATGAAATTGTTCCAAGAGAGTGTGTTTAGGTGGTGACAAGTGAAATTGAAGTATAGAGAATTAATATATGCAAAACTAATTTGTGGTGTTTCATATTGTGATCTTAGCTCCCGCATGATTTAAATGTGTGATAGATAATTATACTTATACATATATACCATTTCACTAATGACAAAAAATCAATTATTTTATTTACTGACAGTTTGCTATCTATGGGATTAATTAATTTTACTTTTAGTCTCGTATGAACGGGGTCCCAAGTTTTATTTTATTGAATTTTTTTTTGTTCCAAATTTAATATCCACAAATGGTTGATAAGTGTGTTGTTAATTTTGGGACGAAAAAAGAAAAAGAAAACTTGAAACAAAAAAAAAGTTAAGAAAATAAAAATTAGGACAAAAAATATGAAAGTTGGGGCCATATGTGCAGTGATAGGATCCTATTATTATTATTATTATTATTATTATTATTATTATTATTATTATTATTATTATTATTATTATTATTATTATTATTATTATTATTATTATGGGATTAAAAGTGAAACTATTATATGGGGTGCTTGAAAAAAATATGGTGATGAGTGATGACAATTGTGAGAAATGTTTTCAAGTTGCATACATTTGAATAATATTTATTTAAGAGATGGTATTCCGTGCAGCCGTCTTAAATAAGGCTATTTAAGGCGGGCACGTGTCTATTTTTTTTTTCTGGTAGATTTTTTACTTTTTTTTTTCTTTTTTTTGAATTCTTTTTTGAAATCCGGCGACTCGCACAATGCACTCGTGCACACTCGTGCATTGTGCTCGACTATTAATTTAATCTTTTAAAAATAAATTTAAAACGGCAATTGAAAAATAAAAATCTAATTTTGACATAAATTTATATCCTAAAATCGAATTAGTGAACCCTAAAATAAAAGTGAATGAATTTAATTTTTTAAAAATCTGACGACTCGCACAATATAATGCACTCGCCCGACGCTAACGCGTGGGCTCGTGCATTGTGCTCGAAGATTAATCTAATCTTTTCAAAATGAATTTAAATGGCAATTGTAAAATAAAAATGTAATTTTGAAATAATTATATATCCTAATTGAATTTGTGAACCCTAAAATAAAAGTGAATTAATTTAATTTTTTCGAAATTTGACGACTCGCACAATGCACTCGCCTGACGCTAATGCGTGGGTTCGTGCATTGTGCTCGATGATTAATTTTTTCAACTTAAATATAACCATAATTGAGATTAATAAAACTTATAAAAAAACCTAAAAACACAAAATAAATCCCTAAAAAAACTAAAAAACCCCCCTAAAAAAACTAAAAAACCCCCCTAAAAAATCATGAACCCTAAAAAAAAATACCCCTAAAAAAACTAAACCTCCCTAAAAAACCATGAACCCTAAATAAAAAACCCCTAAAAAAATTTAAAAAAAACTCCTAAAAAACCATGAACCCTAAAAAAAATCCCCTAAAAAAACTAAAAAAACCCCCTAAAAAGCCATGAACCCTGAAAAAACCCCTGCAAAACATGAACCCTTTAAAAACCCATGAACCCTAAAAAACCCTGAACTACTAAGTTCTAACATTAATTCGAATGGAAAAAAAATCACAATTTGAACTAAATCAACTAGTATAAATAACTAGCAGACACATTACTTTTTAATGATACAGATGATACTTTTTGAATTTTTGGAGATACTTTTTAGTGAGACTGTTGATACTGATTTTATCATTTTTTTCTATTTTTTTACGGGTTGACCCGAGTCAAAGCACAGATTTAACCCAACCCGTCTTAAATAGCACTATTTAAGACCGTTTTATGGAAGTTTTTACCTTTATTTAATATGGTTAGTGAAATATTTGTAACACCCCAGGCCGTTGGGGGTAGGGCCTAGTAACGAAACGATGGCACAACGAACTCCGCTAGCAACTACTTGGCATCTGTCCTCGCATTGCCAAAATGATTAACCCAAGTTGCTAGAGAGTCCATTAAGCCCACTTATATACTTAACAAACTTTCATTCTCCCATCGATATGAGACGTCACATTCTTCCCCCGTTGGAGACACGACGTCCTCGTCGTGCTCCTTCCTCTGTGGGACCGTTCTCCGGGGTCCAGTTTGAGCACACCTAGACTGACTCCAGGGCCCAATCGAGCGTTCTGGGTTGTCTCTGATACCATTTGTAACACCTCAGGTCCACGGGGGTGGGGCAGTAACGAAACGACGGCACAACGGACTCCGCTAGCAACTACTTGGCATCCGTCCTTACATTGCTAAAATTGTTAACCCAAGTTGCTAGAGAGTCCATTAAGTCCACTTATATACTTAACAAACTTTCATTCTCCCACCGATATGGGACGTCACAATATTTTTCTAAAAATAGTGACATTAATCATTTCTTTATGATTATTAGCTAGGTATAATTATCCAAATACCCAATCATTACATACATATATATATATATATATTTTCTTTTGAGTTGTAGATGATGAAATTGGGAATTGAACCTCAGTCTTTTACCTTTGTTTGAGTAAGGAATAGCACTAGAAAAAGAGAGTGCAACACAACAACTTCTTAAGATGTTATAGAAATGTGTTACATTTCTGGAATTCTTTACAACTGAAGTACAAGGGGATACAGAAAAGAGTAGAAGAATGGAGTGATTACAATAACTGAAATGAAACAAAGTAAATAACTGGAACCTGAATACAGATTCCGGCAAGCCGAGTCGAGGGGACCTCTCTCCGCCCCGGCTAGTGCTCACGGTCTGGCGAACTGTCTCTCAACGATGAAATGGCTGGAAGGACGTAACGCCACAAGTCCGGCAAGGCTCCAGTGAACTAGATAACGTCAGGAACTGGGAAGCTGAGACTCGAAGAGAACTTGTATGCAATAATATGTTTGTTTGTAGCTCGTGCAGAATGTAGCTTTTTGGACCATGCATGATGTCCTATTTTGGACTAGATAACGTCAGGAACTGGGAAGCTGAGACTCGAAGAGAACTTGTATGCAATAATATGTTTGTTTGTAGCTCGTGCAGAATGTAGCTTTTTGGACCATGCATGATGTCCTATTTTGGACAGTTAGGGTTTGAGGGCATTCAAACCAGGTGTTGTAAACCCCCAGGAGTTACAGTTCTGCCATTAAGCCCTCCAGGAGTTACCTTTTGCAGATCCCGACAGGTGTCCCATGTCGGCTCGGATCCCAACACATGTCCAAGGCAGCTGCAGACTTTGACTCCCGACAGGAGTTACCTTCGGTTACAGTCCAGCCCACTAACTTCACCAGCTCCAGGTGGGAGTTACACCATTGAAGCCACTTAACTCAGTTAGGAGTTACACACTTCAATGCTGGACATGCACCACTAAGTGCACCCACGACCCAACAATCCAGTCAACCGATCCGCCGACCCACTCCACGACCGTTTCTGTACAACGTCGATCCGCTCCATGACCTAACCGTTTCTGTACCATAAAACTGATACGGCTAAGCCCCGGAAGCCCACGTGCGCCCAAAGTCCAATTGCCAAGATCCGAGGACGATCACAGGCACCGGGCACAGGCACGGGCGGACGCGTACGTGCGCGTGTGGGCTCATGGCCCACATTCTTGTGCACTTAATTACTTCACTTAAGTGTTAATACACTTAAATACACTTCTTAACTTGATTAAGAAATCAATGTGGGATCATTTAATGTGTATTAAACACATTATCCCACACACCATAAATGCCCAATCGTGTGACCAACTTCAACCACTCATTTCTCACTCACCGAAAATCGGATTTGAGCAAATAAAAATACTACGATTATCTACTAAAATCATAGAACAATTGTATGGTATTTAATTCCTCCAAAATTAAATAACCCGGTCACAAAAAATCAGATAAAATGAATCAAAACTCAATTTAATAAATTCAATTTTTCAACATAAGGGTCACCCGTCCTAAATCTATTATAGCTCAAAAATGCTTAACCTCATAGTTATAATGAAATCTAGTGCATTAGTGCTCATATGATTGTACAAAAAAATATGAAAATTGCAGTAAGGACTCGAACATGCAATGGAATCACAATTATAGAAAAATAAACTATTTAAGGACAGTATCTTGTTAGACCGTCCGATCTCACGGATTTGATTGATTTTGATTTTGCAAGATAGAGCTAGACAAAAAAAAGTGTTATAAGAATTCTTAAATATATGAAAACTCAAAAAACATATTATTAAATTAAATATAATTTGAAAATGAAGAGGGAATGTGATGTAGATGATTTAGATATGTATAAAAGTGGTGGTATTGAAGAGTAAAAATTGAATGGCCCATTTTTTTAAAAAATATTTTCAATACTCATTATAGATATAACCCATTTTTACTATAAGCAGTTGTTACACAACCTGTCCCTAAAAACATTCCCTAAAAAAGCTAAATATTTAGATCTTAGTTTTGATAAAAATAGTTTTCTGCATTTCAAATTTTTTGCTTATATAGAAAAGCTCAAAACTATTGAGTGTTACAGGGGTGTTTTTCTTGTTGTGTTTTTTTCCCGCTTTTGTTTGTTTTTCCGTAAATATTGTCTAGTAGAAGTGGAAGTTCTTCATATTTTTGTTGTAACTACTAATATTTTTTATAAGATAAATTAATTCTTTACAAATTACAATATAAAACTCAGTGCTCTACTTAAATTCAATTTTAAATAAATTACAAATATATTAATTTCTTATGATTTTACATTTTCATTGCACAAATTCTTGTGTTTATACAAATAGAAAATTTTCAGAAATTATAAATGAATGAAATAATCTTGTGATGGATCAAAATTCGTTAAACGACTCTCACAGTTAAATTTGAATCTTAATTCAATCAATATATATATATATATATATATACACACACACACATATAACTAAATCATTAAATGATATGATTAGTTAAAATTATTAGTTTTTTTTTCATTTTTCTCTTCAATTTAAATTTCTTTTGATTTAGTATAATTTTAAATTATTATTTAGATTTTATTCCACCCACTCACTGTTTATTATTTTTAGTATTTAATTTTTATTTTTAGTTAATATAATTAATTTTTATGGTTGGTTGTTTCAAACTTAGTGTATATAAATTTTTAAAATTTCAATATTTAACGTTATTTATGATTAGTTAAAATATAATAAATTATATTCTTATGAAAATTTTTATTAAAACTAAGTAATTTTGATATTAATACACGATTCTCACGCAAAATTGTGGACTAGAAAATGAGTAAGGGGAATAACCGGTGGCAGGAGATTTTTGTATGGTATGATTTGACCAATGCATTTATAGTAGGCGATCACACCCTGCCCCATTCTATAATTGCTTTTTTCCTTTTTTTTTTTTTTTTTTTCTTATTCACTTAGGTCCCATTTGGTTTGAATGATGAGATAGATAAGGTTGATAAGATAAATTAGAATTTCACTGTTTAGATAAAAATAATTTTGTGTTTGGATTGTTTAATTATAATTTTAATGATTTATGACGGATTGTCAATATTTTATTTGGATTGAATGATTAGAATGAAAATGTTATGAAATACCTGAATTGCCCTTTATATAATAATTTAAAAAATTATTTCAAAATAAAATTAATTTATAACTTTTTAAATTATTGAAATTTTCGTATTATTCAAATTTTTTTAACTATAACATACCTTCATGTTCACTATTAATTTGATGTGGCATATATTAAACTAGAATATCTCCCGCGCGATGCACATATGTGATATGTATAATTTTATTTGTTAGAAATTATAATTATAAAAAAAAATTAAAAATTATTACAACAAAATAAAATTATGTCATATCAGATTAAGAGTGCGCATGTGTAAAAAATTTAAGCAACATCAGATTAATTTTTATCTCACGGCTTAATTACAACAACAATGTAAGGTTTTGGAATTATTACAAAAATTGAAATGTTGTGTGAAAAAACTAAAAAAGGTGTAAAGGTTGTGAATGATTGATAGTGAAAATATCTACAAATTCAAGGGCACATTTGTCTGAATTTTATTTCTGATGACGTTATATTGGTAATTTTACAAATACACGGGAAATAATGAATTTAATCACCCAAAAATGGGGTGATGAACACTCACACAAATGAGTGATTGGAGTCCGGACCCGTCATCAATCGCGGGATCAAAGACTCTCCCATTTCCAACTATATAATAAAAAAAAATGATAAATTCCGTTTCGTGGAAGGGTCTATCCATTAATTTAAAGGACACTCACAGTCTCCAACTTTTTATTTATGTTTATATTTTTTTCTATATAATAGTACGACATAATTATGTTTATGAAAATAATTAAATTTCTAATCAAATAGTTAGATGATGTTTTGGCTAAACTTAATTACTTTGAAGATGTCAAGAGCTATTACATTTATGGGTGCTACTATTTACACCGTCAACTTCACACTTTATTCACTTTCTACCCTTCATATTTTACTATTCACATCACGTAATACGAATTATTTACCTTTTACCCTAAAAAATCCAACACAAGCAAAATCAATTGTATTCGAAAACATAACATTCGTTTCCGAACCACCTTCAGCAGGGTTGAAAGCTCGTTCCCAAACGAGTGTCAAGTTTTCAAAAACAATTAATTTTAAAAACCTAACACTTGTTTAAAAACTAGTTTACGAACCAACGGGTGTTAAATTTATTGATTAATTTCGAAAACTTAAAAGGTATTTAAGTAATTTTTTAAATAATATTTAAATAACTTTAACATTATTTCATTCATTTATCATTTTTTTCAATTTGTGTTGCAAGCAACAAATTTCCCAGTGCAAATAAAAACACCCTATATTTATATCTTATTAGTAGTGCCTTTCGTAGTGCAAATTTCAATTTGATGTAGATTTCCAATCTATTATTAAAGTATTTGGATAAAAGAATATTGCAAAAGAAAAGAAAAGTGACTATTGCATTGCCAAAACATAATCTTTACGAAGTAATCGGAAATAAATTAAAACATAATTCTACGGGTCCCGTTCGTAGCATGATGCAGCTTCTGTGAAACAATGTCCTCTCTCTCTCTCTCTCTCTCTCTCTCTCTCTCTCTCTCTCTCTCTCTCTCTGTTAATTATTATTTTTATTTCAATAATCTTTGATTTTTGGGTATCCATAATCATAATATATTTATTTGCAATTTAAAACAAAAACATTAAATCCTAATAATGGAATAACCATTTTTTTTGTCTCTTTGAGGGAATGTGGCATAACAAGTCTTCATAATCACTAACGGCAGTCATCAACTAAAAACTGAGTCCGGGCTCAAAATAATTAAAAGAACAGAAAAATTAAAAAGGAAAAAACTACAAAAATACACATCCAATCCAATCTTAATTAACTGAAAAACTGAAAAAAGCATATCTGTCCTTACCTACATAATAATGGGTGACCAAAGTTTTATTATTAATTTTTATTTTTATTTTTGAGGGAAAAGTTTTATTATTATTATTATTATTATTATTATTATTATTATTATTATTATTATTATTATTATTATTATTATTATTATTTTAGAAGTTGTGGTTATATTGTATTATTGCAACCAAAAAAGAAAAAGTGAAAACTGTAAACATGAATTCTAAAATCGCTGTGTAATATAAATATATAATACATTTCTGCCATTCTCGATTTTCGAGCAACCATCCCTCTCTCTCTCTCTCTCTCTCTCTCTCACACACACACACACAGACACACACACACTCACACACAAAGCTCACTCACTCAGCAGCCCACCTCTCTCTCTTCACAAGAGCTCCACCTCAATATTATATGCATCTGGATTCTTAAATTCCTCACTTCGTTTTGTGTTTCTGGTCACCTTTTCTCTCTCCATTTTGCAGCTGAAAAAAAAAACATTGTTGTTATTGACATGTCTGTTGTTTATTTCTCTCCATTTCTATTTTATCCGTGTAGATCTTCAACCACTTCTGTGGTGCGTTGAGAACTACTGCCTCTCTCCTTCCTCTTTCTTCTTTTGAGAGAGAGAGAAATACATATATATATATATACATATATATATATATATAGATTAGAGAGAGAGAGAGAGAGAGAGAGAGAGAGAGAGAAATATTTTCAGTACTCCATTCTTCTCTTATATACTCCCACTTGTCCAATTCGATAATCCTTTCTCTTGAAGCTGATCTTTTTCTGTAATTTAGGCAGGAAAACAGAACACCCTCAAATTAGGCATCAGCTGCAGCAAATTTCTGGTTCTTGGCAGTATTTAGCCCGCCTCAAATTTAATTATATCCACTCATTTCACTCTAGTGTAGAAAAATCCGAGAAACCCACAGTAATCATAATACAAAAAGGGGAAAAAATCTGGTTTGTTCGTGTGAAACCAACAGTTTCTGTTGCGTGCCTAAATTAGCTTGAATTCACAAGGAGGGAGGGGAAAAAAAGAAAAAAGAAGGATTTTTTTGTCGGTTTGCGTATTGTTTATAGATACAAGGCTGTTTGGCTTTGGTTGAGCTATTTTGGCTGTTACCTTTTTTCATAAGGTAAGTGTGTGAGAAGTGTGTTTCTCAGCCTACCCAAAAGGGCTCAAGAATCTTCTGCTTCAATCAAGATCGTTCATCTTATCCGTCTGATATTATTTGGGATTTCTGTCGCAGTTAAGCAATAAATAAGCTAGAAAAATCAAGGAGAATCTTTGTCAGAGCCCTCCATTCAGACTGAAAAAGCCGCTGCTGAGAATCTGTGTCTTCAAGAATTGGATTGAGGTGTTTGTTGAAATTACTGATTTGAGTTTTCTAAGTTCTTGAGAAGATGGCTATGGTGGCACAGCATCATAGTGAGAATAGCAGCGGGAGCATAAGTAAACATTTGGATTCCGGCAAGTATGTAAGGTACACGGCGGAGCAGGTGGAGGCGCTGGAGAGAGTCTACACCGAGTGCCCCAAGCCGAGCTCGTTGCGCCGGCAGCAGCTGATTAGGGAATGCCCCATTCTTTCCAACATTGAGCCCAGACAGATCAAAGTCTGGTTTCAGAACCGCAGGTGAAGTGCAAAATCTCTTGCTTTGCTTTATTTTTCTTAATCTTGTTAATTGGTTGCATTTTATTTATCATTTTATGGGTTTTGTAAATGATTGTTGGATTCGTGTATCTTGTTGGAGTGTGATTTGGTTGTTTAAGAGAATTTGTGATGGATTTGAATGAGGAATAGCAATGTCAGTTGATGGAAGGATGAGAGTTGGCTTGTTGCAAATGAATGCAGGTGTCGAGAGAAGCAGAGGAAGGAATCCACGAGGCTTCAGAGTGTGAATAGAAAATTGAGTGCTATGAATAAGTTATTGATGGAGGAAAATGATCGCCTGCAGAAACAGGTTTCTCAGCTGGTTGGCGAGAATGGGCATATGCGCCAACAATTACAAAGTGTATGTAGTTCCCTTGAGTCGATGTTGCTCATCTCGTCTAGATTACTGCTGCTAGATCTAGTTGTTGCAAGAGTTCTTTTACCATGTTAAGAAAATGATTTTTCTTTTAGGGAAAAAAGGATTGCGTTTACGCTTTATAGAGAAGACATATTAATGCTAAATTGTATATTTATTCGTAATTGCCTTTTGATGTTGTGTTTTACTTCTTCCTTCTAATCCTTAGTCCTTATGAATTCCTTTCATACCGTTCTCGATGAGTTCAATCACTAGCCAAAATGGGATTGCACTGTGTGTTTTTAGTCTCTATCATTTGAATTCTGGATATGCATACATCTTCCTTTTGCTTAAAGCTTTCCAAATTTTACTCTTGTCGAAATTTCTCCAGGCATCTGTACCGACGACTGATGCAAGTTCTGAGTCAGCGGTCACGACCCCTCTGCATTCGCTTAGAGATGCTAGCAATCCAGCTGGGTACTCATCTGAGACTTCTTTTCTTTACATTGTATTCTTACATATGTAAGATATGTGCCTTCTTACCATTTTATTGTATATATGCACATACATAAATGCTTTTGACAGACTCCTTTCTATTGCTGAGGAGACCTTGGCAGAGTTCCTCTCAAAGGCTACAGGAACTGCTGTTGATTGGGTCCAGATGCCTGGGATGAAGGTTCGGTCATCTAAAATGCGCTTCACTTGTTTTCTATTCGTTTATTAATCGAATCAATAAGGCGGTTGATTTCAATTCTAAAGATGCATGATTCTGATTTTGCTGTCAGCCTGGTCCGGATTCGGTTGGAATATTTGCCATCTCACAACGTTGTGGTGGAGTGGCAGCTCGTGCTTGTGGTCTTGTTAGTTTAGAACCTTCGAAGGTAATCAAAGTAATTTGCTTATATCTTTGTTCACATAACTTTGAATGTTTGATTGATATCTTATGTTGCATATGTTAGCTCTGTTTCTGATAGGATTTCAAATTTTATAGATTGCTGAGATCCTTAAAGATCGTCCATCCTGGTTTCGTGACTGTCGAAACCTAGAGATATTTACTATGTTTCCTGCTGGAAATGGAGGAACCATCGAACTATTGTATACACAGGTTAATCGAGTGATATGTCATTTATATCTATGTTTGCATTTTGATTCTCATTTCAAAAAATGAATAGCTCACAATTGCTTTCATGCAGACATATGCACCAACTACACTGGCTCCGGCTCGTGATTTTTGGACTCTAAGATACACAACAACATTGGAGAATGGTAGTCTCGTGGTATGCATGTCTTTGTTTATTGCGTGTGTTAAGTACTAATTTCATCTTTAGTGACTACATGATGTATGAATTGTTTCAATATGTTTGGGACCTTGACTGAATAGATTTATAGTCAGCCCCCCCATAAGCATTCTTGATCTTGCTAAAAATTATCTTACTATTGTGTTGAGAGACTTATGGATCTAAGTGCAATCCACCTACTGAAAGTAAAACTAAACAAAAGAAGTCCAAAACGAAGGGGAGGGATGATTGCTGTAGTCAGTGTGGTGATGTGAATGTGATTTGAGGTTATTCTTTAATTGGTGAAGGTATGTGAGAGATCGCTTTCTGGGACTGGGGCTGGCCCAAATGCAGCTGCAACATCACAGTTTGTTAGAGCTGAAATGCTTCCATCTGGATATTTGATTCGGCCATGTGAGGGTGGAGGATCGATTATTCACATCGTGGATCACCTTAGTCTACAGGTTCTTTTATTTTTTTTGTTATAATAGATCAACAAGTTCTCTGTAAATGGTTGTAGCTTATAAAGCAAGTCATTGCACTGTTCCAGGCATGGAGCGTGCCGGAGGTGCTGCGGCCACTTTATGCATCATCAAAAGTTGTGGCACAGAAAAACACAATTGCGGTCTGTACTACTTATAAAAAGCTTTCATATATTACGCATTACTGGTTTTCTCTGAGTTCACATAGCTATCTTATAAGTAAATTTCAATTGCTTGACTAGTATTAAACAATAACAACAAGGCAGGTAAGCTTTGAATACCTGACATTGCTTTGGATAGTTGTGTGCGTTTTGCTTTGCTATTTGAAGTGGCCACTGTTGCATGACAGTGGGTTTCTAATTTGTTCCTTCCTTGTCTGGATGTGGCTAATTGCTTAATGTTTTCCCTTTGTGGATGTTTCTCCTACAGGCACTAAGATATATCAGGCAGATAGCCCAGGAGACAAGTGGGGAAGTAGTGTATGGTCTTGGTCGGCAACCAGCTGTTTTGCGCACCTTCACCCAGAGGTTAAGCAGGTAATTTGCTTTTCACTGAACTTTTTCTGCAAACTGAATATGGTCACACTTTTGTATTCTTTCTTGTATTACAAGCATAGATATTGGGAATTCTTATAGTGTTGTTCCTTGCAGAGGCTTTAATGATGCAATTAATGGGTTCAACGACGATGGGTGGTCATTACTGAATTGTGATGGTGCTGAAGATGTAGTAGTTGCCATTAATTCAACCAAGAATCTGACTGCTGGTTCAAGTGCTCTTTCTTTGCTTGGAGGTGTTCTCTGTGCAAAAGCTTCTATGCTACTTCAGGTGCTCTTTTTTTTTATCCACTGGAACAGTTATGCATGCTTCTTAGGGTTTGCTTCATGAGTTGTTTCATATATAAAATCAGATCCTTGGGTTTTTCCTCTTCATATAATTTATGTTTATGTATGTATTTTGGCCATGTACTTCATTTATTTAATATTTCCTCTTATGGAAGTAATCTTATTTCTAGCAAGACCATGCAATAACTTCTGGTGAATAATTGGTTTCTTCCATTAAAGAAGTTCATGTTTTGAGCATTAATTTCATGTAATGTTTATCCACTATGACACTCTACCTAGAGTTAATTAGAAAGTTGAAGGCCTAACTACAATTGTAAAATTGGTAGCTTTCGACTAGATCTATTGATCAGTTTCTTCCTTGATTGGATGAAGAGCTCCACCACTATCCCATATCATTTTGTTTACCATAAATACATACCTTGTCAGGTTAGCTGTACTTATTGTACTAACCTAAGCCCAATGTCTCCTACCAGAACGTCCCTCCAGCAGTGCTGGTTCGCTTTTTGAGGGAGCATCGATCGGAGTGGGCAGACTTTAATGTTGATGCCTTCGCTGCCATGTCTTTGAAGTCAAGCACATGCATATATCCTGGAACAAGGCCTGCAAGATTCACTGGAACCCAAATAATCATGCCTCTAGGTCAAACGATTGAACATGAAGAGGTATATGTCTTTTTTTTTTCCTTTAGTAACTTTTGTCCTATATAACGTCAAAGATTTGTTTTTTAACCATGATTTTGATTTTGATTTTGATTCTTCTGTGTAGAAGATGTCAACTTCCTAATTCCTTTTCCTTTTTGTCCCCCTTAATGGCTTAGTTGATGCCTCCCAATTTGTGGTTTCTGGCTCTGATGTAGTATGTCTAAATACACTGTTAAGCATTATTGTATCTGTCTAAACCATCAACTAAATTTCCAAGTTTGCTCCCCAGTAATACTTCCATGAAGAAATATAATTTTCCATTTGGTGATGATGTTCGCCGTACATCGGTGAAGCCATCGGAACAGTTTGGTGTGCATGTTCTCTATGCTTAAATCATATAAATCATAGTGTGTATTCATGACCTCATAATCCTATTAATTTTTTTCAGTTTTTTTCCATTGCAGATGCTTGAAGTTGTTCGTTTGGAAGGACACTCGCTTACCCATGATGATGCTTTTGCTTCCAGGGACGTGCATCTTCTACAGGTCCTCCAGTCTCTTGCTGAAGTAGATGGATCTCAAACTTATTACCAGTGAAATGTGCAATTTGAACCTTTTGAATGAATCTTTATGTGCAGATGTGCAGCGGAGTTGATGAGAATGCTGTTGGAGCCTGCTCGGAACTTGTTTTTGCACCCATTGACGAGATGTTTCCAGATGATGCACCTCTGCTACCTTCTGGTTTCCGCATAATTCCGCTCGATCCAAAATCAGTTGAGTTGGAACATTTTCTGCCTGAATTATCTATTCGTCTGCATCTAGTCTTTTATTTAGCTTAATTTTGTATGAGAAGATAACGAGACAGTGTACAATGCACGTTATTTAGCTGTTTTCTCTACCCTCGATAACCTATAGCTTAATGTTGGTGAATTATCTTTAACTAATGATCTGTCTGACAGGGTGACTCACAGGATGTGTTCACTTCACACAAGACACTAGATTTGACATCAAGTCTTGAAGTTGGTCCAGCAACTAGGCACGGTGCAGAAAATGCAGTGTCGTCTTACAATGCACGATCAGTACTGACTATCGCTTTCCAATTCCCATTCGAGAGCAATTTACAGGATAATGTTGCCACAATGGCACGTCAGTATGTCCGCAGTGTGATCTCCTCGGTGCAGAGGGTTGCCACAGCCATATCTCCATCAGGATTAAGCCCTACAATGGGGCCAAAGGTGTCTCCAGCCTCTCCGGAAGCTCTGACTCTTGCACATTGGATAAGCCAGAGCTATAGGTACTGCCTGAACTCGAACTTATGTTTCTGAATTGCCAGCCCGTCACATTATGTAGTTTCACATGATCCCACTCCACCATCGCGCACAGAGGCTCAGAGACACCAAAATAAGGTCCTTTTTCTTGATTCCGCACGTTGAGATATATTTTCTACCATTTGCAGCTACTATGCTGGAACCGAGTTGCTAAGACCTGACTCTATGAGCGGTGACTCAATATTGAAAGCACTTTGGCACCATCAGGATGCCATCCTATGCTGCTCCTTGAAGGTATGCATGCTTCTAAATAATTCATGGCCTACTTCTTTTCTCTGATTTTACTTCTATATATGTGGTTATCATATTTTCGACGTGGCAGGCTCTGCCAGTGTTCATATTCGCGAATCAGGCAGGGATGGACATGCTGGAGACGACTCTGGTTTCTCTGCAAGATATCACATTAGATAAGATATTTGACGATTCTGGTCGCAAGGCATTGTTCTCTGAATTTGCTAAGATCATGGAGCAGGTGATTTTTTTAGCATTATTTACTTCTTCTCTGCTGGTTTTTAATCGATTTACCATGAATCTTCCTCTGAATTTGATTCAACTGGTATGTCAGGGATTTGCTTACTTGCCTGCTGGTATTTGCATGTCAACAATGGGACGGCATGTCTCGTACGAACAAGCTGTTGTCTGGAAAGTCTTCGCAGCAGATGAGAGCACCGTTCACTGCCTCGCCTTCTCTTTCGTCAACTGGTCCTTCGTTTAGGACAAAAAAAGATGGATATGGAGGAATCAAAAAGTTTTGTCATCTTTGATTTGATAATCCCCCCACCCCCTTTATTTTTAGTGTTACTAAAATTTTGATTGATCTTCCAATGTAAATTCTTCTACCGTAGTCTATCTTGATATGTCCAAGTCGAAGAGATCATTTATCGTTATTCGTTGCAACTTGCAAATCATTAATTTATGAAAGTCGACGAGATAAATCATTGTGATTGTTGGAGCATTTAAATAATGTGCGACGGTGACGGATCATATTATAAATATCTTCACCGTATTCTGTAACACTGTAACTTATAAAATACGTAGAATTATTTAAACGAACAAAGACATGCAACAAAATTGTTTTAATGTATCAAAATGTGTGTGTGTGTGTGTGTGTGTGTGAGAGAGAGAGAGAGAGCATCATTTCAGTCAATCTGAGTTTGGCAGAAACAGCCAAGAGCATGTGTGCAATACCCCTATAGACATGGTCTCCTCTCCACTAGAATCACAAATGTTTAGGTACATTCAGAGTAGTGGTGAGATTGAGAAGCTACGATTCATGTTGCCTAAAACCACAATGCTAATAGCTATACGCTACTCAATGATAAAAGCTCGTTACAATATTATTTTCGTTACAATTTGGAATATATAATAACCAAAAGATAGCATTAATCTTACACTTATACACAAGGCAGCACCAGTTTTGGAGTTGATGAAGGATTACATAGAATCGTAAAAAGAAAAGGAGAAAAAAAAGGTGGTGTTACACACGATATGTTCCCTTCACACAAAAATTATATCCACAATCATAGATATATAAGTTGTTTTTATCTCGATGCCAATGACCAAAAATTTAACAAGAAAGAAGGTAGTGCGGCAAACCAGCTGAGGAAGGCCATAGCTGTAGCAGTTTCAAATTCTGTGCAGTGATTTCTGCCACAGGCGCCAAGATCATTGCCAATTAGAACGGTAATGCCTGCTGATGCACAGGCTGCAGCAAACGTTAGGTTACTGGTAACCTGCAGCAGCCGATGAGAAGGTGTTTAATAAACGAGAAATTATGTTTCTTAGTTCATGAAGCAATGCATAATGTGTGGTCAAATTGAGCATGTGATACTGAGAACCAATGTGATTTAGAAGAAAAAAAATACCATTGCAGATTTCTGAAATATCACAGTAGGAAGTTATTATACCACAGATGTAAATCAATAAAATTCACCCATTAAAGAACTGAATGCGACAATAAGCTATGTCCAAAAGAAATTTGATAGGCTGCTGACACACCATTTTTTCATTTGACAGATTCCATTTCGAATAATACTTAACAATCTCATCATCTCATGCACACGTTTTGAGTTTGGTTTCAACAACAGGATATCTCAACCTACAAAGAGTTTGGTTAACATGAAGAAAATGTCAAACACCAAAGTATGGGAGGATTACAGTATCAATTGATGAGAAAATTTTCTATCAGACTCTTGCAGCCAACATTTTATGAAAGGGAAGTTTTGAACATGGTGTCAAGCTCATTAGTAGTATAAGTGCATAATGCTTCCGATCAGTCAAATAATTTAAGCATGACCAAAATCAGAAAAAATACTATTAAGTGACAGAGGATAAAACTACACAATACTGTTCTCACCCAGAATGTTGCATTCAAAATTTTACAAGATAGCCAAGGGCACTTACTTCTGGGCTAACTAAAGAAAGGTCATTAATTTGTATGAACAGAAAGTTCAGGCCCCTGGCCACCAATTTCCCTTACTGCATGCATTATTTAAAAGAGAAAAGACATGTGACACCAAGACTAAAATAGGGTGATAAATCTAAAGGCAAAGGTGCATGTTATTCAACTAGTTTGCCAACAATATGATCTGTGAATAAATAATCTCTTAACCTTGAAGATGAACTTACCCCGTCACCAACAGCAAATAACCTAACAACTCCAGGATTCTGCAAACGACGTCCCACAAGAAGTGCATAAGCATCAACAATTGCTAATACAAGGCTCCATATGCTCTGCAAACCAGAAGCCGCAACAAGGTAGCTAGTAGAGAAAAGAAAAAGGAAAACTAAGTTAGTTCTGTCAAGGATCATCATCTGTGCAAAGTCAAGTACCTTAAAAGTCTTTTAACAAATATCCTTGAAATCTATGCTGGTTACTAGAGGTGCAAGCTCTTAGGCATATAAGCTAGGGAGTCCTAACTTAACCCAAAACCAAGGTCAAAGGTCAAGGGGTTGACCCCACACTTATATGCCCTTCCACATTTTCATATGGAACCGATGTGAGATCATAACAATCCATCCCCCTTTCCAAACCGGACATCCACTGATGGCACATGCCGGGTGGCAACCCCCTTGGGCCCACATCTGGGTAGCCCCTTTTCGCAGCCTACCCGAATCCGGCAGGTCGGACCAAATTTTCGGCATATAAGTTAGGGGGCACTAATTTAACCCAAAACAATGGTCAAAGGTAAAGTATTGACCCCCCACTTATATGTCATTCCACACTTTCATGTGGAACTGATTTGGCATATCATAACAATCCACCCACCTTTGAAACCGAACATCCACGATCTGCACATGCCGGGTGCTAGTTGGTAACTCACACCAAGACCCACTTCCAGGTGACAACCCTCTTTGGGCACACATTCGGGTAGCCCCTTTCTGCAGCCTGCCCGAATATATCAGGTCGGACCAAATTGTTACACATATTAGATAGAGAGCCCTAACTTACCCAAAATCATGGTCAAAGGTAAATGGTTGACCCCCACTTATATGGCGTTCAACACTTTCATGTGGAACAAATGTGTGATATTGTAACAATCCATCCCCTTAAAGACCGGAAACAAACGGCACACGCCGGGTGGCAACCCATAACAATGCCCACTTCCGGGTGGCAACCCCTCTTGGACCCACATCCGGGTGGCAACCCCTGGGCCGCATCCAGGTAGCCCCTTTCCGCACCCGAATCAATTGTTAGGCATATAAGTTAGTGAGCCCACCTATTCGTGTGTTGGCATCAAGTGAATTCGCACCTTGCCAACAGCGCACAAAGAAATCAAGTATTGTATTGCCAAAGAACCGAAAAGGGCATAATGTTCTACTCATTTTTTTATGATAAATGTATGCGAGATAGGAGTTTTTTATTGCCTGTTAATATTTTCACTTTTGTCAGGTCTGCAGACTTATATGTTTCCCTGAAAATTACCGCCTACCGAAGAAATTTCGTATGGCATTACAGGAATTTCCTGAAGGACTTATTCCCACTGTTAGGACTTGAAATCCTGAATGCCATTGTCCTCCCTTATATGAACGTCTACTGTCTAGTCTTATCAGGCAAATCCAAAGAAGTTTGGATACCATGAAAAGGCACACATCTTGAATATCTTTGCCATAAAAAAAACTTCCCTTAATCCAACCAGCAATCCCTCACAAACCACAAAAACGAAATTTCTTCTTAAGATAAATGAACTAAATCCTACAAATCCGGTCCAAAAAAAAGTTTTCCAGTAACTGTAATGAGTGTAGTCTAAGGTAGTAAGCATCAAATCCACAAAACAAAAATATGATATGTAGCTGCACCAATTTTAAACTTAAATTCCAGATAAATGAAAACGCCCTCACATAAATTAACTTATTTCGTTTCAGTATTATCCTAATTTCAAAACAAGAAAAAAAAACTAAACAGATTCAGCATATAGCATTATCATCTGGTATTCACAAATTTCTTTCCGCTTGCATACACAGCTAATATTAGCTGGATTGACAACCCTCATCACACTCATCCCCTCAAGGCTCAAACTCCCACTGTCCCACACATACAACGAGAAGATGAAAAATTATTACTGAAAAAAAAATGTATCGAACGCCTCAAACAATAGTTACTCCACATTCAATGAACAAATTATTATTAAGGCATGATTTGTTTACCAGAAGGCGGTGACCGACGGGAAGTCACTGGTGGTTGCCATGACCGAGAGCGCCAACACCGCGAATAGAAACTGACACGCGCGCAACACCAGACCGCCGACGGTCCCCGGCATCCCGTGAAGATCCTTCATCCGCACGCGCGGCAGCGGCACGTTCACCGCACCCTCCGTCTGCAACGGCGGCGCCTCCACTGGATGTACCGCACCCTGGCTCAAGTTCATCTGGTTCGCAATTATGGTCCGGCGCTATTAAATCCACAATTCCAACGAATACCTAAAAAAAAGGGAGGATTTGCAAGTTTGTGCGAGAAGCCGTCACGGTTGACGGCGTCGTTCCGATCTACGCCGGCGGCGATGAGATAACGCCTGAAGTGGAGCTGAAATCGCCACTGGCGACGGCGGAGCGAATTTCAGGTGCGGCGGTGGGCCACGGCAGCTGAGTGTGGGGTCCAGTTGGGTAGTAGGTGTTTGGTCGACAGAGCTAACTTCTGGTTGTATAGAGTAATTATGTGCATGAAATCGAGGCTTCATTCATATTCACTCTTATCACTAATTTATTTTTTAATTGGATTTCAATCATTAATTGAAAAATGTAACGCAAGCCTCTTTTTTATTTGAGCTGTGCTGTAATTTATTTTGTGTGATTTGCCCATTTTACTTTTATGAAAAAAATGCAAACTGAATATTAGTATTCCTATTTGATGAAGTCTAAATATTTGACTTGATTATTTTTTATTTAGTTTTTTGCATAATTTTACAATAACCATATTATAAAAACAGGGGTTGCAATTTAGGAAAAAATCGTAGGGGTATTTGTATTTTTCCCTTTAGTTGAAAAGAGAAATATAACTGATTTTTTAGGGAATATAAATGGAAATAAATAGAGGACCAACAAATATTTTTAGGAGCTGCTAAAAAACAGTGTAGCTTAATCGGCGGGATATTGCCTTCAATAATGACAGGAAAATTTACTGCACGAATTTGCCAAAATTAACATTGTGTTTTTTTTTTTTTTTAATTTATAGTATCCTCCTCATGTCAGTAATATATAAATCCACTTAAAAAAATACAATTAGTATTATTGTTGGATTTTAAAGTTGAATGATATAAAATGATTAAATTTATCAAGTTTGTCTACTTTTCTAGTTTTATTATTGTTGACCAAAAAGTTTGCAATTAACTCTACAAAATGAGGAAGTCGAAGGACCATCGTGATTCAACAATTGAACAGATTCCGACGCTAAAGTCATCATCGGGATATATTAAAGAGAGTAGTAGATGTAAGCAAGAAATGTATGAAATTATGGACGCACATAGGAATATTAACTCTATCCTTATCCACTGTAGGGTTTGACTTAGTATGAATTCTAAACTACTATTGACGGTTATCTGTATAAGTTTCTCACTTCTTTCCTCTGTCTATCCAATCTTGACTAAGGTCCAACTCTCTTTCTACCCATTCGGCCTTTTGACCAATTTCATTTTGGACCTACTTAAAAATAACATTTACAATTATTCACTTGAATAAGCACAATCAAACATTATTAGACGGGATTTATAACCAATAAGTAGTCCAAATCTTTGGAGATAAGGCCAGCAATTGGGATATTACTCAAATGAAATCAAATATGGACTAGTTAGGATAAAAATGGTCTATCTAACCTAATAATGCCCATAAATGTGCTAATGACCTATTTGTACTCATACCCGATGCCAATGGTATGTAGAAAGAGCGAGAAAGAATAATAATCGACTTTGATTCGGCTGAGCCAAATAATATAAATAGAGATGCTACAAATTCACACACACGATAATATAAATACTGTCTTGTAAATTATACCAACACAATATTAATGATAGAAACGCGTTTATCACCCATTAATCCAATATATAATATATACATATACATATCAAAAATTTATGTGTACAAATAATAAAAGTTACACCTATTATGTTTAAGTATATATAATATAAACACAAAAAAACCTAGATTAGATACTCAAATGCACACAGACATCACTCTCGTACTCATCCGACCCCTACCTCTCTCTCTCTCTCTCTCCAATTTCTACTGTTAGGCACTCGCACTTTGCGCATAATAACGGAAAACGATATTTTTATTTTAACAAAAAAAATAAAACAAAAAGAAAAAGGGAAAAAGAAAGAAAAGAAAAGGCGTCAAGCAGGTTCGATGTTTGCGGCTTCTCTTCCACTTTGGATCTCCCAAAATTAGGGTTTTTCTGCCCCCACCACTCCTCTTTCGCTCCAATTTCTCCTAAACCCCTTGTTTCAAATCTCCAGCCACCATCCCTCCCTCTAACTCTCTGCTTATACTGATTCAAGGTTTAGGGTTTACAGATCTGTTCAGCTTATTCTTCTGCTTGGCTGCTTGCTCGCCGTCGCCGTTGCTCCGGCTGTTACACTCAGGCGTCATTTCTCCGTGTGTTTATGCGTAGAAAATATGTTTTGGAAGCTCACAGCTCTCTCTGCTTCTTCTCCTGTAAGTCAACAGGACGATTGTTTCCTTATTCTTTTCACCTGTATGTTTTGGTTGGGACTCGGTTTCTTTAACTGTTGAATTCATGATTCATGAAGTGGTTTTCGTGTTGATTTTACTAGTATTTTTTATATGTTGGTTAGCTGCGGGTCGTTTGCTTTTTTACTGTTTATTGATCATGGTTATGAATCTATGTTGCTGGATAATTTCTGTTTATTACTATTGGTTATGCCAAGCAAAAAAAGAAGGAACGGTCTTGAGCTTTACCGGGTGATATCGGGACTGAGGAATTTTATGCTTCTACTGGTTGCATTTTCAGCCATTCGCTTTCCCACATTTTGTGTATTTGGTGAACTTGTCAGTGTTTGTGTCCATTGGACAGTCTTTCCAGCTGACAGCCTTATCTTTCCATTTTGATCGAATGAAGTTGCTAAATTAGTCTGTTACCCACCCCCCTGACGCACTCATCCTTTTTATTTGCTTTATGGTAGTGGTTTTTATGACCCACTTATCCTTTTACATCACGAGGTTTCCTGACCCTCCCCAACTTTAATAGAGCCAGGGAGAAGTTTAACTCATCGATACTAGTGAGCTCTCCTCTCGTTCTGCTTGGATCCAATAGGCTATCTTTATATCTAATTAATAGTTAATTTGGCTGATTCTCCTCAATCCCCAGTAAAGCATTGGTTGGTGGTAAAGAGATGAAAATCATCAGTAGCAGTTTCTCAGTGAGCTAGACAACTAGTATATTTGCTTCCTCTGCTTGCTGATAGAACAGTTGAAAAGGAACATTAAATAAGACCATACAAATGGTCTTTTGTTCAAGTTGATCACGATGCTGTAAGACGAATGAGTCATTTTTTAATTTATTTTTCGGTGGCTCATTCGAGGGAAATCCTGAAATGCATTCTAGTTTCAACCTCAACATATATGCATGATAAAATTGCAATGGTGTGGTCCAAAAACTTTAAGTTGAAAATCCTGATCAACTTATCTAAAAGATCTCAAACACACTGAGCAGAACTGCAGAAGAATTTGCAAAGCCCATAAGGGAATATTTGAAATGATGGACCTATTTTCCTATCAATGAGAATAAAATCCAAAATCTAATCTTTCTTTCTATGGTCTGACATCAATGAGAATAGAACTCCATCTCTTTCTTTCTTTCTTTCGTCTGACATTAACACTCGTCTGACATTAACACTCTGTTGCTTCAGGTTGAGTCTGTGCTCGACAAGGAAAATTTTACACTGGAAGAGCTTTTGGATGAAGAGGAGATAATCCAAGAGTGCAAAGGATTAAACAGTCGCCTCATAAATTTGTACGGACCCCTCTTAGCTTCCCCTCCACTTATATATATGTATGTATGGTAACGGAAATCATGAACTGTTCATTCTGCATTCTTTGGTTTCAGTTTGAGAGATAGAGCTCAGGTTGAGCAGCTGGTGCGATATATTATTGAGGAGCCCTCAGAGGAAGCAGATAGCAAACGAACCTTCAAGTAGGTTGATATTCTTTTAGGGAATAAATTGCGCATATGTCATAAATATCTTCTTATTCAGAAATTCTCTTTCCATGCCGTAGGTTCCCTTTTGTTGCCTGTGAGATTTTTACATGTGAAATTGATGTCATCTTGAAGACTTTGGTGGATGAAGAGGAGGTTAGATCACCCTTCTCAATGTTTAAAGATATATAATTTACAGTCTGGTGTTCATGTCTAAATGATAGTTCAATGATATTCTCTTATTGCAGCTTATGCGTTTACTCTTCTCTTTTCTGGAACCAAACCGCCCTCACAGTGCATTGTTGGCTGGGTACTTCAGTAAGGTGTGAATTTATAGCTATCTAAGTTTGAGCGAAATTTATTATTTTGTGTTGATTAACTACCTCAACCAGCTTGTTTGACATCATTTCTGGTTGTGCAGGTTGTAGTATGCCTAATGATTCGGAAGACCGTCCCACTAATGAATTATGTAAAGGTGATTTAAACAGAATTTGAAAAGTTAAGCATGCTAATGTGTACTCATGCCTCAAATTATTGAAACTGAAATTCCTGATCTTGTTGCTCTCTTGGAAGAACTGGTGTCCCTTTCTGTTGCAGCATCTATTCATACAAAGTTCATGTAGTATTTTTATTTGTGATTTTGTATTCTTAATTTTGAAAAGTTACTTAGAGGAGCAAAATATGTCTGAGTTTAAGATGACTTAAGAATCTCCCACTCTGATGGCTGACTTCATATATTCAAATGGTGAGATGTTTGAGGAACAAAATATGAGCTTTAAACTTCGATTTTGAAGCCTTCTTGTGTAAGTGGGCACTTTAATAGCGGAAGGATGCTATGCTGATATAGCAAGAACAATAAGGATATTTAAGACTTTTTTGCTTCTACATCAAGAGCTTAGCCGCTTTTTGATAAAACTGATGTAGCTTACCAATGGTCTTAATAATTTGATGCTCAAATTGATGCCTGCAATGCCGATTTTAAGTGCTTCCTTTGGCCAATCCAAGTGTCTCATTGGGTGCCATAAAATTCATTAGTAATGCGAAGTATCCTATACGTAACTTGTTAAAGAAAATTGCTATTACATTTACATATTGTGAAACTTGTTCTACTTTGATTTTTTTTTTCTTTTGGAAAGGCAACTCTGACAAATTTGCTTGCAGGACCACCAAGATGTTCTTAAGCAGCTGGTTGATTTGATTGGTATCACATCCATCATGGAGGTTGAGTCTCATATTATATTTTATCTTCTGCTTGAACACTCTGTTAACTTACACTAAATCACCCCAGCCCTTTTTGGCATTTGATCTCTTGCTGTTTATTGCTGCTTGTTGGTCATTCTCTCTTCTCATCAGCTTCCTTGTTATCAGGTCTTGGTGCGACTTGTAGGTGCAGATGATCATTTATATCCAAATTCGTTGGATATTATGCAATGGTTGACAGATAGCAACTTGTTAGAAATGATTGTGGATAAACTCAATACCTTGGTAAGTTTTAAACTGGCAATGTGCTATATAAAGATCCTTTTCTTTGGTGTAGTGGATTATACCATTTCAGTAAGTCTATTATTAATATGTCCCTATTAGTTTGTTATGTGCTGCTCTTGGGTGCTAAGTGATGCACTGTACATTCCTGAATTTTCTAATTTATTTGATTGAATTCTTTGATTTTCACTACGGACGAGGTTATCTGACTGTTGAGTAACTGTATGTAGAGTAACTAAACAAGGTCCACTGTGGTCATGTTTGTTTTGGTTGTTTTGGTTTATAAATTACCTTGGTGTGTTATGGGTCAATTTCCATATAGAACTGTAATATACTGCTCCTCTGTTTCCTTGTGATCAAAATTTTAATTTAGCTGAGGTTATCTGGTGTTCATGTGATGCTGTATTGACTTTACTAGTCATATTTCAGCTTGCTCCATTATTATTCTTCATTTTTTGCTGACTGCATAGTTTCTTTTTTGCTTAATGATATATATATATATATATATATATTTGACATTTATTCTATCCCCGTCAGAGTTCACAAGAAGTACATGCCAATGCAGCTGAAACATTATGTTCTATAACCAGGAATTCACCATCACCTCTGGCCACTAAACTATCCAGTCCAAGGTCTGTGGCGCTTCATTACATATCTTCAACTTTGGATCAATTATTTAGTCTGATTTGAAAATATTCACTAAATAACTTACTCAATGTGCAGTTTCGTGGCAAGGATTTTTGGCCATGCACTTGAAGACTCTCTGTCGAAATCTGCTCTTGTCCATTCACTATCTGTCTGTATTTCATTACTGGATCCTAAAAGATTGATTCATTCACCAGTAATGTACTCTTTCAGAAGTCAACATGTCTATGAATCACCGGTAAATGTGAATCCTGATACTGTTGCTGCTATGCTTCCAAAACTAGGTCAGTCGTAGCTTATGATTATGAAGTTTTAACTTGGTTCACTAATTCTCATGTCATGTTGTTGGAACCATATTTTAACTCCCTGGTTTGTTTCTGCTCTATTTGCGGGTGTTAGACAACCCTAAAGAGAATAGTGAATCATTAGGATTTCTATACCTCTTTTCTTCTTGGTTACTGTTCTCATGGTCATTGTTCATATGAATGATGGTATTTGCCTGGGTGCATTCTTGGATTTCAATGTTCAGCCAATGCTTCTTGGAATCTTTAAGATGTAAGTATTTATTGAATGGGAGCTTTATAGTCCCAGCATATAGAATTTTGAGCATTGACAATGTGGATGAGGAGACCCGTGATTTAATTACACATGTTTATGCATGTCATAGCTTGTTAAATTTTTGTTGACTCACCTTTGTTGTTTCTGATGTTTCATGAATCGCCATAAGCATGTAATTATCTGTGTTCAGGTGAGCTGCTGATGCTTCTAAATGTTTCATCTGATGAGAGTATTTTGCCCACAACATATGGTGAATTGAAGCCGCCTCTTGGAAAACATCGTTTGAAGGTTAGTTGAAAAGCCCACAATGCATGATATATATTTATTCCATTGAACTGCTAAATTGTTAATTCTTCCTGCAAAATGTTATTTGAATATAGGAGCTCATGTGTAATCATTCTCACAGAAGGCACATTAGTCCATTCTCTTGATAGATCGTCAAGAACATCTTCTGGCTCTAGCTTTGTGGTTTTTGTTTGCATTATATTTATCATAATGTGTCCAGCTCCCCTTAAAGCTTGGGAAAAGAAGTCGCTTACATGTTGAATGGAAGCTTGCACTTATGTAGTTTTCTTTGACATATAACCTTCTCTTTTATCTTCTCCGCGCCTTTGGTCTCCTTAGCTTGGTCATTCCACAGATAATCTGATATAACTGTGATCCTGGTTTTAGATTGTGGAATTTCTTGCGGTGCTGCTAAAAACTGGCAATGAGGCCGCAGAGAAGGAATTGATCATCTCTGGGACTATTCAGAGAGTACTTGATCTATTTTTTGAGTAAGAATCATTTACTGCTATTTATTATACCATATCAGGAACGAACGCTAGTTTGCACAACAAAATTTTCTTTAATCTCATTATTAGCGGAACAAGGTGTCAAGAGTTAGACTTGTTAATACTGTTTCCAATGGTGTTTCCTGGTACAGATATCCATATAACAATGCTCTGCATCATCATGTGGAGAGCATTATATATTCATGCTTGGAAAGCAAAAACGATGCCATTGTTGACCATCTCCTTGTGGACTGTAACTTGGTTGGAAAAATTCTTAATATGGAAAAAAGTCCAACACTTTCTGGCACACATAATCAGGTAATTGTGTGTTAAATGATGATAATTGTTTCGGGGGTGTTCGGGCGTACATATCATATTTTTGTTGCTCATTTGAGTCTTCTTCTGCATTGCGGAGAAGAGTTGATGCTGAGAATCAGTAAATTGAAAAAATAAATCCTTCTCTTCTGGAGCTAGTCTGTCTATTATAGTCATATAGCATGTCACTATTGAAAGAACCATCCAGTTTCCTGGCATGTTTTGATGTTTTGTTAATAGAACTATCCTTTTAAGTCTTGACCTTTTTCATGCTGCCTCTGTCATTATTTACCATATGTCCATATTTATGTCGAGTTTGATGTGTGGCCTATGGTGATGCTATAATTAAATGCAGCCAACTTCACCTGCTTCAGGAAGACAACCCACTCGGGCAGGATACTTTGGGCACTTGACTCGGATATCAAATAAACTTATTCAGCTGGGCAGTGGTGACAATCGCGTTCTGAAGCATCTTCAGGTCAGTAACATGTTTAGCATTTGTCTTAGATTAATGACCTCTAATGGCAAGGCCTTGAACTGGAACCTCTGTGGTGTGCCATTGCTCAGTTAATAAAAGCCCTAGCTGTCTGCAAATATGTTCGACACAATTTTCTTATGTGCTCTGTGAGTCTTTAATCATTAGTTTTCTGTTTGCTTCAGGAAAATAATGAGTGGAGTGAGTGGCAGGCAACTGTCTTACAGGAGCGTAATGTGGTCGAAAATGTATATCGATGGGCTTGTGGGTAAGCCTCCTTTGCCTTATTTTGCATTTTTTGCTTTCTCAGCGAAATTGTTACAAGTTGTCATTATCCATTTACAACAACACCACCCTCAGGTCAAACTTGCATGACTAAGAATAATGACGATTTTCTGTTTTCTTAAGCTTTTGACCTGCTTTCATTGACGATATTTTTAGTGTTCAATATGATGACATTAATCTGACCATCATCTCCTTGAACGCCTTCTGTTTCTGTATAGCTTATTTACCTGCACACAACATTCAGGCTTTATTCATGTACGCACTCAGGGCCAATTATTTTGTTAGTTTTTTTTTTTTTTTGTTTGCTAACTCCCCCTGCTTGCAAAGTGGGTCTTCGGATTGTTCTGGATTATTTCTGACATTGATTATTACTTTACCTCTTTGCAGGAGGCCAACTGCATTGCATGACAGGACCAGGGATAGTGATGAGGAAGATGTTCATGATAGAGATTATGATGTTGCAGCACTGGCAAATAATCTAAGCCAGGCATTTAGATACACCATATATGACAATGATGAAACTGAGGTACAAAAACTGGACTTCCTAATGGCGCATCAAAAATTGTTAATATGATTTCTTTAAGATCTATTTATGATTTTCATTCTTACAGGGTCATGGATCTTTTGATCGTGATGATGAGGTAATTTGCATTCAAATATACTGCAATACTCTGTGTTTGCACTGGAGAGATGGATCCCTTCTATTTCAGTTCTTTAGTTTTGTGAACTCGGCACATATTATATAATGTTTGCTTGTGCTTGCCATAAATGAATTCCCAGTGTTCATGTTTAAAATTTGTGGAATTGTAGGTTTACTTTGACGATGAATCTGCCGAAGTTGTAATTTCATCCCTAAGGTTGGGCGATGACCAAGGAAGGTTAGTCTTCTGGCCTTTTGACTTGATAACTTTAGTAGCGATATTGATGGAGTGGTGAAATATCTATGTTCTCTTTTGTGTGTGTGTGTCTGGGGTGTTCTGACGTGGGAGTCAGTTTTTGGAATTTCCTTTTCCATATGGATGCCGATTGTCTGTAGTAAAAATGTTCAATTCTCCACTATATTCAACCGATAAGTCTTTGTGAATTTGAAGTATAAGGAATTGAGAATCTATATCAAGATGGATGTAACAACTTTTGTGATACTTTAAGACGTAATCTGACAGTCAATTTTAGGAGGGTTCGTAAAATGAATGACAGCTTATTATCTTTGCAGCAGTTTGTTCACAAATTCCAACTGGTTCGCCTTCCAAGATGACAGAAATGGTGATGATGTACCTATGAACACCTCATCTTCTGACATGATGGATGATATTAATTTGAATGGAATAGCAAATGGTGGTAACAGCAGTAGTGATGATGAGGTTATGGTTGGAGAGGATGAGGAAATGACAGAGAGCAGATCTTCTCCGAATGGATCATCCAGTTTTCAGGAAAATGGCTTTGATGGATTCCGTGAACACAACTGTAGGGGTGATGGAGACTCAGTTACCATGGCTGAGAAAACTGCTGCTTCTAATGACCTGGGTTTCTTTCGCTTCGAGTCACCAGACAATGACAACCCCTTTGGAGACAGACCAATACCTGAGTGGGTAGCATGGGGAGAGGGGTCAGATTTTCAAGTTGGGGGATCTAGTGTTAATCCATTCGATGACCATAGCAACATGACAGAAAATGTTGCGCACACAGCGGAGGGTTCTGCTGCTCCCATCTATCCCATGCCAAGTGGAGAATCTGTACCCAACGGAATCAGTTCGGTAGATGTCTGTGATGGTTTGGCTATATCTGATTCAAGTCAGAAAAGTGTTGCTGTGCCTTCTTTGTTTGAAGAGGACGTTGAGTTCGTGGGTGTGGAACTCGAGGGTACAGAGAAGGCTATGGAACAGGCTCTCAAGGAAGGCATTGTTGGTGAAGCTGGGCCACTGAGAAGGAACAGTAGTCCAAAGAAACCAGGAAAAGAGGATTTAGACGATGGTGCTGGGATGAAGGAGTTCAATGACGCCAACTATTGGAGAGTTGACCAGGAGGTTGCGGTGCAGGAGTAAGTTGTCAGTTATTGCAATGGTGATCCCATTCTGTGTTGCAGGGGTAATGAGAAAGTATGTACAGTATATTTTTGTTAGAGTTGGGATCAAATTGACAGGCCAGAAAATTGTTGTCATTGGTTATTTATTGTCACACTCGTTCGCTAGGTTTATTTTATATAATTTTTTTTGTTAGTTTCTACAGTCGTGGGGATTCTTGTCCCCTCTTTCATAGTATTCTTGTTTATTTTTCTTTCTTACTCGCTAAAGTAAACATAATATTCATCCTTGTGTAACAAGAAATATGAATGGTTGATTATCTATCTTCAAGCACTGTACCTTACCTTAACTGACCCCTGTTTAGTTTATTAACTGTGCGTTTTCTACCGTTGATGTTTTTATGCAGTATTTTTAGGGGTGGCAAGAAACTTTAATCTCATGTGAAATTCTCTATGGATTGATACAAGGTGAGGGTTGTCACTTGTATTTTTTTTTAATCATATAGAGTTTTTGATCTTTTCCAGGTTTCGAGACTGATAAAAAATTTAACATGTGGTGGATGAGTTATTGGGGGTTTACACTTCACTTCACATGTTGAATTATTTGTGTCTATTATGATTGGACTTGTACTTTGATATCTTCTTTAGTTGATTTTTTAGCAGATACATTTTTTGAATGTCGGCACAATTTTTTTTTGGCGTCTAACAGCCGAGTTTAGATTTGGTTTTCTGGCATAAATGTATTTAATGGCCAATATCTCGTGTATCTTGCTGTATTTATTGAATTTTCAGTGTTACTTCATACTATTTAGTATTTCCTCCGTTTCATAATAAGTGTAATTTTAGCCTTTAATTTTGTTTCACAAAACGTGTCATTCTACATAATTAAAGTAAAAAAAAAATTCACATTTTTCTTATATTTGCTCTCATTTAATGCATTCAAACAATTATATTTAGCTCATTTAATGTATTCACACATTTAAAATGACACTTATTCATAAACAGAATGATTATATTTTAACCTTCAATAAATTTTAAAAAGAGGAGACATCTCGGATTTGACATCCAGCGGCACCGCATTTCGGAAAGTTTTTAGGACTAGTTTTGTCATTCCTTAATTACTCCACTAAAAATACCACACTGAATAAGTATGCGATTAATTAATTTATTTAATTATTCCCAAAACAAATCCAATTTTTATAACATGCATGGTGCACCTAGCTAGTTAAGAAGAGAAATGTATCATACCACGTACAATTAAATATGCTCAGTTGCTCACTACGCCCGCCATCAACAAGCATTAACTGAAAAAGATAACATATAAAACAACAATATTGATTATATATCAAATTGGAATCGTGCAAAATTTGAACTATGCAAGCATGCTCTACTAATAATCCATATATACCCCATTTATAATTTAACCGAGCAATGATGCATTGAATCATGTGACAGTTTTAATTTAAGTTATCACGATCGATCACATTAAAGAAATAACAATCAATTAGTTGGTGCATTTGCCGCCGCCACACATGCGTAAATTCGAACTAAGTACGTACAATATGCAATGCTTCGTCGATCTTCCATCTTATGTAATAATTTATGTATGAATTTCTTAGTCATACTACACTACAGGAACTAAACATTTTGTCTCTATATATATATAAATTGATGACAGCCTTAATCAAACACTAACTAACAAACTTAGAAATTAATGATCATGGATTATAAGTCATGCACGCTTAGGGTTCTAACCATTTTTATGCTGTGTGTGGTGGTGAGGTCTCAATTAAGTTCTGATTTTTACTCCAAAAATTGCCCCAATCTGCTAAATATTGTGCGACGAGAGGTAAGAAACGCGGTGAAGAATGAGATGAGAATGGCTGCTTCTTTGCTTCGCCTCCATTTCCATGATTGCTTTGTCAATGTTAGTTGCTACTTTATTAATTGATTACATATATCGTAGTTTACTGAATGAATCATGCATGTATGTGTATTGACGATGTTATTTTATTTTATGTTTTCGATGGGGTGTATTTTTGATTAGGGGTGTGATGGATCGGTGTTGTTGGATGGAAGTGATGGTGAGAAGTTTGCCCTCCCTAACTTGAACTCGGCTAGAGGATATGAAGTGATTGACACAATAAAAACAGCAGTCGAGAGTGCATGCAACGGCGTCGTTTCTTGCGCAGATATTCTCGCAATAGCTGCAAGAGACTCAGTAGTCTTGGTCAGTGTAGTAGTAAATATCATGATGAACTCAAATTAATTCATTTGGTTTAATTTTATGCAACTTATAATATAATTGTGTATACACATAGAAATTTGAATACTATAATGTTAGTTTTATATATTTTATAAAGTATATATATATATTAAAATACATGCACACTAATTTGAAATTATTAATTTGAGTGATATATGTGTATGTATGTGTACGTAGAGTGGAGGTCCATCATGGAAGGTATTACTGGGAAGAAGAGATGGATTAATTGCAAATCAAACAGCTGCCAATAATTTACCTTCTCCCTTTGAATCTCTTGATTCCATCATTTCCAAGTTTGCTGCCCTTGGCCTCAACATCACAGATGCTGTTGCTTTATCAGGTAATTACAATTTACAACTACGTACCCTTCCTCGACCGTTGATCTCGTTTTTCAATCTCGTATTTTATTTCATGACCATCCAAAAACAAAAATGTATTCATCTTTAAAACAAAGAACATATATAGTCTCGATCCATCATATGAACTCTATAATTTAGACACAAACTTTGAAATACCACTTACTTTCCATACATCTTTAATATTACACTTATTTTCAATACAGAAAAATTGATGTTATTATTGTAACGTTTCTATAAAATATGGAAATGATGAAAATGAAGAATTATTGTGTACATGTATAGGCGGTCACACAATCGGTTTAGCAAGGTGTGCACTCTTCAGCAACCGGCTGTCGAACTTCTCCGGCAGCGGGGCGGCGGACCCGACGCTGGATAGCAGCCTGATCCAGGAGCTCCGGTCGGTGTGCAGCGACGGCAACAGCACGGTGGCTCTGGACAGAAAATCTCGAGATTTATTCGACAACAACTACTTCGTCAATCTCTTGAATGGGAGAGGAATTCTGCAGTCTGATCAAGCACTCGTTTCCAGTGATAGTGATGCAGCAGCAGCAGCTACCAAAACCCTAGCTCAACTCTACAGTAACAACTCTGCGGTTTTCTTCTGTGACTTCGCAAGCGCCATGATCAAGATGGGCAATATCTCCCCCTTAACCGGATCGAATGGACAGATTAGAAACAACTGCAGGCTTCTTAATTCTTAATTAATAATATCGACATATATCCATCTCATCTCATGCACTACTCACTACATGCATGCTCTATATATTGTGTTCTTTATGATATGAGATTAATAATAATAATAATAATTCCATTTTATCTTTGTGGTATGTATGTGTGATATGATTTTGTAACAATTATCAATATATATATGTTTTTCATTAATTTGTTTTTTTTCTTTCCTTTCTTTATTTTCTTCTTGACTATAATATTGAGACTCGTGAATATTTGGGTCACACTATATTTAGTTAATTAATTTCAACATTATTTCAGAAAAAAAAAATCGTTCGAATTATGACACAATCATGTACTTGCGCATATTTTGACTCGTGAACCGTGATCGTGTGATGTGACCTTAATTATGGAGTTACGGTATGATCATATCTATACTGACTATTATACAATCGTGCAAAATTATATTTATACAGAATACAATCATGTCAGAACTCGATCAAATGATCTTTTTATAATTTACGGTTAAACTTAAAAAAAAAAAACGTAATACAATACCATCATGTTCATGGAAGTCTTTAACATTTCAATTGTATTATGTAAAACAATTACTAACTTTTAACTAAAGTGACTAAATAGTAAATATATATAGATATTTATTGGTCAATTATCCTTAAAAAGCTAGGTTGAATAAATATATATTTAAAAAAGGCCACTAGAATTAGCCCTTAGGCTATCTTTATTCACAATCCAAAATGGTGTCGTACACTACAGACAAGTGTAGAAAAAAGAAGCAGCAAAATTAAATAAAATGGCACAACTCGGGAGCTATACCGATTCTTACCACAATTTGGGTCATCAATTGGTTGGATTTCCTTTTAATGATTGGATTTCCTTTTAATGATTGGTATTATAGATATATATATACATTAAAAATAAAATAAAAAAAATCAAAAATTTTGATTTTCAATTCTCTATAAATAGAGTCTAATATTGATAATATTTGAAGCACAATCACATTAATTAGTGGAAATATATAAAACTAGTCGGTCAAATTTAAAAAAAAAATTAATTTAGCCACTAACTTTTAAACATACTTATTTTAGCCACAATGACTATTTTACCCCTACATGTTGCGCGCAGTGTCCAGCGTGCAAACCTTGCGCGCACAGGGGTATTTTCGTTCAAAGTGGTTAAAATAAGTATGTTTAAAAATTACTAGCTAAAATAAGTATGTTTTAAAGTTAAAGTGGCTAAAATAATTTTTGCCTCATCACATTATCTAGCTCTTTTTACATCTCTTTCTTTTTCTCAAATAATTCTCATTTAGAGAGGGATGAACCTAAATAATCCAAACTCTCAAGATTATCCAAATTATTTCCAAGCTCCCAAGATTATCAAAACACCAAACTTCTCTGGACCTCAATCAAAATCCTATATTAGAACAAATCCAACAATTACAAAATACTCCCGTAATTTGTTCAAAGGTGTTCAACAAACAAACACAAATAAACAAGGGGCAAAAATGGCTTGGCGTGTTAAATAAGATGTAGCTTTAATGTCATCTTAGTATTTCATTAGTGAAAATAAGATAAGTGGTAGAAATCAAAAGAAAGGCTCGCTTTGGGGACGAGTACATGATATGTTTAAGCAAGCTCAAGTAGAAAATCCAGAAGAAATCTCCGAAAGAAACAAAAATTCACTAAAAGGTCATTAGAAATGACTTTCTAAAAGAGCAAGCAAGTGGATTGTTGCTTACAAGGAAGTATATGGTAAGAAACATAGTGGAATGAGCTTGAAGGAAATTGAGAAAGAAGCTCATTCAATTTACGAAACATGTGACAACAAGTTTCACGACTTGGTTGTATTCAATGAAGTTATGAGTAAACACCCCAAGTGGGAGTTAATACTTGATCGTGATTCAACACGTTTTCGTTTTGAAAAATGAAGAGGGCAAAGAAGAAAGTGGTGCAACTCAAAGAGAGCAAGAACTAGTGAAGATGATGATTATTCTATCCTTTCCAATCCAGAGACTCCATCTATAGGCTGTTCAAATGTGTCTTGTCTGACAAGTAGAGGTAATGTGAAAAAGAAAGGAAAAAGTAAGACAACACAATCTTCATCTACTAACAAAATTGCTAGAGAAAATTGTGCATTGAGATTCAATAGATACAATGAAGTTGAGTTAATGAACAAGAATATGGAATTGGAGTGCGAAAAAGTACAAATGAATGCTTTAAAGTTTGAAAAAAAAAATATTGAATACATTATTGGCGGAAGATCATTTATCCCTACAAGATGAAGAGATGAAGCGTCAACTAATGACGATTGTGTTTGGAAATTGAAAGTAGTTTCAATTTGTGTAATTGCAATTTAAGTAATTACAATTTGTGTATTTTCAATTTAAGTTTCAATTTATGGAGTTGAAGTACTTGTTTGTTGTCTATTCTACTTTGTGTAATTTCAATTTATGAGATTGTTATGGGCAGAGTGTTGACATGCATGATAATTTTATGGACAGAGCGTCGGTGTAATTATATTGATTACGAGTGTCACAAACACCTTATTCATATTTCACACGTCTCTTTACATGCACTTGTCTATTCTAGTCACATGTACTTGTCTCTATTTATGTTCTGTCACATTCATTTGTCAATAATTTGGTAGGGACGATTAAATATGCAATTTGCATCTTATTGAGTTGTAATTAAGTATTTTAAGTATCTATATTGTAGTCTGATTTATTTATTTTCAAATTCACATTCTATATTTTGTAATTTTCATTTTGTATTTCATATCTTGTAGTTTTCATTTGGTTAGTAAGTTTGTACGTATACTGTACATTTTTTTAATAATTTTTTAATAATAAAATAGTCTTCGAACATTCTAGGTTCCTGAGTTCAATTTTCAATTCAAATACACCGTGAAGAATTTGGTGGTTACTCAAGAGGAAGACGAGAGAGAGAGAAAGAAGAGAGAGAAGATGATAGAGGTGGTTTTAAACGATAGGCTGGGGAAGAAGGTGCGCGTGAAGTGCAACGACGATGACACGATCGGAGACCTGAAGAAGTTGGTGGCGGCACAGACCGGCACGCGCGCCGACAAAATCAGAATTCAGAAGTGGTACAACATCTACAAGGATCACATCACCCTCAAGGACTACGAAATCCACGACGGCATGGGCCTCGAGCTCTACTACAATTAGTTCTGCGCCTTCGCATCCCCAAATTCTGGTAATTAATTCAATTCTAGTCAATAATTTCGATTTTGGGCGTTAGGTTAGGGGTTGGTCGTGGAATTTGGGTAAATTTCAATTCCATCAATTTACCGATGATATTTGGTGTCTTGCAACTGATCGGATTTTGTGTTAATGTTTATCTAAACTTGGAGATGTCTGTTTTGTGTTTCTGGTTCGTAGATGTTGTAAAATTTGATAAATTTGAAGCTTGGTTTGTTGCAGAAACTAAGTAACTTGGAAATTTTATACATATTTACCGATTTTCTTATAAAAATGTTGAAACTTTGCTTATTATGCAAGCGGAATCGAGCTAAGATAAATTAATGTCAAGATGTGTAACAAGTAGTTGAATTGGTTATCCATTTTTACTCGGCATTAGAAGGAGACAATTTATTTAGTAAGTTGGATTGTGAACTGTTGATATACGGATCATGAATGGTTTTATAGAAGATAAATGATATAGTGCACGATCGACTTGCATAGTAATGGAAGAACTTAAAGATTTTATTTTCTTCCTCATCATGGTCATGGAATACCTTTTTTATATCTACTGTTTGAATTGGTAATTATGTGCGGATTGCCAGATGACAAAACCATCCATGACCTCTGTTTTGCATCTCCAAGGCATTGAATACAATTTCTAGATGAAACTGGCCTATCCAAATACGTCACGATTTAGTTAGCATTATACCTTGTAAAGGTATTTGGGATAGCTTTACAACACACATAACTCTTACTATTGATTGCTATCCTCTGTTTTGATCCATATTAACCATTCACTCATTTGAAACCTTGTTTTTGGTTGATTTGCAGTATATTAATATACTCAATCAAAACAGCATATTGTATCTAGTTTCTTGAGATGGTGCAATTGTGTTTTCTGAACCCCGCGTCATCTCTGCCTTTCCTTTTCCGGCAGGTTAGCTCTCATAGCATGCTTGATAATGGGGATACTTGTGCTGGACCCGTCTGCTTAAAGGATGAACTGTAATGATTTACCTCTCTATCTCTTGGCAATTATGTTGTTGAAATGATGCAAACTGCTTAGACCATGAATACATTAGTGTGTCTAATTGTGTGCACGAGACTTAAATAACTGTTCATATGAAGTTCTAAACTCCTAGTTGTCTGCTGGATGTCGCTTCTTGTTGGTTTATTTTAACTTGCACGTTGGCTGCTTGTGTTAAAGGTGGATCACTGAAAAAAAAAACAAGGGAGAGAAAACCACCTCAATGAATCAAATAAAATCCGTGTTAACGGATGAGGGTCTCATAGAAGACCTTCCCATGGCCTTGAGTTGTATGTAGTAGTGGCATAAGCGGTAAGCCAAGTCTCTTATGCTTCCTATTGGCATGAATTTTTGTTTGAACGAGAAGTGATCTAGCTGTCGACCTATCTTTTCATTTCATTTTGTAAAATGAGGATATGTCAGGTTGGTTATGATTTGGTGAATTAAGAATGGGAGAAAAATATTCAATTAGTAGAATACATTTAATGAAGTTTTTCGAATAAAACTGATGAGTTTGGACGGTCAGATTTGGTAAACTCAAAATTGATCGAGTGAGCTAGATTAAACTTGGTTTAATGACCGAGTCCTTTCTAATGTGAATACATTGATATAAAGAGGGTGTTTTAGTAAACAAGTAATACAAGTATAAACAGAAAATATATCATTACATTTGGGACACCCCCCCACCCCCCACCCCTCCCAAAGGGGAAATACCGAACTCGAATTATTCAAAAATGAATTCGTCATTGTGAATTTTCTGTCTTCGATTACCACGAAAAAATTACTGCAAGAAATTGATGTCACGTTGAAGAGCAATTTTGGGATTTTAAGAAAATATAATGAATCTTGAACCCGTTGGTCTTGTTTGTTTTTATTTTCAACATTAATTTTCAATTTTCAGTTCAATTTATGAGATATATTGATTTTTGAAAAAATTAAAATGATTTTGTTATGATTAATGATTTAATGTTTAGAGTTATAGGTTTGGAAAATAGAAATATGTTTATTTGATTATATTTTCAATTTGAAATGTGTGGTTGAGATGGAAAGATAAATATTTGTGTGAGTATGATGAATTAATGAATATTTAATTAATGGATCTCACTATAATGATATATATACGATTGAAAAAAGTGAAAACTGAATTTGAAAATAAGTAAAACATACGTGTTTTCGGTGTGTTGAATAGTAAAAAGAGAGAAATTTTCACTTGGAAATGAAAACAATCAAGACCATAATTTTTTTGAAATTGTATGTAAATCTCAATAACCATTATGATTGTTGTTTTAACTTTTTTATTTTATGTTAAAATATTCGTTGTTTTATATATTTCCACAAACTCTCTCCCAATTTTAGTCCTATCTCAAATTCTATTTTAGGAAAATATGAGTGAATAAAATTTTATGTCATATATGAGAGATGGGTATATTAGTCCATAAAAAATTAATTATTAATTCTAGATAAAAAAACTAAAACAACAATTAAAATGAACGGATGGAGTATTATATAAGTTATTGGGACTGAAATTGATATCTTATGTATTAAGGTACCAAATTTAATAATATGTAATACCAAAAAAAGATTATTTTCCCTGTACCAATCACAATTCACAAGTGTTTTTAACTATTCATGAAACTATCATGCTTTTTTCACATTTTAGCTTTGGTCAATGGAGTTGCTTTGACGCGGTGATATCCTTGTTTTATTTTTCTGAAGTGATACTACTTTGCTTCGTTTTGTGTTTTGCTTTAATCTTGAGGGAAGCATTAATAAGGGAAGTTTCCCTCTCCCTCTCCCTCTCTCTCTCAAAGGGAAAAAAAAAAACTTAAGTGCAGTTTGGTCGTCATTTTTTCATGAAAGAAGCTCCCATTTCAGTTTTGATACTGAAATCCGGACCCATAATTTTCAGAAATTGTATATAAACCCCAATTATACTATTATGTATAATTATGGTACTATTTTGGTACACGTCATACACAGTACAAAATTGATAATTCTACCAAATTTTAATTAATTAGGTTAAATCATGATGTCGACACAAATTAGTTAGGCAACCACCACCAACCAGCAATACAATTTCAAATTGAGAGCAAGTGCAACTTCGTCATCAAAATTTTAATATGATTAAAGCCAAGTAGGTATTGCTCACAAATATCAGATTTCTATTTGTTAATTTAGCAAATAAAGAAAACAAAAAACATGCGTAAAAGCCTCTTGTTTCAAAAACAAGTGAAAATTATTCGAAAACATAGCATCACTGTTGCTGCGAGAGAGAGAGAGGAGAGACTTTTTGCAGAGTCCCACTAATACAAGAATTTTAAAGGCCCTAAAATTTTACTATATAAATCTTTTATGATAAAACAGATTAAAAATCTTCCTTAAAAATATCAACTAAAGATCACTAGATATTAGTTTCTACTTAATCTATAATAATTTGAATCTTAATTTTTGAGTAAGTTCTCCATAAATTATCTGATGGAAAAAAAACTAAAAAAAAAAAAAAAAAAAAACTCAATGAGCACAGAATGCTAAAAAAAATAATGAAGAGCAAAATGAACATTGGAAACAAGAATGTGAAAGAATCAAATAAAAAAGGAAAATTGACTAAGTTTTCAAAGAAGACAATAATATCTCCATTGAAGCATAACATCACTAAACTCTCCTCCATTCTTACCATCTGGTTCCAGCTTCTTCATGACACTAACCTAGTGAAAATTATCCTAACCTAGACTCGACTCGGCTCGACTCGATTTTTTACATGCTACCTAGGTCCCAGCAAGAAAAACTGACTTCAAAACCGGAGAAAGAACTAAAACAAAGCTAGGACTAAATTGGTTACCTAACTAAAACAGAGCAGACATAATCTGTTTCAGCAAATAGGATCAAACAGATAGCTACTCACCGGAATAAATTCAAGCTGCGGAGACATCGAGGGTTGCTCGATTTTGTTAACCTGGTGCTTACCTTTGTTTCTCATCTCTATGACCTTCTTGTGGGAGTTCGAGTGTAGAGATGGCACGAACGTAGGGCTCGCTGCTGGTCGGTACTCCGGGTATAGACGACCGGATCGGTATCGGACGCCACATGCATTGCAGAGTGTCTTTGGCCCCAAAGGGCCCTCCCTCCATTGTGGGGTTTTTGTTATTTCACAGTGAGTACATTTTTTAGTCGGGCGCGGTTGAGCAGCTGCATTCGCCAGTTCTGCATAATCAGATGCCAGAAATGAATTTCTGGCTGTACCTGAGCAGTTTTCCATCGTTTGCTTAGTGACTGGCGGATGAGGCAGCTTCTTTCTCCTCTCCTTCATTTTCTTGGCATCGCAAGTCTTTCTAGAGGCAGACAAGGTGGAGAACAAGGGTGACAATAAGAGCCACGGACTTGCGCCTGCTGGTCTAGCTCGTTTGGATCTTGTTCGCTTAGCAATATGAGATTTAAGAAGCAAGTTCTTCCCAGCCAATGCGGAGCCACTATTTTCAAGCACGGACACGGGGCTTTGTGACTGGAATGTGCCTGTCTCTTGGACCTTGGTAGATTTGTTCTGTCGACGAATACACGAGCTAGCGGCATCTTCAAACTGGTAGGTTAGCTGCTTTGTCTCAGGAGTCGTGTCGATCTTTAAATGATTGATCAACAATTCAAAAGTAAAAGAATGTAAGCATAAATGAAAGCCACAAAGTGGAAAAATCAAAGTGACAAATAATTGTAATATCAGATATATGGAAAATAAGAAGAGCCAATTAGCTCTTCCTAACTTTGGAGCATGCAACCTAAAAAATTAAATTAGAAATAAATGACCAATAACTTGGACATAAGAAAAATGCGACAACTTGAAAACCTCATTACAGACTCAATTTTTACGGAAGAATTGAATGATACGTAGGGGCCTAAATGAGATTAGGTGGTTCGATAAGGGAAAAGATGAATATACCAATTCATAAGAATCTTCTCCTAGAACTAGGCATTAAGTCATCCTTGACTGTCTTTATAGCTTATGACTTTTACTCATCTTCTATTATAGGAACCTACATAGAGTGGAACCAAAAGAAAAAACCAACAATCTGATATCGCCCGTAAGTGGGTATTGCATGGCTCAAACTGATTAACTATGCACGACTAAGTAATTCAAAAGCCCAAACCTCAAAATCTAAATCCATTTTGTTATCACAAAAGAGCAAACCTGGTATTCTAGAGTTTGATTTACTGGAATTTCTTCATTTGTTTAGTATGGTGTGAGAAAAAACCCAGCATTTAACACACAGTTCACCAACGAAAAAAGATACAAAAAAGTTGGAGATGCTCTGCAAACACACTATTTCAAATAAATTGTTTTGCCAGTCAATTTAATATGCAAGAATTATATTTTAAATTGATTGTACTCATTGCACTTCAAATTTCAAACCTAACAATAAAAAGTTGTAGCAAAACATTATAGTTGCTCCAATACTTAAACAAAAATCAACCAACGAGTGAATTGAACGATAAGAACTCACCAAAGCAACCGGTCTATGCATGAAAACTGAAGGTCCGTCATCAATTTTGCTTTGAGCAATCGTTGGTGGTCCCATTAGCACATCCATTGGAATAGGTCCGAGGTATTGCGACTTGCTAGCATCCCATTCGCCGGCAAACCCATCACACTCCAAATTCTCCATCGGAAAATCCGGAAAATCCAAAATACTACCGAGCATACTCTCCAACTCTTCGTCTCCGGCGACGCCATCAACAGCCCCATCCCAACAACCATAAGGGTCAACCTTAGCCATATTCTGACTATTCACAAACAGAATCTATTTAGTCAACGCTCAAACACTAACAATACCAGAACTACAAAAACACACCACTATATTTGTCCTTATCAAGAATCCAACATACAAAAACACAAATCCCTTTTAAGGTAACTAGGAAGGTTTTATGGTTATAAGATATTTTAAAATTTTAAATGGTATGACAAATTAGGACGAGAATCAAAATAACTTTTTTATCTACTAGATTGGTTAAATACATTATCTGGAAAGTTCTAGAATGATTGAGTTTGACCTCACCCGAGCCAATCACGATTTGAGAATATGACCAAATTACTTGGATGTCGGCAGATAAAAATTATACAATTGGTTGGATAAGGCTATATATATATATATATATATGTATGTATGTATATCCATAAATCAAGGCAGTCTACAATATGTAATTTTTAAATACATAAAAACCACTTTATATATATATATATATATAAAAAAAAAATTAATTATATTAACATTTTAATTTCCCTTTTCTTTTTCCTCTAAATAAAGATACCCCTGATTTTGCTTTTCTTTTTCCTCCTTTTCACTTTGAATTTCGTAAAAGAGAAGGCGAATTAGGTATAAAAACAATTGGGAGATCCTGCAGTATTTTACTTCTCTTAAATCAGTGAAATAGTTTTTTTTTTTATCTTTTTCCCTTCTTAAAACATACGACATCGTTTCGTATGCATCAACGTACAAAGTACAAACACATTTGCCCTAAAAACCTAAGGGGAATTCGAAAACCAGCCTCCAGAAAATAGAAATTAAAAAAAAAAACTAAAACAAGAAATATCTAAAAAATTAACCCAAGAAATAACAAAATGCCATCTTTCACATAAATTTACAGAAAACCCAGGGAAAATAAAAAATGGGCACAAAAAGTATCCAATCCTAAGAACCCATTTACCCAAACTCACTCCCAAACCAAATAGATAACGCATGCAGATAAATAAAAATAAAAATGCCAACTTCTGCAGTTAAAATCAAAACCCAGAAACCAAAACCTAAGAGAAAATGTGTGAAAATTCAAGTGTACCTTAGAAATGGTGGCAGGAACACAAAACCTTAAAACCCTTTTCAAGCCATTGGATTTTGAATTAGAATCTATTTCAATTTTTTTTAGAGAGAGAGAGAGAGAGAGATGGAAAAAAGGGTTTCAGCAGAGAGAGGGAAAGATAGGGTAAGGAGATAGAATGTGGGCTTTGTCTGAACTGTACTATTGGACTTTAATGGGGAAAAAAAAAGCAACTACATTTACGTTGTTTTACTTTACCAAAAATTAATAGATTTTTCTCATCGTTATTACTCTTTTTTCTTTCTCGATATTACTTATTAGGTGTGGTGATGGTGCATGGGAGCTACAGTGGTCTGCACGTGATCAGTTTTTTCTTTTTTTTTTTTTTTTTGGGGGATGGGGGGGTGTGGGAAAGTGGGCCCATTTGGTTTGAATGTTATCATCAGATGATTGAGGAAAAGTGGGGTCCACACTAAGTGATGGGGGTGTGTGTGTGACTTGTGATGTGAGCAAAGGCAAGACCATTTCTTTGATCCTTTTTTTACTAAGAGCTATTTTGTTTTTTTTAATGAGTAAAATATCCGAATTTAATTTTACTAATTTTGGTATCTCTTTCAAATGCTACCGCAGCTTGAGATGATTCTGTGTTCAGTTTATTTTATTTTATTTTTAAAGATTAATAGAAAATAGAAAATAAAAATCATACGTTGATTTTATTTTATTTTTAAAGATTAATGGCGTGATGTTATTTTTTTAGATTCATCTTTGACTTTAAATTGTGATTGTTGGTGAAGTATATTAATATAAAATATTAGTATAATTATCATACAAAAATGAAATGTTGTTCCTTGAAATATAGTAGTAAAAAGAAAAATAAAATCCAAGTAAATGTAAAAATTAACAATTGGACCTTGATACTTTATTTTTAAAAAAGAAAAATATTTTGGGGCTGGCATGGGAGACTAATAATTTGTAGGTGTGATGGATCACTCATGATTTATGGGTTTGAATTTAATGATTACCAAGCAAAGTGGACCAATCATCACAACTAACTGAAAGCAAATTTGCACTACTATCTTGTGTTTCACTAAATCTATCAATAAATGAATAAATAAATAAATCTGGCAAAAATCTTAATCTAATAATTTCAATTTCAAGCTATCAAGAGTTTAATTGTATTGTGATACATGCAACAAAAGTATTTCCTTCTCATTTCATGCTGCAAATTGAATATGTAAAAAGTAGCCAACTATTATTAACATGCAATAGAGATGAACTATATGAAAATGAAATAGAAGATTAATAAGAAATAATGAGTGGAGAAATCCCATATGTGATGTTATGCACATACAGTACTATTATTGGCGTTGTATTAAATGTAGGGGAGAGACAGCCACACACATATTTCTGAAAAACCAACAAGAATTTATGGGGGAATTAAAAATCCCAACATGTCACATGGTAATATAGTAGTAGTGTAGGGTTGGGCATCGGCTAAAAACCCCTATTAGTCTGAACTCTGTGAAGATGGCCCCTTTTGAATTATTGCTTCAAGAAAAAGAAACACAAACATATGTTGGAATGAAATTTGAAATTTTTAAGTGACAATCATTTCTAATCACGACCCTTTAATCCTGCGTGACAATGAAGCATAAATTGCGTCCAATTATCTCAATTTCAACCATTTATATTGACGCTACCTTTTCTTCTTCCATATTGCAATCAATCTCAAGTCAAATTCCAAAATAATACACTCTAAAGCACATTATGTAAACAAAATCACCCACCTAAGATTTTATTGCGCTTACACCGAGTGGGAATGTGGGATACACCTTAGACAACATCCACCAAATTCCAAATTAATTTTTATTTGCCTACCACAAACTCTAATTATTGAACTCGCATTTCATAAAAGAAAGGGTTTTAGCCTGTGCGCGCGCAGAGAGAGAGAGAGAGATTTCAAATGGTCAACGTAATATGTACGATATAATAATTGTAAGATACAATAGCATCACGATCAAACGTGAAACCTCCAGGATGTTTTCTGCTAACCTACGATTAAAACTTTTAAATATACTGCATAAACATGGCATATCTATACACTGCCGTAAAAATAGGGATTATAAGTCATACGAATTTAAAATATTTGATCTACAGAAATATAATAATGTATGGCAACTTCGCATCTGCTTCGAACTTGAATTTCAAAATTTCAGTTATAATGTATGTCTACGTGATTGACATATATGATTTGTATGCATGAGAGAGAGAGAGAGAGAGAGAGAGAGAGAGAGAGCAGCGGAGATAAACTGCTAAGTCGACTCCGATGAAGGAAAAGAATGATAACTAGCAAGAGCATCATTTACAATCAATTGTTATCAAAATTACATTTTCATGGATTTTAACACAATTTTCATAATTGGTGGATTTCATCAGTGATTATGTATAATATGAAAAATGAATTTTTCTTAGTCCGGGTTAGGGTTTTACTAGTACTGATTTAGAGACATCTAAATGGTTAAGGCGACAGGTTCCAATGAGATATTCCGGTAGCTCTTCTGGTGTATTGGCCTGCATGGTGAAATAATATTGTAAGAATCATTGCTAGCTAGCTTGGAACAATTGCAGCAACTATATGATAATTCATTTCAGATGCAGCATATATGCACCAGAGAGAGAAAGAGAGAGAGAACAAGGCTTACCTGTACTAAGAATGCCATCTCAATTACTAGATTGTTGAGGTAACCCAGAACGAGGTTGACCACCCCCCTCGCAACAGTCGAGGAGCCAATATCAACCCCAAGCTGTAAATTAGTTGAGCATGTTATTCATGGTAAATGAGTTCCATATGATGCTTTTCACATTCACACTGATAATTACATTATCTTGTTAAATAAAGGTTACTCATACAACATTTCAGCTTAACCACTGGTATCACCAGCTCAGAAAATTACCATCTCAGATTCTCAATCGTTATTTCTCCAATGTGGTTATATTCCAACTGAAATTGGTTGATACTCTATTTACTTTATCACAGGCTCTATGAAATACGTTTAGAGAGGTCAAATAATAAATGATTAATCTGGAAAACCCCAAACATTTCAACTTTTCTATGTTTATGATTGGTCTAATGCATGAAACAAACCTGGGGTGGTTACAATGCTACGGGGTACAATCAATGCAAGAAATTTGATTATAAAAATTGGCCAGAAGTAAGTTATTCTTTCATATGATACCTCGATGTAGTTCTTCCCACGAAAATAATTAATTTCTAATGCTTGACCAACCAGGCATGCCTTTTTTCCAACGCTCTGCTTGACTATCCATGAACCCTGCAAAAAATTGTATGGGTATCAAGTTTGAGATCCACATTTGGCAAGAGATAGATTCGTGACATCATCTATAAATTAATTATTATTGTTTTTCAATAAAAAATATTTAAAAATGAATCAACAAGGAAAGAAATTACCGGACAATAAAAATGGTTGTATCGCTCATTTTAGAAAAATCAGTTCTTCAATCAACAATGTATATGCAAGAAGCAGAATGAATTAATTTTGTTTTCTCCAAAAAAAAAATAAAATTGTTTTCTCCAAAAAAAAAAAAAACCTATATTAATGCATTCCTCGTAATTTGTACGGTTTCACAATATTTGATGAATTTGACACAATTTGACTGCATTTTCCCAGAACCTTTCAATTCAACTTTAAATATATTTATCTTCTTAATTCTGGAATGCACCAATAATCCCACAATTCTGGTTGAAACCTTTTCTGTTATTGAAGTAACTCCATGTGAAATATATGATGATACTTAGGATCATACCTAAGACATTCCATCACATCCTATGAATGGAAATGTGGCCTATAAGTGAGATTATACTGCAAAGGATTCTACTGAACACTTCATATTTTTCTTACTTCGTGAGAATATTTAATCCATGATAGAAAAGCGTGTCAAACCTACTTATAAACAAGTATAAACTTCACACAACTAATGGGGGGAGACCGTGTCACCATATTGGAAAGTGGCATATACACATTCAAAGAGCACTCTTAAGTGTGTAATCAGAGGGCTTCCAATGCAAGTAGCATGTTTGGAGTTGATGACTATGCCATTATGCCATGCCCCAGCCCACACAGAGAGGAAAGAAGGATCCATCACAATAAGGTTAGATATCAGCTATTTTTACACATCCTACCTTTAGGAAAGTGGCTAAACTAAATAGCCAAACAAGTTTGATGGTATACTTGCATGCTGCATCCTCCAAAGACAATCTAGAACTCCATAACAGGCTACCTTGCTCCGCTGATTCCATAATTCTTTTTATTGATTAATTGCTCAATCCTTTTGTCAGATTCCCCAAAGAACTTACATAAGTATTAGACCTCAACAAAATTTTCAACATATCAAACAGTGAAGAAAGGTATAGAAAACCAAGACAAACAGACCTCCAATGAGAAAGAGAGAAATTATTGAATCCATCAAAGAGTTTTTGATAAACCACAGAAAGAAATATTAATTTCCTGTATGCATTATCCTTCAAGTTTCTTGAGAGCAGCTCATAATGTCAGAAACCTCAAGAGCAGTAACCCAGAAGTCAATACTGATATCAGTGGTTCAAACAAAGTTATATTGATTATTCACATTACGCTCCATCATATTCATGATTAAAAAATCTCATACCAATGGGTGCTCTAAAGAAGAAATTAAAATAGAAAGAAGATTCACTGACCTTAGAAATATATGGTATGAGCTTGAACCTGGAATTTCTATAACCATCATCTCCTTTCACAAAGCTCTCGAGCAAAGGAGCCTCTTCTAGAGGAGTGCTCATCATATAGTATAAAGCAAGATTATATGTTGTTGAACCTGGAACCTAAGTCAATGAAGTATAAATTTAACGGATGAAGTCAACTACAGAACTGCTTCAAAAGAAAATTAATGTAAATAACCAAACAAAATAAATTAACCTGTATGTTCACTATAAAGAAGAACTCTGGACCCCCCTTAGCAGCATATTTCTGCAAGTAAAAAATAATTTCCTTCTCAACTACACAGAACAATATGCGATTTGATGAGAAAAATCTGCAGAGGTGAGCGAGTGTCTGCAGTTTATAGGCAAATCTAAATGCCAAAAATAATACTGAGACCTGAACTATGCCCCCAGGCCGGCCACCAAGATCATCTTCTCTCTTGTCAGATCTTAACCAGTCAGCACCTACCATTTCCATCAACGTGCCTTTTGCTTTAATCTGGGAAGCCAAAGCATATTAACAAATCATTACGCAGATGGTCAAATGCGTCACTGTGGTATTAAAAAAATATATTTTAGTCTGGGAGGTATATTGTTTCAACATCACCAACTGCAATAGAATTGTTACAACTCAAGGTTGCTTGGTTCATATTGCTAATTTACAAAATTGTCTCAATAGAAAGGATCAAACGAAACAATCGCCATCAGCAATCACAATCCTAAGAAAATAAAAAAGACTTAAATGTCTCCATCTCTAAATAGAATCTTCCACCAATTATTATGATTTTCCATGTGGGGCCATAAGTAACTATTACTTGCTGTTAAGCATATAAGATAGGGAGCCCTAACTTAACCTAAAACCATGATCAAAGGTAAAGGGTTAACCCCCCTCCCCCCCCAACTTATATGTCCTTCCACATTTTCATGTGGAATCGATGAGGGATATCGTAACAATTCATCCCCCTTTCAAACCGGACGTCCATGGATGGCACACTCCGGGTGGCAACGCTCACCAAGGCCCACTTCCGGGTGGCACCCCCCTTTGGGCCCACATCTGGGTGGCAACCCCTGGGCCCACCATCGGGTAGCCCCTTTCCACAGCCCGCCCAAATCCGGCAGGTCGGGACCAAATTGTTTAGCATATAAGATAGGGAGCCCTAACTTAACCCAAAACCATGGTAAAAGATAAAGGGTTGACCCCCCCCCCCCCACTTATATGCCCTTCCACACTTTCATGTGGAATCGATGCGGGATATCGTAACACTTACACAATACCATACTGTATCTGAGGTATGAACGTATTAGAATACCACTACCTGGAGCTAAAGTAAATGTAGTTAATACTTTCAGAAAGGAAAACTACCTTCTTTCTGTCGTCCAAATAAGTCTTTCCACGAATCAGAAATGTTGATGGGTCTGTTGCTGTCCAACTGCAGAGCAAATTACAAGTGGGGTCCTTAGGGAGAGTGTATCCATATTTGCATGACAGACTGTCTTCCCTTGCCATATCATGCAAGTCCACATAACCCTTCTTCTGAACTGCGGTATCAATGTCTCAGACCATTAGAAGTTGAAACCCAGAAGGCATTATCATCGCCCGGTTGTAAGGGGAAAAGCTTGTGGAGAAGTGTTAATACACCTAGTATATACATACAAGTCAAGGTCTCATACCTGCAAGATCATGCAACTTTTTCACAAAGACAGCAGCAGTCGACATTTTTGGTTGGCGTGCATCCTGAAACTCTTAACTTATGAGAGATGAATTGAGAAAATGGCAATATAGATAGTGTTGGAATAGAAAACAAAATTAGAAAGGCAGACACCAAAAAATGTTCTCATTTTCCTGTGAACTCAGAAAAATACCAGCCTTATGTCTGTACAAAAAAACTCTTTACTTTTTCATGGAAAATCGTATGCTTGTTACCTAGTAGAGTGAAATGTTCAGATTCATAAGTGATTGTTTATATCCACATACCAGACCAACAAACAACGCATAAATATAGATTTGACAGAAAAGTTGCGCTTTATTGTTTTCAAGTTATCTCATTACTTATTGGGCCATCAGACATGAACTGGAACCCAATTGCTTGAAACTTTGTTTATGATAATGTCATTTGTCGTGCACTGTGGAATCTCCCAAATCTTGTAACAATATCAGAAAGTGACAACTCATACCTGAGAATACATTTCCAGGCCATAGTCAGAAGGCCAACCAGTTTCCGATTGATCATAATCCAAAGGTTCTGGGACATCAAAAAATTCATCCGTAGCATCATTTAATCCCACAAGATTCGAGTGTTCAGAAGGTGTTTTAACCACTTCTTCCTCCATATCCTCCCTATTCTGCCCATTCTCGGCCCCATTTTGAACATCAACTTTCAGATCCATCTTCTTTTGCTGCACGTTACTATTGCTCATCAGCTCACCTGATGAGAAATCGGATGATGAACTATCCAACTTCGCTCTGAACAGCTCCCGTAAGGCTACAGAAAAAGCAATCACATTGAATCAGATATAAGTATATAATTCCCAATATACAAGTCTTTCATATAATTATAGAAGCAGGTCTCAATTAAGCTATCAAGTTACGCTTTCACCACACTAATGTTTTAATGTTGCCGTGATTTTCCTTCTAATCAGAAATGGGAGATAGTTCACACATATAATATTATGAGCTTTATTTCCTTTAGAGAAATGTATACAAATCTTCATAGGAATTTATGTGAAAGTTCTTGAATGTTTCATGCTTACAAGCAATATATTGACTGATCGTGGGCATTTTATTTCATCCATATAACAAGATAGAAGAACTTGAAGAGAATTCTAAGGAACTCAATTTTAAAACTATAGGAAACAAAGTGAAGTATCTTCAACTTCAGCATGGCTAGAGCAAATGGAGACTAAATAACAAATGCAGAGGCTGAAGTCAGGATAAAAAGGTACGGAGCACACCAGCAAGTCTTCCCATCATGCTTATTGTTATTGATCTAGCTGATGATGTCCACAAATAAGATTTCCAAAATTTCCAATCAATAGCAAGCATATGCTTCACTACAGAACGCCTTCCTTGATTAACTGGAGATATTACATATCCTCCACCTGCCAGGAGTTTATGCCGTTATATATAAAAAACCAAGCTACAATCATAAATCATTTACATTTTTTTATTTGAGATCAAAACAAGAAATGGTCAAATGCTAGGACCTCATTTGCAAGACAATAGAGAAAAGGAAGATTGAAAACAAAATCATGTGATAACACAAACATGAAGGGGCTGATTTATGTCAGCAAATGCCATGTACTTTGATAAACACAGTATATATTGAGAAAAGACGAGCAGAAATTATAAGAATGAAGAGAAAATTTTGACAAATTTCACGGTCAACACCAGCACAAAAACTGGAATATTTAAAAGCATACATTACTTTTAAGGCCATTAATCCCATATGGACAAGCATACATTACTTTTAAGGCAGGCGCGTACATAACCCCTTTTAGGCGGACACTTCAGATGAAACACAGAATGGTATAGAATCACTGCAAATGGACAAATAAATTATCATTATTTTTTCAGATCAATCAAAGATCCAAAATAAGATTTGAGCCATAGAAGTATTACCATATGTGCCATCATCCTCCCTTCTCCAATACCGCCTTAATAGAAGATCCCTCCGTTTCATACCCCTATAATAGACTATGCAGCATATAACTCTTGAAGACAAATAAATAAATGTTCAATAAGAACATAGAAAAGGTATAGATCTGACCAAGGAAGCCAATGGTGGTATAGAAGCTTGTGAACTATATCAGTATGACCATCAATATGTTCAATCACAGAACCCTTATGTAAACAGAAGTCCCATCTGCACAAGGGTAAACAAGCTTATAAGAAAGGATGTGTGGCAACTGGGATGGACAGCTCTAAAAAAACTGTCTCCAAAAAAACATACTGGCATCATTCTCAAGCAGCCTAGAGATTTTTCTGTGTGAGTACTATGGTATGGTGAAGCCATTGATTTCTTCATGAAAATGCAAGCTACATGCTCATCTCCTTGAAATTAAAGAAACAAAGAACTACTTGCAGATTGGTAATTCAAAAGATTCTTTTGTTACTTAAGTACTACTAAAAAATACGCAGTTGGCATGTCCTGGATTTCATATGCGGAGATCCAAAATATCTGAGAATAAGATTTTTATAAATCCTCTTCAAATGCACTTTTTCTTTTCCAAATTCAAAAGGTCGAAAGAGTAAGAAACATATATATAAGTAGAATGGGACTGTTTACAACGTGTCTGCTATTCATGGCATAGTATAATACAGAAGTTTTTATTTATATTTTGCAATGAGAAAAACATACTTCAAACAAGTGATAAGCCTTGCACCATGTTCGTGCCAAAATTAGGAAATGAGACCCCCATCAGCACCAAAATGCAAGTCAATTAGAATACTTAAATCAACTAGCATGGCATCAACTGTAAACTTACCCCAATTCCATTTTTTTCTGTCACATATTGATTTCAATCTGGGATTGGATTTACAAGATAATTAATCGTATATGAAAGTCTGAGACTGATTGTATATTAAGTCAACAGCTGGCTAACATATTGCCTGATAATGGTGTAACTTACTCTGATCTTGAAGGACCAAGAGACATAAGTGTTTGGAAAATAGCTTCTGAAGTCGCATCAACTACACCAACAGCCATTATTGCTGGATGATCATCCCACTGCAGAATATGGAAATAATTCATATCAATGAGGCTCTGAAATTTCAATGCAATAATAAAATTGATCAACCTACCTTCCTATGAGATTCTTTCTCTTTAGCCTCCTTAAATAATCGGAGACCTGAAATTTTTTTAAATTAGATTAGGCACCCAGCCATTTTACCATATAGGCAACAAACTTAGCCCATACCGTTCTGGCAACCAAAGATTTTCCAAGGTGATGGTGCGACAACATCAGATGTCATTGCATCACTGACTGAGGATGAGTAGACAGTCCAGTCAATGGAATATGAGTGCTTGCTGGAACAGTTTAGCCTACATAATATGGAAGGACAGAAAATATTAAAACTAATCTCATTTTGGTGAAACTGGATAAGTAAAAGTAAGTCATCAATCCCTACAGAAACTTATAAGTTACCAATCGCTACCCTAAGAATAAAAGAAAAACAAAACAAAGCACTATGGAAACTCTCAGCAACATGACTTCCTAGTAAATGATGATTCAGGTACGTACAACCAACTAAACAAGGTTGACGACAATTGACTAGAGCAGTTTCATCTGACATTGTTCTGTCAATCACTAATAAAAGCTAAATTGTTCACCTCAATGACTGTGGTTCACGTCTCGAAAGTTCAAATTCTCCTTGATTCTGGTTTGGCTGTATTAATTGGTAGCATCAGTTTCCAGCCTATCAATTATCTAGAGAATTGACACAAAAGGCAGTTTCGACCTTTAAAGCTGATTCCTGGAAGGACTGAATCCATTTTGCAGCATCTTCGGGACTGTTTGCTCCCAGCTAGATTGCAGAAATTTATACTTATGTTGAGTTAAAAGAAAAGGTAGCAAATTCATAATAGAAAGCTTCCAAACCTTCAGTTGATCATTGTGATTAGAAGTGTTATAAAGAGTGAAGATGAAAAGGACCTGCAATTGCATATAGAAGAAAAAAGTGGCATTCAGTTTTTTGAAGGGAACACAAACATAATTATAGGACACAATGGTACATAGAAAAGGAAATTTCAAGCAACACCATTCAGTGTCATACCTTCCTATGCATGCTCTCCCTTCCATTATCAGTCACCCTTATGCAGGAATCAATAATGGCACTTCTAACAGGATCCTGAAACAAATGTTTCATGTAAACCTTTAGGCAGTGCATGACCTACTGTTGCCAAATATCAATACTAGAAAAAGTGATGGCATAGAACACTGGGTTGAATATCAGAATTTCACAATAAATTTGAGAATTCTAGGTCTACGGCTATTCCATAAAAACTAGCTGTGACAACTTTGTAACATGCAACATTGTGATATCTACTTTCCAGTGGATGACAGTCAAAAGAATGCCAATTCTAGCACATAACTGGTAAAAAGCACAACCAGAATTCACAACACTGCTCAAGTCAATCAGAGGTGTCAGATGGCAACTGTCCGCAACTATGCAAATAGTTTCTATACATATTCCCACAAATATATCATCAATACTGCAAAGGAGAAACAGGTAGCTCATGAACTTTGTTAAACATCAATCAAGTTAAAAAATCATCATTAGATACAGATTTCTGTGCTGAACTATTCAGATAAAGTATGAGATTAATGAAAACTGATAATTTAAGCTTTTAGCACGTTCAAATATATGTTTCTTACATTAATAAATTAAACCCGCATTACATGCTGCATATCTCCTAAAAATTTACAATCCAACTCACCACATAACTAGATCCTCATAAACTAAATGAAGTAAACAAAATACTAAACCTACAAAACAAAAATCAAGGCCAACGCAGTTTTTCAGCCTTCGTAAATGATTGGCTACGGACCGACTTTCTCCAATTGTAAGTATCATTAGAATTTTATATTGTACTAACCAGTTATTTTCTCTGCAGAATTTTATTATAAGCTAACCACTTAAAGTCTTTTTGGCCAAATCATACCCATGATGAGCTTAGTAAAATCACATCACAGGTGAAGATGCACAATTGAGTTATTCAAGTAGCATCAGGCTTGGAAAACTGGTCTTGTCCCCCTTCATAATTTTTTCCAGAATATGATTCATTTTCTTACAAGGTGGAATGCCATTCATTAATAGGAAATGAGAAGAAACCCACAAAACTATTAGTATATAAGGTTGCCTCAATGTTAAGTGTTAACAATGCACCCGAAGCAGGTGTATTCAGTTGGCTCCTGAAATGAAAATTATAAAAGAGATAAAAGGACCAAGGGAGCGAAAAATATATTTTCTCATTGGAATGTTTCTTCAGCATCATCTGGCAAAAAAGTGGAGTCAGATGCTTGCACCAACAGCACTCCTATACACCAGTATACCTGATTATTGATTCTTAATGCTAAATGCATATAATCCTATTTCCTCCTCAATATGCATGCACATTCATGTTAAGGCACAAATTCACACACCTTGATTATACACATGATTTTATGCCTGTGGCAAAGTGAAGTCTCACAAAATATTATGCAATTGATTGGCCATAACGCCCATAGCCCAAAGAAAGCCAAAGAGACCCTAAAGAGTCTTAAACTCTAGGGTTCACCAAACTCAAGCACTCTACGCAATGCACCAAAGCCGATTACAAAATTTCACCGAACACTACAAATTTCCCCAGACCATATTATGTGAGGCATATAACTCTTATGGCTCTACAGAGTTTTTTTACCTTACTACAATATCTCTTCTGATTCAGTTAGCATGTTCAACAAAGAGCCGAAGAATTGGTGCGGTCCGATACAACTAACCAATAAAAACAGGACATAATAACATCAGGAAATTTCAACAAGAGAACGGAGTCAAACTATCCAATTCTAGTGAACAACTGGACTTGTACTATAAATGGGGAAAGACAAGAACAGTAGCCAATCGAAACAGCGGGCAAAAATTGAAGTTCGCCACACAAACAAAACCAATCAAATCACATCATTCTATTCCTGCATTCATAACATACATAAACAACCGAAACATATATCGGAAAGGACTGAGTAAACGAAGTAAACCTCGACGGTAGAAAGCGGCACCGATTTGAAGCTCTTGAGCAGGTGATCTTGTAGAACGAAATAGCGTTTCCTCGAATACTGAAGCCCAATCCGATTCGAGCGTATCAGATACAACCAACCTTCCATTCTCCCACCATCGTTCTGCGGAACCGCCATTTTCGCCGCCGTGCTTCCACTAATTCTGAATAACACACTTCGCAAACTCACCCCCAAAATCTAAGAAATTTCAAAATGAAAATATCGATTTCTTGCGGCAACACACACAGCACACACTTCGTAGTTGCTGTATGTTTGTGTGTGTGAAGAAATGTGCAGTTAGAAATTGTTTGTTTATTTTGTTAATGGTATCGCCGGATTCCTTCTCTCTTTTTGCTTTTGTTTCTCTCTCTCTCAATTTTCTCTTTCTAGATTCTCTCTCATATGTTGGTTGGATGTTTGTTTTTACTCTGTTAAAAGCAACAGAAATCGGTGCAAACTGCAAATGTGAGACAAAAGCTTGTCATTGCACAGAAGCCTAATGATTTGATACTTGAATTGACCAATATGCCCCTAACACTTTGTAAAATTGACAATGTTGATGGCGAGCGAAGCGAATCTTCGTCGGACCATTTCACGGCTCACAATAAATATTCAACGGATACTCTTTGGGAGTTTCTATTTGCACCCCATATTTACTCTTTGCATCATAACTTCTCTATGCACCCTCTTTTTTACTCTTTGCACTCCTAAAATTGACTATAATGTCCTTACTTAAAAAAAACATAAAATTTGAAAATTAAAAGCATAAAAAAAATCGCGTTCCGTTCGAAGTTGTGTATTCGAACATTCTGAATATGTTCGAAGTCTTCTGTTCGAGCATAATGGATATGTTCAAAGTTTTGTGTTCGAACGGTACTTAAAAAAATTCATGGAGTCCGTTCGAAAATTAATTTTCGAACAAACATGACGCGTTCGAAAATTAATTTCTGAACGTAACTTATTTTAAAAATTATGTATGAAAATAATGAGAGTAATGTGGTACGAGTCCTCGTTGATGAAATTTTTTAATTATTTTTTAGGTGAAGTATTTTTATTAATTATTGTGGGGTCTTACATGTTGGTTTTTTTTTTTTTTCAAATATAAGGATAAAATGGGCATAAAACAATTTAGATTGGAACCGTAGACAAAGAAGCAAAGCAAATCGGGATTCCCAACATTTTAATCTATGTGATTAGCACAAAAAGTACATGTTAACGATTATTCTTTAATGATTGTAAAAATTTATGTCGGTATGTCTTTTCTTTTATTAATAGCTAAAAACCCACTCACATTATATTAGTAGTCTGAATTAAATATTTACACGAATCATATATATCTCATATGATCACTAGAATAACTCTCACTACATTCATCACTCGTATATATAATTCACCAATTAATATTTTATATATATTAAGCCATCAGAATTCATATATGTTATATACTCCAAAATATGAAATTCTAACACGACGACCACTATATGAATAATTAAACATCATTTGTAATTTTTGCTAAAACCATAATGTCAGTGTCACATTATTTACGTACTCAAGCATGTAGCTCTTGTAGCATGATAGTTTTTACTAGTAGATGGTGCTACAGTACTAGGATGTCAATTCAGCACGAAATCGATGGGTCCTAATAGTTTGAGAAAAAAAAGAAGGTTAGGGCCAAAAAGTTATAGCTCAAAAGAAATTTAGCTTGAAGTGAGTCGAACCGAATAGTCCGACAACATAATAGGGTTGGCTTGAAATTTAGACATAGATTGTCCCAAATAGCCTAAATACTTATTGTTCATCTTTGTATTTTAGTTAAATATCGAATTAAAATTTAATGTTTGTTGCACTTTAATTTAAACAATAAAAATAAAATTGTTGAAACTTAAAATGTTTTATTCAATTAATTAGTGGTAACTAGTAAGTCATTATATTACGTGCTAATTTGTTATAAGATTAGAAATCAGTGCAAACTGAATGGACAAATTTATAAATATCGAAGATTTATCGCAATTTCTAGCCCGATGGGCTAGTCCAAAACTGAATAGTTAGGGTTAGGATCAATAATTTACCATCCGAAAAAATAATCTAACTTTAATTGACTCAAACCGTATAGCCCGACAACTCAATAAGATTGTCCTGATTAACATACATGTAGACTACAACGTCATTTCATGAATTTCCCACCGTAATTTAAGTAGAATAAGTTATTAGGCGTTTTAGCTTGAATTTTGAAGCGTGTTTGTTGTGAAAGTTTGATAGACAAAAACATATATCTTAAACTAATATTGAACTTTATAGTTTAATGGTGTTCATAATTTTTATTTTTTTTTATCAAGGGTAATCCGCAGTCGCTACTGAGATGCGTATTGCCAATGTCCATGACATGACCTTCTTTGTGGGTGCAAAATGTGGGAGTCTCAATTTTAAAGTGCAGTGTGCAAATAAAGTGTATTTAGAGGGTGCAAAATGTAAGTCGCCCAAAAAAATTAATACTATCTTTTTAAATAAATAAAAGTAAACGAGATAATAAAGAGATAGGGTATGTATATATGTATGAGTGGTATTAGGCTCGTACAAGTAATCATGTGTAATTAAGCATGATTGAGACATCTATGGTGGAGTTAGCCTATCTCTACTTTAATTAATGGGAATATTCCCTCTTTTTAGGTTTGTCTGATTTTAATGCTTTTTCAGTAGTTGAGAGTTAAGACTATATTTAACCCAAAATCACACGCCAACTATTTCGATTTTATTTAATTACCTAAGATTTACTTTTTTTAGAACTTTAGTGGCCGTAATATTTACCTTTTTTTCTCTCTTCTCGGTGCGACATGCGTTAACCATTTATACGGTATAATATATAATATCTTGCAGGTGGGACATATAATACCATACATAATTATTAAAAATTATAAATTAAAATAATCCTATAGATATTAATTAAAAATTATATTATAGAATATTCACACAATACATGGTAAAGTGAGGATGGGATACAGGGAAGTTTGAGGTTTCGATTAAATATGATGATCTTTATACATCGATTAATTTATATTGTGATGTTTATAATCACATGATGAAATTTACTATGAAATTCGAATAAATGTTTAAACAAGTACTGTTATGAGGCATGCTTATTATAATATTAACTTAAGATTTTTCAAGAGCTAGATTATCCAAATTTTGGAGCAGTTCCCGTTAGACCCAATTATAAGTTAAAAGGGAACTTTATTAAAACATTATCAAGGGTTCGTGAGTTTTGAATATGAGACTTTTTTTTTATATGTGGATATTCACCGTTTGGATGTCTCGTTAGAAACTTAGAGTTTGATCTATTAATCAAAATATGTCATTGCACTTTGAAATGTATTGGTGCAATTTTTAAAATAAAAACAAACATGAATTTGTACAGGTCAATGTAAGTGTCGCAATTTTCCAAATTAAAAAAAAAAATCAAGTTCTGAATTTTAATTTTTGTCTAGAAACTAAAAATAAATAAATAAAAAATAAATTCGTAATCAAAGGGTGTATAGGTTTGTCTAGTTGGTTATTCCAAAAAAAAAAAAAAGGTATGCTACACTTCTTCAATAATAGTTTCTGTAATTTATCCAAAATAAATTCGATAATTGATTAACCTCTTGTACACGGAATTCTATACATTTAATTGCATTTCAACTTACGTAACAACAAAATAAGATATAGTGTATACTAAATAGAACACGCTTACGAATAACAATTATGAATTTCTTCTCACATTTTTGTACATTATATTATATGATGATAGAATTGAGTGGAGACTTCTAGTGTGACAGTGACTTCTATTTGGTGTTATATTGTATCCAATAAAAAGTCTAATTGAATGTTGTACATGGAATTTATTACTTAAAAAGAATTAAAATGTTTTACCCAAAAAAAGAAGACAGAGTAGAAAAAATTTTTTAAAGAAAAGTCTGATTAATCAAAATCGAAGATGGGCCTCTACTTTAAACAATTAAATTTTTGGCCTCTTTGTCTTGAAGGCTCGCCAACAGCGGCGTAGTTTCCCTCTCTATAACCTGATACAAAAATAAAAATAAAAATTAAATACATGAAAAAGATAAAAACTATATAAAATTTCCACATATTAATGTTGGAATAACAACATACGTTGATTTCCTCTTATGGAATTTCAATAAATTAATTAGTATAAGATGCATGCATTTAAATTAGAGCCATAAAGAAAATTGTTGTGAAATTCAAACTAAACATGTTCATAGAAAACGGCAAGTATAACACTGTTGTCTATTTTTAAAAAGGATCTCTTGGTAATTTGGTATATAGTTTAGACAGCACTTGTGTTTATAATAAACAACAGTTGATACTTGCCGTTGTCTATGATCAAAACCATCTGATACTGAGACATTGCCAGAACTGCTGTCTATTAGGCAATATTGCCTTAATATAAGTCAGTATAGATGGATAGATAGAGGCCTATCCACTATCATATTTTGACATGAAATTGACTTAAAATTTGATAAATTGTAAGCCTAATGATCTCTCTCCATTGCCTAGTGATTTGAGTAGTAAATCACAACATTGATAGGAAATCTGCAGCATGACTAATCCTTCACAAACTCAAGATCATCTATGGTATGTTACCTGGGACAAAGACGGGAGGGCGTCCCCGTCTTGCTTCCTCTTGGTTTCAATGGTGCAGAAGTAAGAATACAATCCCATCCCAACAATGGCAACAAGAATGCCAAAGATGTTCCTTGAAGTGAAGGGATCATGCAAAAGAGTGTAGCCAAATGCAAGAACAAGGCATGTTTTCAGATGCCCTAAAACTTGGTATGTAACTGGAGACGTCTTCCCAATCACCAAGAATGTGCTGAAGTTCACCAACACAGCGATCAAGCACGACATCACTATGAAAACCTGTCATCATACATCATGTATATCCATCTCAACACATCCAAAAATGGAGTGATCTGTAATATAAGTATTCATTATGATATATATAGATATCATAGATGCATGTGTAGTTTTCTTGGTACATACCAGAACTATGGGGGAGTATTTGTAGGCGAAGACGTTCTGTTTGGTAAGGCATTGGTCCAAGAAAGGGCCAGAGACGAATAGAATGGCTGCCTGAAATGGGGATGACTGATACAGAAGCTGAGTTGATGACACATTTAGCCTCTTTTGTATTGTGTTTGTCAGCTGCAGAGATATAATTAAAGGGATCCATGTGTGAGTTGATTTGTGACATATATGAAAAAATTGGCATAATATATATGACTTGAAGAAGTGAAGTGAAGAGTTTATACAATTTGGCCAATGCATGTTGTTATGATGGCTATGAGTGACAGAATTGTTCCAACGAGGTTTAGCTGAAGATCGGTCACAGATGCAATGCCAACTCCAAGAAGCAGAATTGAGAGAGAGAACTTGATCTTCTCACTGCATTGCATATTTGCATGCCAACAAAACAAAGACATATGTATCAATAATCAATATTAATTTTTGAGATCATTGTTTGTTTAATTTGTTTGTTTAGTCAGTTTTCACTAATTAACCTGAATTGCTTCTTCAAGAACAGAGTTTCTAACATGACAGTGAAAGGTATTATTGCAAGTTTAGTCATCTGCAGCCAAAAAATAAAACAAGATCACAATTCATATATGTGTATGTTTAAGTACTAGCTATGCTGCCATGTGTCCATACTAATCATAGTAGTTCTTGATTAATACAGATCAAGAATTCGTGAAGCTCGTTGATCTCAGATGATATAGAGAAAGACAGAAGGAATTACCTGATAGAAGCCTATGGAGTTGAATCCCAAGCTGAGGTTGAGGAATCCAATGGAAACACCATTCAAAATGCCAAAAACCATCACTGTCTTCATGTCGATTGGCTTGCTTTCGAAGAAATTCAAGCGCAACGCCACATGAAGAGTGCAGTATGTTACCATCAGGTGCCAACTAGTAAGTGTTGTGGCTGGAAGGAAAAAATATTTGAAACTATGAAAAATTAGAACGTGGAACACATTTTTCTTATCTCTCATAAAATGCATCTATTTCTAAGTTTTTAACTTGATTTTTTCATAGAATAATAGCCAATTAGCCATATGACTGATATGAGAATTCTTCTTCCCTTCATTTCCAGATGAATAGTTGAATACAATATAAATCTAAAAATTCTCCTCATCATAGCATAGGTATTAATTATGTCTAGCAATTTGTCTATCTGTTCTACAAAATAAAGTTGTAAAGCATGTTGATTTATACTTGAAAGATGACTGTTTTTCACACACACACAAAATTCTTACCAAATTGGAATCCAAGATTGCTCATCAAGGCCTTGTTGCAGATGACAATGGACACCGATGACGCGACAGAAAGAAACAGTGCACCAATGACTCCTAACTGGTTGTTCGACATCTCCCCCATCTTGTGTGGAAATCACGATCAATATTAGTTATTGATGATGAAAAGAAGAGTTATATATATATATATATATATATATATATATATATATTAGCACTGGGTGAAAACATATTCTTGAATACATTAGTCATTTCATTTTCTTTTCTGGAGGTTAGTCACATTTACCATAATATTAATGACAGGGCATTATGAACCTTGGAGCCTAATTAATCTTATAGTGATCATGCAAATTATATTTTAAGTGTGACAGGAAAACTAGATTAATCATTTTCAGGGAGAAAACAACATATAATTAGTTAGATGTGTATAGATTAATGCAAGAAAAAGTTAAGAGGCAAACCTCACTGTTCTCTAAGTATGCTCTCCAACCTCACAAGGGATGGATTGGTGGCACAGCCGGGGGGAGAGAGAGAGAGAGAGAGAGAGAGAGAGAGAGAGAGAGAGAGAGAGAGAGAGAGAGAGAGGCTCGTAGCAGAATGCAAAAGAAGAGACTAGTAGCTTATATTATAGGTCAATTTCCATGTGGTTGGTGTTAAGGTTGTTTGATTTGGCTGTTGTTGGCTTTGTCCTTAACGACCATTACAAGCAAAGGGTAGTCCTTACACTGCTCATTTATTAGTAGTCCATCATTTATTGGAAATCTTGAAATAGTAGTATATAATAATTATATATAGAAACGAAATATTTAACTATCGTCGGTTGACCCTATTTGCGAATTGCCCTTAAATTGTAGATTTTGGCTACATTTGCTAGGTTTATGTAATCATACAAATTAGTGCCATCACAACTAATTCCAATTATAAATAAAACTCAACATAATTGTCGGAGATATTTGTAGTGTTCATTTAAATTATATGTGAAATATCAAAGTAAAGATTCTGGATTGTTAGTTATCGCCAAATCTGGGTTTTTGGTGTTCGAATTGTGCAATTTTTAATTATTTTTTTGACTGAGAGGTCCAATGCTTGAGTGTAGGGGGAGTGCATTATTAATGTTGCTAACTAATATTTATATTGTAATAATAGATGTGTGAGTTGTGAATTTTGATGTGAAAGTCTTGCGATGGAAGATAGGAAGGTGAAACAAGCACTTCTTTGTGCATAAGCAAATATATATTAATGTTGACAAACTATACAAAAACTATTATAGTTTGGTGTGAGGTTATGTGAACTTTTATCTTACCCCACAAAACTCTCAAGTTTTTTCAACGTTCATGAAAATGACATCAAAGGTAAACCCACACTTCTATATTCGAGACTATTTTTTCACATTTTGATTTATATTTGGTCGTATTCTGTGCATGGTGATATTATTATACAGTATAATATATATTTTAAAAAAGTAAATATACAAAAATGCATAATGAAGAATAAGTGATCATGAAGTTCGACGACAAAAAGAAAAGCAACTTGGACAAAAAGCGAGTGAAAGCTCCTTTATTAACTCCTTAAAGGGAATTTACATGTGGATTTTGTTCCGCTTCATACTTGTAGAACTAAAGTGATATTTGGCGTTACATAAATGCATAAATTTATAACTGTTAGATATTATTAAATATTAAATCTAGATTAAATAAATGTCGAATAATAGTATGATCAATGACGTCTCATGCCAGAATAAACATCAATTGAGATGCATCAGCTGCTTCTGGAGTGCAGCAAATAATGCGGAAAAGTGAATAGATTTTTTTACAAGCTCATTTTATAGATTAAAATATATAAGACGGAAAATCTTAGTATTTATTTAACCGTTTATATATATATATATATATACACACATACATACATACATACCTACATACATACACACACACACACATACATACATACATATGGTGTGTGCAATAAATTTTTGGGTAAATACATGAAAATACTTTTGATATAGAAATGTTGCACGAAATTCTAAAAAAAAATGCATCAAACTTCCTGATATTTACAGAAAAGAGAAAAAATCGTTTTTTCTAGTTCACTTGCAGCGGTGCAGATTTTTTGAAAATACAGAGTATAACGCAATTGTTTTAACATGAGAGAGTCCCGTAACATTTCTATATCACAAGAAATTTTAATGCATTTCTCCTAAAATTGTAATGTGTAGTTTAAGATAATAGAAAATAAAATATCCCCTTGTTTAAACATACGACTGCATTAATCTAGCTTATCTCCTTCATTTAATAACCTAATTTAAAGTTCATATTGAAACAATAAAGAGAAAAGCACTGCAGTAAGGAATAAACCAAGAATAACAAAATGAACCAACAAATCTACTCCCACACGAGAAGGAAAAGAAAAAGAAAAAGAAAAAGAAAAAAGGAAGAAAGGCTCTTTCAATATCATCTAATGGTGATTTTACACTACTCTTAAATCTTAATGTGGTATATCTACTACTCGCATAAAAAGATGTATCTCACACGAAAGAATTAAGCTACGAAGCAAACACTCAGATTATGGGAGAGGTGAAGGGAATGACCAGCAATATACAACTTATATGCCGCGGGCATCAGATTGTGCCCGGCTACTCTACAGCTGCGAAAAATATGCCTTGTCTGCTGTAGAAAGGCGATCCTGGAAAATCCTCCATTCGTTTCTACATCTATCCCGTACCTATGATGAAGAGAAACAGGGAATGAATAGGGGGACAGTACAAAGATGATAAAAATACTCAAACCAAGCTATAGATAGTTGATAGTTCGGGATGTGCATACCCCTTGCCATGGAGCTTTTCCACTGTCGGACTGTCCCTGTGAATTCGTAACAATTTTGGCTTAAGTGAGACTTTCAGAAAAAAAAAATTAAGGAACAGATTGAGATGATGCTCCAATGAAAATGTAAATACCGAGTAGGTCTGATGATATGGGAAACGGGATGGAAATATATAGAAATATGTCAAGCAAAGCGAAGGCTGAATAACTAATGTTTATCAACAAGTGGCAAAGTAGAGACTAGAGAGGATAGTTATTTCTCAAAGGGCAAATATTTAGAAGGTTGAAAACCATCCCACACATCTTAAATATTTGAAAGCATGTTTTGTCAATTTTTATTCAGATTATCACATCCAAACTACTCAGCAGCATCGACTCTCATTTCTTTCTAACTCCCACACAAAAGACATAGCCAAATCTTTTCGCTCTAGGCAATGTCTTTAGTAAACTTATTTTTATGGAATTTAAACCATAGTTCCAACCAGAGATAGTACGAATAACTCTTGGAGCTAAAATGCACCGTTAGATTAAAGAGAAAATAAAGTTGTTAAATGATTTAGATTAAAAAAAACCCAGCAATTAGGTTGGAAGATTAAGTTATTAGCAAGGTATTGATTACTGACCTGATTTCCAAGTGATGGAATCACTTGATGAATAATCCACTGTGAGTCGACAACGCCAATTTTTTCATGTGCAGGCTGCATGGCCAAAACAGAAGTGAGCAGAAGGTTGTGTGTGACCAAGGAGATGGAATTGGGAACTCACCATGTGCAAAAAAAAAAAAAAAAAAAAAAAAAACAAAGAACTCATCACAGAAAAACGAGAAGTTCTGATGGCGAGCCAGCCGTACACACACACACACACACATAGAGAGAGACTAACATCTACACATCTTCTTAATGCAAAATCCAATCCCCATCCATGTATCAAATCATTCTGCAGGCAGAAGATTAGAAAGAGTTACCATTGAATAACAGGAACAAACACTAACAAAGAAACCACAAGAAAAGCAATGAGCGGTGATAAGCGGTGAGGTAAAATGCATATGGAAAAGACTTGAGAGGCAGAGTAGTATTCCCCAATATTAGACAAATACCTGAATCATATGCCAAACACATCTCCAAGCTTCACGAGAAAACACTGGAGCCATGATTTCTACAAAGCTGTAAATATATAAAAAATAAAGATTATGCTAGTGCATTTGCCAGATAAAAATGTCTAACGTAGAAGTTAGATTAAATTTGATATCTGTAAATATGTATTTATAAACCTCCAACAAAATGGAGCAAGGAGAGATCAAATTTTTAATTCCTTCACAGAATTTTATATAATCAAACAAGTTCTCAAATTGTTAAGAGCCATCCTGTTCCTCTCACTTAGTACTGCCATAACAGAATGTCAAGACAACTTCCAAGCATTATCTGTACAGAAACTATCCCCTTAAATAGAGATCTAGTATAGAATATATCGGTTGATTATAGTACCCATGAATTCCAGACACACAAGCATTATTTCATAGAGGCATACATGCAGAAACAAACACAAATATAGATCTACATAGAGAAAGTATTTACGCTGCACATGGAGGTAAACGTGGATCGCTGCACCAGCCTGGTTTCTCCTCTGTATCCCTGTTTATCAATCAATTCATCTATTTACAAATACATCTCTTTTTCTTCTTTTTTCGGAAGCAGGTTCAGGGAGAAAATGAGGGGAGGGGAGGCAGGGGTAGAACTGTTAATCAGTGGCTTACTTGTGAACTTCTCTGTCACCTCTCCTCTTAGTCATCTGCCATGTAAGTCCATTATTGGGCTCAAGACCTGGTTGGGAGATCTCTAAACCATGTTTCTTAACCAACTGAATGTACCTAGCAAGTTGAGGAAGTACCAGATATATTGATGGGAAAAGTTGTCATGTAAAATACACGATCCTTATGTTTTTGAAACAACAGAAAAAAGATTATTACTTGTCAGCATTGAAGTGTTCAACTCCAAGATCTTCATCCCAAATAAAAATGTAATCATAAGATGCTACGACATCTGGATGTAAATATCTCTTAGCATACCACCTGTAAAAGCAGGCAATATTCAGAAGTACAAAAAGAAAAAAGAAAAAAAAAGACTGGAGAAGATAGCAGTTATTGGATCTCCTATATCAGGTTACAAAATCGATGTTGAGTTTGTCAAAAAATATGTTTAAACTCATTTAATCATCAATTGGACGCCAGTCAAGAAGCTTGTTATTCTGACCAACTTGGCTAACATAAAGATGTAATCCCTTCATTACACACGTAATTGGCTCTTTTCCACAGTAAAATAAAATAAAGCTTATAAAGTAATTAAAAAGAGTCAAGAAACTAGCGAAAAACCTGAAGAATATTACCACTTTGTTTGTTTCCTTGCACTGACATGTATGGCACGACGTGACCACTCAAACTGATCCCATTCACTGGTTCGACCATCATAATGAAAAAGCAGTATTTGAAAATCCTCAGAGAACTACAGAATTATACCAAAGCTACTTTTAATATAATTGATTCTAGGGTAACAAAAGACTAGTTATAGCATGATAAAATTCTAAAGTAACCTTTTTCACTGCTGCATTAATATGGTTCCTCTGTTCGAAACCAACTGTAAATGTTACTAGGTACTTTGGCTTTCTTTTCAGATCCTGAAAGTTCCAGCATGTAGATATAAGCACAATTCTATTACATAAAATCTCATGCAAGATATGTAGAGAGCGTTTGATCCCATCTTTTATATATGTTAATGCACCTACCATTGGCAATTGTATCACAACAATATTAATAACTCAGACACATGAAACTGAACAAGACAATAGATCAAAGAACATGATAATTAGTGAAGCCATTAGCGATAGCCAACCAATTTATCCCAATTCCCAAAAGTATGCAACAATCATGACTGAGATGGTAATTCAACAAAAAATCTGAAACCACCCAAGAGAACCTAGTAGCTCAATAGGCACGCATTTCAAATTTGAAATTAAGCATGTATCACAGTAGTTTATGATCACATACCACTGGAGAGATATATAACAGCAAAAAGGAAACAAGATTGACATAAAAGCACACATTCATTCAGATTTTTCAGGTTATCATCATCATCTCCACTTTCTACAAATATTACCTCACTAGGCTCACCCCATAATCTCCGTGGATAAAAATCTGATTCTGCGACAACAATTCCCGGTGGCAAAGGTTCTGCACCACGGGGATTTGTAGGAACATATATCTGAAACCCAAAAAAGATCAGGGTTAAAAATATTAATTGTACCTTGAATGAATATCAAAATCAATCATATGAGAGTAGAGAGTGCAGTTTTTTTGCAGGTTTATGTCAAATTAGTTAGGGAAATACTTGATCATGGAAAAGATAAGAAATTCAGTAGCAGAATTGGGAACACACAAGATGGCATGTGCATAAATCACAACCCAAACAAGCACTTGATCGTGAATTCTCTGAAAATTACCCTTCAAATATTGCCCAAGGAAATGCGAAAGGAACTAAAAGGAGATTAACCTAGATCTACCAAATAAAACATCTAATATATACATACAGGCTCAAAATGCCGGATGCCAATATTGAAAATTGGTAACAAGAAACATCTCACTTTGGTTTGATAATTGTCAAGAGTGATGCTGAATTTGTGATTTCATTGAGGATATCTATAAAAATGAACTCCTTTTGAGGGCATCAGCAGTTATTGGTCTCAACAATTCTTTGAACCTTTCTATAGTCAGAAAATCTATTACCCTTACAACACAAATACCAATAATAAAAATAAGCCTGATATGCATCATTGGTGAGGGTCATTAGCTGATTTATTTACTGAAAGGTCTGTTTTATAGAAATCTTTGGCTAGATGCATTAATTGCCTGATGACAGATAAACTTTTTTTTAGATTTAACTGAATATCACTTCATCCGGACACTGTCAAATATACAAGGCAAGATGTTTCAGGCAACATACAATTGCCCCTTCAACGTCTTGATTTTCCAAAAAGTAGATGGATCACAAAGTTCAATGAGCTGAAAGCAAACATTATGCATACCTGCACCATTCAGTCTATGGTACCAGTGAAAGAACATAAGTAATCAAATCGTAAAGGTTCAAATGACGTTCATAATATATACTAGTGCACACAGATAAAAGACCAAAGAAAATAATCATTACTAATCTTAAAAATGACTAGAAAACCTCAAAAGCTTCAATTGAAGAGACAAAAATACAATATATATATATATATATATGAGCAAAAGCAGTACCTTAGGTGTCAAAGGAGAACTTCCCGAACCAAGGTTTTCAGGAAAACTGCGACTAGGAGAACTATGAGGCTCATCGGTAAAGGCCATGTCAAGAGATGTCATTAAACTTGAAGGTAGATTAATCTGCCAGCATAACACAAACAGAAGAATGGGCTATATTAATGAACCTAATAGGTGACAAAGATCTTCATTGAGTGAGTCACTAGGAAGATTAGATCATGCCTTACTTAGGTAAACAGATGGAAATGAAACACCTATAAAATATCCCAGAACCATGCCCATAATTGATGTTATAAGGAGTCGGGCAGTGTCATTTGATCTCCTTAAAACCCCACTGAATAAGCAACAAAAACAAAATATAAGAAAACCATCTGTCAGATCCAGCATATCATTCGACTTTATATATCAACATCTGCAACTGTACAAACCTGCGATGTGAGGTTCCCATTATGATGAAAAGAGTTGCTCAACTCAAGGGTGAGGTGAAAACCAACTATTTAAGCAACTCAAGTAGAATATATTGCAATTGCCACTTCAACGACTCGATTCTGCTCCACACATTAAGGATTCCTACAAAGCACGTATAGCCATCAAAATCGAGTAGCATAAAAGATTCATCTAATACTTAAAACTCACATTCTAATCTCATCACCTGCTAAAAAAAATTCTCAATACAAGCTTCTAGCAGGCAATTAAGACTGCGCCACACCACACATTTTTCAACTATTTGAAATAACTTCCACTGTAAATCATTTAGCAGCTACCCTGATCACAAATCACCAAAAAGAAGAAAATGAAGTAGCTTCAAATGTACATTTGCAGAATCTAACACAATAAAAAAGAACGATTTTCTCAAGTTTCGATTTTCCAGAAACTGCTCCAAAAAGCTGCTGCGGCTGTACCACACCAGCACTATTATAAATTAATAGATACAGTGACACAATCACGCTCAACACTGATCGCAATGCTGTTTTTCCAACTCATAGAATTCAAGTAATAGCATTACGAATTACATAAATCTTAAACCCAAGCTAACAGAAAGTAAAAAAACTCAAGTGTCGCTAATGAGCCTAAATTATAAATGGAATCACCAAAATACCTTCCAAACTCCGTCTCCTTGTAAAAGATCGATCACTGAAAGGCCCAAATGTGAAAGAACAGAAACAAAATTTAACAAAGAAAATACTACATCATTCAGGAAAAAAATAAAAAAATAATCATATAACTCCGAATTCAAAATGTGTGGGATTGTAATTGTAGATAGAAAAGAAACTAAAGTTTTAAGCGAATGTCGCCAGCCGATTGTGTGTGTGTGTGTGTGTGTGTGTGTGTGAGAGAGAGAGAGAGAGAGAGAGATAATGTAGCAAAGAGATCGGTGTGAATGTTTGATATGATTGCAGGTGAAAATTAGCTGAAACAAACATAATTTGCATTTTAGCCCCTTTAAATTAGAAAAATAAAAGGAGTCCTCTGTGCAATGCTTCTCATAAGAGACATGCAAATTGCCATGTTATTTTAATTTATATTTCACATATATTTTAAATATTTTTGCATATATTAAATATTTATTTATAATATATAAAAAAACATTATTATGCACAGTATACACTACTAATGTGATGATAATAATTATTGAATTCACTTGAGGAAAATTAATTATCCATACCACCACTTAAAGGTCACTATTCTTGATACAGAAATTCTATCTTTTAGGAGAGAGAGAGAGAGAGAGAGAGAGAGAGAGAGAGAGAGAGAGAGAGAATTTTCTCTTTTGAGTGGGTCAAATTGAAAAGGTTCGAGAAATTCAAAGTTTTTTCATTTCCTATTCCAATGTATGGGTGCTTAGTCCGTTCATCCTAGCTACTCATTTAATTATGCTTTTAATAAGTTATTATTGGAGCAACACACTCTTAATTTTACTCTCTGTATCATGCACATTTACATTAATGTCCTTCAATCTAAAAAAACATATTCAGAAACATAATTTCAAACGCTTCCAATTTGTTCGAGAATATTAATTCGAACGACACTTGTACTTTGAAATATATAGAGTTGATTTGAAAATTAAAGTTCGAACATTTTCACTGTGTTCGAACTTCGATTTTCCAACACACCTTTAAAAAAAACATGTTCGGAAAAATAATTTCGAACACGTTCAACTTGTTCGACAATATTAATTCGAACGACTCATATACTTCGAAAAATATAAAGTTGGTTTGAAAATGGAAGTTCGAGCATCCTCATTGTGTTCAAACTTCGACATTCGAACAGTCCTGTATGTGTTCAGACTTAATTTTTTTATTAAAGAGTATTTAAGTAATTTCAAAATTATTTTATTTTTTATTTTTTGTATTAAAGAGCATTTAAGTAAAATTAGTGATGCAAATAGAAACTCCCATAAGTTATATTTGATTGAATACCTAAATTAATCCTTTTTTTTACTTACACATTCGACATGTGGTATTGAGGAGATTCGAACCTAAATTAATCCTCTTATTGATTAAGTAATTAAATTGATGGACATATTCAACCACCAGCCGTTTAATCTGGTAAAATACCTTATTGGGAAATTTGTAATACAACAGGTTCATTATTGTTTATCAAATTTTAATGATGCGCACAATAATTTCTTCCGACACAAAACAGGATTTAAATTTTGAAATACCCACGTACCCATACAATATACTCAAGTATCAAATTTACGTTTCCTACAAGTATAAGAAGAATTAGGGTTTCTTTTAGTAAAAGCAAGTGTATTTTCAAATTTTAACTGATCTTTCAAGTAATTCATAAAAATATATTGACTTTTTATAAATAATAATTTAATACCTAATATTTTGAATATTCAACAAATTTAGCCTGAAATTAATTTATGACCTTTTAATTGTTGACGTGTAGCGAGAATAGTTGGTGTGAAGTGAAATATAATTTTATTTTTATTTTATTTGATCAATTGATGTGGCACAGGTATTTTCCAAGTTATTAAAAAATTCGGCCCAAAAGATACACATCAGCAATTAAAAGCCCAAAAACTAATTTCAAGCTAGATCTATTGTATATTTAAAAAGTCAGGTATTAAATTGTTATTTATAAAAGGTCAGAACATTTTTGTGAATTACTTGAAAGGACATGCTAAAATTTGATGATCCCTCTTAAAGCAATAAAAAACAGTTGAAAGTATTTAATTTGATTGATTCAATTGACTTCTCAATCTTGTTGATCAAAATGTTGGGGCACTTCAAATCTTGGTGGCTTTCTTTCTTCAAATTTAATTACAAAAAGAAATCATAATAATTATGTGAGACGAGATTTTTCAGAATTACGAAATATTTCATTTTTTAAGAACGAATTATGCAAATATGTATAAGAAATTGTTTCTTACCTGTGAGAATTTTGAGTGAGTGGAAGTATATTTAACAAACTAATTAATTCTAGGCAGGTTAAAATTTGTAGGAAAAATACATAATTTTTTTCCTAAGCTATTAGATCTTATTATGAACAATTACATTGCATTGAGCTATCAAATAGTAACTTCGTATTATTTTATTTTTATTTAAAAAAAGAAAAAAAATACTCCTGTTCTAGTTTTAAACTTGAAATTCAAACGCGAACTCTTATTCTCGAATACATAAACCAGGAAGAACATCGTGTCCCCAGCTGCCTTGAATCCCTTAAGCAAGTGTTACATTTTTCTAGAAGCAAATTTCAAAATTCAAAATTTCCCCAAAAACCAATGTTGATAGAAATCGAAAGATAAAGATGATGTCAAAATTACAACTAGGTGTGGAGGCGATGATTTTTTGCTTCATTTATTTCACTTTCAACAATTACAGCATTTCTATTCGTAACCAACTACAGTATTGAATCAACGCATCACACCATCACTAATCACATCACACTAAGAAAATTAGATCACAACACTGATGGTTTTTTGAGTCGGAGAAAGAAAGAGCAATGATAATTAGACTCATGAGTCGAGACCTCACCCTTGTGCATGATGGAGGTTCATTTGATTGGGTTAATTGCTGGAAAAATCATTATCTGTATCAGCAATTATTAAAACAACAGTGCAACTGCGTACATACAAGTATAGCATCTACGAGACTGATACCAACTAGTAAACCGACCTTGTCATCAGTAAATGTGGGGGACTAGCCTGGAAAAAGCTTAAACTGCCTCTATGTCACTCACTCTTGGTGATTTAGTGATTTATTTTCTTCTTGCAAGATACATTTCCTCATTAATAAACAATTATTATGCTAATAAGATCATCTCTCAATCAATTCTTCAATCCAAACACACCCTAGCATAAAGCTCTAGTGGATTCCCAAGAAAAATCTGAAGAGAGAATTTTGCAATCAGAGGCAAAGGTAACTAAAGGCTCTAGATTGCTTCAACATTTCCTCATACATTAGAAAATCATTAACATTATAAATGATTGCATAATTTGATATATCTTCCAAGAGATTCAAATGCTACTCATCATCAGATAAGCAAACAACATCTGGTTCTACTTCTACAGCAGATGTCTGGCTGCCAAGTGCATTACCCAACATTTCCAAGTCAGATTGTTCCAATGAATGAAAAGTAGAAGGAATGTCAGGTATAGGCAAATTACGGTTATTAGGTAAATAAGGTTGATGGTCAGCAACTAACCCTTGTGTAAACCCAGGTGGATTAGGGGGAGCTGGTATTCCACCTTGAACCTCAGCAGCACTCTTTTGAGAAACCAAATCAGGTAGAGGCGGTTGTGAAGGCAGATGCACAGGCTGAGGTGGCACTCGGACAGGCCGAAGTTGAGAGAGTGGTGATGATGTATTGGGCGGAACGGGTGAACCCACAGTGGGTCTACATAATGGTTGAAGATGAGGAGCTAAGGAACGGACCTCACCAGTAGGACGGAGTTGTGACGGAGTGAAGGCACTGATGACTGGGGGTCTGGCCACTGGACTTCCCGAGACAAGAGCTGCTGCATTTTGTACAGGTTGAGCTGTAACGCTTCGAGTTCCCACAGGGGAAGGTCGCACAGAATGTGACCGTGATAGCTGTGGAATGGTTTGGACAGCTGGAGCCGTGGGGGGCTGACTACGGGCAGGTTGGGAAGTAAAAGGTCCCATAGAAGGTGATCTGACAGGAGATGGCAGCATGAAGCTGGGCATACCTACAACGAGAGCTAACATTATGTGTAAGCAATTTAAAGATAACTATAAGTGATAGTAAATTAAACCAGATCAGAATCTCAGGCTAAGCCAATTCTAGATATTGGCTGGTGTATTCCCAATCTAGAAGTTTCAGAGGCAACACACCCAGAGATTCTGATTTGGTTCGACTAAATGTCCCTTAATCTGGATGCAAAATTGACAAAAGACAACAACTGCACTTCTAAAGTTTTAGCTCCATGGTTCAGATACCTTGCTGCATACCTGGGAGCCCAGAAGGACCGGAAGGCCTGATGGCTTCCAAGCACTTAGATCTGAAAGCTTCGGCTAATATTTTATTCAGAAGAACTTTCTTCTGGTTCTTGTCAAGTTCATTCTTCTTCAATCTGAATTCAGCTTCAGTCTCCTGACATTTCACCTCACATCTACTACGCATTTGAGAAATGATTTCCTCTATCCTTTTCTCACAGTCAGATTTGATCTCTGCAATCTGTGTAAAGAGAGAACGCCCAATAAGAAAATGACAAAATAGTGAAACACAACACGTGGCATATGATCCACAAGAAATTTCAGACAGACTAACCATTTCCGCATGGCTTTTCTCCAATTGTTCCATTTCTTTACGTATCCTTTCTATCTCATTTTGAAGTGGGTCAGGTAACAAAGATGGAGCTGAATTCCAAAAGGTGGGCTGATGAGATGGATTCACAAGGAAGCCAGGTGGATGAAGATTGCCTGCATCAGTGTCCGCCACTTGCCGAACAGCCTGATTTGGCCGTTCTGATGTACTCCCCACTTCCGGGGGTATAGCCACATCATTCTGCGGTACAGCCTGATTTGGCTGTTTTGATGTACTCGCCACTTCCTGGGTAGCAGCCACATCATTCTGCAGAATAGCGTGATTTGGCCTTTCTGGTGCATTCAACACTTCCTGGGGTATAGCCATGTCATTCTGAGGAACAACAGGTAATTCTACATTTTGTTCATCAGTAAATCCACTAGCAGGTTCAATATTGAGGCAATCAGGATGCATTTCCAAATTTTTCTCAATCTGAGAAATAGATTCATGGAAAACTGCTCCAGCTTCCTCAGCTTCCTCAGGCTCTGCAGTTTGAGGGGAGATTCTTCTTTTATCATGGTATTCAGTAGCAGACGACTGATTGCAGCTAAGAGATACATCAACTGATAAAGGATGCAGCTGTCCAAAAACCTCATCTACTGGAGCGCTGTTGGATGGCCCGGGGGTTACAATATCATCAGTTATTGGTGACTCAGAATTGGAGCGCACAGGGGTTACAGAGTCAGTAGGTTCCGACATTGCTATTTCAATCTGAGGAGCACTTCGATTTTCTTCGCCTAGTGAATCTGAGTCCTACAGTTCAGCAGAGCCCAAATGTTCGTCAGTTTTACCTTGTGGTGCTACCACCAACTTGTTTTCAGTAGTTTTATACAGATCCTTGACAATATTCAGTGAAATATGTCGCAAGTACAGAAAATTAAGGGAAATGAGAACTGGAGAATAAGCCACGTGTCCACACAAGCTTGGTAGCAAGACAACCAGGTGCGTGAGTGCAGGGCATTCTAGTATATTTCACCATGGCAAAGAACAAGAAAGCATGAGAAACAAAATATTTAGAAGATCTCACACTTGAGGAACCTTTATCTGAATTCCAAATGCCAATTATAAACTCCAGTCAGTTTGTTCAAATGATATAAATTGGATCACTTTTAAATTTTACCTAACTGGAAGCAAAATACGTAAACATCCTTTATCTGAATTCCAACTGGCAATGATAAACTAGAGTCAGTTTGTTTTAACTGATATAAATTGGATCACTTAACTTTTACCTAACTAGAAGCAAAATAAGCAGCAAGGAAAAGGAATATAGTAGATACTTAGTTTAGTAGAAAAAAGAGCACATACTCCATGTGGCAACAAATCACAACAATTTGACGAAATTATGGCTTGCTCTGAGTGCATTGATGTTACTCTTGAGCTGTGCAGATCCCCACTGGCTGCCACCTCTAGCTCACCTCTCTGGCTCACCAAATCATCAGACAAGGAAGATTTCCTTACTTTATCGAACTCTTCCTCAGATCGAAAAGTTAGTTCGTGATTCCCCGCAATTTCATTGGGAACAGTCTCAGGCACTACTGGATGCTCTTCAGTCAGACTAACTGGCTGAATTTCATCACAAACCTGCTCAACAGAAGCAGGTAGGTTAGTGGGAACAGCTTCCCTATTATCAGTGGAATTCTTTGACTGATTAAGAAGCTCAACTACAGCAAATGATTCCACCCCTGCTTCAATTTGTGAATTAATGGGTACAAAATTTTCAACAGGCGTTTCACGACATATTGCGTCAGCCGGTGCACATATGGAAGAACTATTAGGAATCACATCATTTCCTTGTGTACAAAAGCTCTTATTTGCATTTTCATTCTTCAGATGCTGCCCAGACATGGGGAACTTATCACCGCCACCACCAACATTGATGCATGTACTTGGCTGAGGGCCGTCAGCATCATCACCCGATTGAGAACCAAGTGACTGATGACCAATAGTAACCCTTAGTTCACTAGAGAAGGCTTTTGTTTTGGCTAGCCAGTCAGCTGCCTTTTGTCTCTCCCCATTGATGACAGCTAAATGCTCTGCCTCAAGATTTTTAAGCTGCACATCTTTTAGGATATCATGATCTTTGATTTTCTTGTCAAAACTATCATTCAAAAGCTTGATTTTTTCTATTCCTGCAGAGCTTTTTTGACCATGTATAGACCGAATAAAGGCCGAGTCCAATTTGTGATCTATCTCCAGTTGTAACCTTTTACCCTCCCAGATTTGTAACAACTCCCGAATTTGTTCTTGGTGTTTCCATATAAGTTTCTTCATCCTCTTTTCACATTTTTTCTGTACTTTCTTTATCTCATCATCATGTATTTCGCATGCATCAGCTTTATCTTTCAATGCCACTTTCTGCTGTTTAAGAACCTGCCATTCAGCATGCTCTTTATCTGCAGATTTATCTCGAATCTCCAGTTCCAAACTTTTCTCTTTACTAGATGAACACTGTAACCCCCCTTCATTAACATTTGATGGTCCGCCACTGAAGTCTTCTTCAGCTAACAGGCAATCTCTGTTCAATAATGCAATGTTGTCTGAGCACTGCAAATACATCCTCTTGAGAGTTCGCATCTTTGAATAAACTGAGCTGGCTTGTTCTTCGTTGCATTGATAGTCCAGAAGCTGTTTTGCCAACATGAGTGATTCCTTCTTATCAACTTTTTGTTTTGTGATTGATGCTGCAGCCCAACACTGACAGAACAACACATATTATCAGATCTATTAGGTGAGCAAGATATAGTAGAAAATACTCCATTACTTGAATCTGGAAAAGTGCGAAAAAGGTTTGTGTAATTATTATAGTACATCAATATATAGAATAATAAAGTGAATACTCAAAACTAAATACAACACCACTGCTACTTGAAATTCCCAAACTATGTGCATCAAAGAGATGATACAGAAAACAAGAAAATGTATATATTTATGTCCTTACGTCAACCCATTAGAAATGACCACCAAGTCAAGCGTAGCCCACAAGGATACCACAAAGAAAGAAGAGCAAACTTTCATAATAATACAAAAAAGGAGAGTACTTGGTGGGTTATGGGTTAAGTATGGATCAGCGAGAATTGAATACATTATTGGCTCAAACAAATATTCACCCCACATTCACATTCTCAGCTGTACATGCACACACACATTTATTCAGTTGTCAAGTGCAATGGATACTATTTTGTCATTCTGTGAACGATAGAGGTAAAGTGATATAATGATTCAACAAAAGCTCGGCATGACTGTTCATGACCACAGGGGCATGCTTTTTTAAAATGTAGTTTATGGATCTCACAATGCCAACACCCATCAAAACAGTAGAATAAACGATTCAAAAGTAACAAAGAGTTAAGAATCCAACATTTTTAATTAGGAACTATTAATAGTAATTAAAAAAGGCACATCGTCTTAACTTCCCAACAATTAGATAATGAAAGAAGTATGCCTCTCTTATGGCTTGTTTTTTACTGGTATAAGAAATGGCAGGGAAAGGCAGAAAAGAAAACCATCATATACCTCCCAATTAATGACCTACGTTTTTAATAAACCCCCCTCAGTCACATTGGTTTCCCAACAGTGAGTTGATAAGTTAAGTACATTTTGGTTCCACATAAATATATTAGAAACTACATACCTAAGTTTAAAGGTTAAGCAATTATCTTGATTGTATGCTTTCCTCATACCTAAAGTATTTACCATATTCATATCGGTCTATGTTCTAAAAAACTCAGGGTAAAAATGATAAACGGGAAACACGACACTATTCATCAAAGCTTAGAAACTTCTGAGTACATCAAATCTAATATAATGAGTCAGACAAGGACATAAACAATCTTTTGATCAAAACAATCTTTTACAACCCTTTCTGCATTCAGGAAGGGGTGTTTTTCTCTCTCTTTTTTGTTTTTCATTTCATCTTCTCTTTATAAGAAGTCATTTTAAGACTGCATTGAAAATATTGAAGTTGCCAAGTAACACTAAAAACACTTACTACACTAACATATAGAAGAATATCATGTCTACTTCCTGGAAACCTGAAGTAATTTTTCCCTCAGAGCTGAGTGACATCAAAATTGATTAGTGATGGAAAAGATAAATAAATAAATAGCATTGATTTAAGATCATAAAAAGCACTGGAATTATTATGTTTAAAAATACTTATCTTCCTCTCAACCAAATAGACCAGCACCCCAAATGGGCACAATGGCCCTCCAAAGCACCTTTCCTCTATTCTCAATGAACCACCCTAAATCAATCATACATAGGGATGAACAAGGTTTGGAGTACGGCTGGTATTTTGCCTTGCAGGGCATAAGCCCAGAGCACTCCGAATTGGATTTATACAACAAAACTACTAAATTCTAGTATTTTTTTGTTCCATTTTCAATTGCAAATGCAAACAGTCATTTTCTCTATACACCAGGTATGCAAAATCATTTACTTTCAAGCCGTAAAAGTACCCATCACTGGTAAAAGCTAGATATATTGCTGCATAGTATAATAGGATAAATAGTTGAAGTTTGTTTTACACAACAGTTGACTGTATACATGAAAAATAAACTGACCAGAGATATTTGAAAAGCGTGCACAATTGATGTTGAGATGCTACTGACATCGTGATTCTTGATCACATACTCCAAAAACATTTTAGCCACCTTAAGGACATTTTCCTGCATTTCCGACCATGTGAACAAAGTTCAGGGAGTAAATAAGTACAGTGATATGTATGAAATAGGACTATTTGATCTAGCTTGAACAATTATTACTTCAAGAGACAAGATCTTGTAATGCCAGCTAATAGTTCTGCCACCAAGACTAAGCAGATAAATTGATATGGGATTGCAATTTAGCTCTTTGCCTAGGGAACAAATAAAGGTTTATGACTCCACCATAGAGAAAGATGTATGTGAGTCTCTAGTTGATTGCTTCAGTATGCTTTGCATTCATAAGATGTTTTGTGCTCACACAAGTATACGGCAATAAAATCTCTCTGCTTTGCCTCGCAAAAAGATCATTATCCAGGTATATGGTGATATGGATCAGCCAATTCAAGTTTATATGAGTCGGGGGAAGAGGCAGGTGTCGTGGCAGAGGGAGGTGGATGGGATTAAGAATTAGATTTTAATTAATTTATTTGATCATTTAGTTGATAAGTTGTTAAGTTATTCGATGATTGTAGTTGCTAGTTAGACTTGGACTTGATAAGGTCCGGATTATTAGGAGTATTTAAGATGTTTTCTTTTGTTAAAAGGGAATATGAGGTAGGAAAGTTGTTTTCAGCCTAAGGCTGGGCTAATCGTTTTCTTTCATCAATCAGAAACTTTAAGCAGTCTTCTCAGTACCAATTATTTCTGTCCTGATGAGTAGTGTGTACACCCTTGACTCACCATATGGCATATGGCGATAAAATTTTCGATGAAATCAGCATACACCGCTTGAGTAGTATAGCTGTGCAGATAATTATACTTTAAAAAAGTGCACCAGAAAGACAGAAGAAGAATAAAAAGTGAGTTTTGTACCGGAAGTTTAAGAGTTTGACACAGTGTCTTCATTTCTCTCTGCAGAACACCATGGAGGATTTGCTGCTCATCAGATGATACAATTCTTTGCTTTAATGCAGCACTAACAGAAACTTCAGCACCCAATGAGCTCTGGCCATCTCTGTGGAAATTTTCAGATCGATTACAGGCTTCGATTACAGAAGTCCCTGGATCACCACAAGAAATTCTTAGTAACAGGTTATAGGGGAGTCAACTACAAAATGCTTCCCCAAGGGACAATAGACAACAAGATGCCACAAATATCAGTCACTAGGTGAAGTGAAAGTGTCCCGACATAACCATTACCTCCATTAGAAACAATAACTTGACTCACTTCATCTGCACCTAATTCAATTTGATTTGAGGCTGGACCCAAACTTTCATTCACCATCTTTTTATGTTTCTTTGCCATATTATCTTTCCCAGCTTCTGAATTTCCAGAAGATCCTTCCCAGTAATGAACTCTCTTCCGAGTCCGTGGACTAGGCTCACTTAAATGTCTCCAACGTGGATTTTTCCCTTCAAGCAAGTTTCTCCAAAAGACATGGGGAACTTCACCATCTTTCAACTGAACTTTTGACTCACCAAACATTAGAGTATTTATATGATAGCATCCATCATCTAATGTAGCTTCTGAAATGACAGAATTTAAGTCGGTGTCATCAAAATTTTCAGAAAGTATGGCCCGGAACTCCTTGTTAACCTCATCCAAAAGCGATTGCCCATACAAAAAGTTCAATGCCAAACTAGAGTTTCTATGAGCATGATATTCTTCTAATTTGCTGAATAGATATGTGGCACCCCAGGACAGCAGATTACTTGTGCTTCGGCTGAAATGTTGCGAACTGTTATCAAGATTTAAGTTCTTCTTTGCAAGCATTAGGGATCTTTCTTCAATAGTGAAAGAAGAATATAACCTAAAAACTTTGATCTGCTCCTTTGAATCAATTGATATCTTTTTCAGTGCCCTTAAGTCATTTGCTGGATTCCAGTCGCTATCATATATGACGACAACATCCAATGATGAGAGTCTGATTCTATGAGAACAAGCACGATTTTCTAATAGAAAAACAAACTGTCCAGTTTTCTTCGTGTTAAACCTGTTCACAGCAGCTTGCTTCTCAGAAGGGCAATACGCAGAATCTACGCGTTCGTATGTATCTATACCAAATCTCTGTGCTATATAATCTACCAATATATTTCCAGTTGATAGTGCTCCTGAGCCAACCACCTGTGCAGTATAACAGTGAAAGTTATTACTGTTATAAGAAACCATTAGGAATCCACATCGCTAACTGTATAGTAAAAGAATACGCGGATCTACAAGTATGGATAACTAAATAAAATGCTGAGTAACAGTGGAAGTTATTATTGTTATAAGAAACCATTAGGAATCCACATCGCTAACTGTATAGTAAAAGAATACGCGGATCTACAAGTATGGATAACTAAATAAAATGCTGACCCTAAAAAGTAACTCATGCACATTACCTGAAAGAGTATTAACACTTGTAAACCCCGTGTCTTAATCTCAGTAAGCATCAAATCAAGAAGTTGTAATTTGCCACTTGCTTTTATCCCAATATCCAAAATCTCAGCAGCAGGATGCTTGTTAGCAATCAAGCGCGCTTGTTCAGAACCGTCCAGAAGATAAGGGTGATCGCAACACTACAAGCAATTCAAGCATATCAGATTTTAACAATTTCCACAGCATAAGACATGAGTAAGATTGATTGGCAGCAATTCCATTGATGGCAAACAGTAACCATTTACACAAATCCAATATGAACTATTAGCGGTGACAATGAAAGGGTTAAATCAACAGTTCCACAGTGATATGTAAAGCCACGTGTTTTTCTTGATGAAAGAAAGACAAAGAATGTGCTAAAGATATGCATATGACAGATGTGTCAATTTAACACATCATGTGTCAAGAGTCTCTCCTCAAAAGAAAAAGGTGCACACATGCAGTAACGTAACTGGAGAGATATGGCTGAGCGAACCTTTCGAACAGTTAGAAGAATTTCACGGAGGACCCCAACAGGGTCCTTTTTTGAACAAGAGCAAAGAGTATTGGACTTGGAAAGAAGTGCATCGCAATAAACTTCCAGCTGAAGATTTGATATCTGAACAGGGACCCAGTACTCAATGAACTTGGATACATGAGAAGATCCTCCATATACAATAAAACGGGACAATCTGTCTCTCAATTTACTAAGATTGTCATTTGTCTCTGTCTTCAGGCTCTTCTTCAATTTGTCAAAATCATCATGAGGTTCAACCAAGGATAAGATTTTAAGGTGCTCGGATATATCCTGAGGTGTAGAAGCAGGAAATTAAACACAAGACTGCCACAACAACCAAACCATCAAGACGACAAATTAACATACCTTTATGTGATCACTAACAAGAATTATTCTCATCTCCGTCGAGAGCATCTTAATTTGTTCGAGTTCATTTGCTATCCCAGAGTGCTGGTACTCGTCAATTACAATGGCTTTCCATTGTATGCTTCTCAATATCTCTAAATCCTGCATGGTTAATCCAAGTCAAAGCGACAAATAATGAACCACAATATGTTTCATTAATAATTTTCCAGTACATTGAAGACCAAATAAAAATGCTATTGAAAACAAACAAAGACACTTGAACTTGTACAGATTATGGAAAGTAATTAAGACGACAAAACATATAAAATGAAGTAACATGTTCTGATTGTCAGGACACCTAATACCGATCAGACGGCAAGCCCCTGACATCTAGACAGGAATTGGAGTAGTGAAGTGATCTCCATACCTCTAAAACAGCTTCTACAGAAGAAAGGAGTACTTGGACCATCATGCAACCTCCTCCATCATAAAATTCTGATGCTCTAATATACTTCCTGGTGTCGCTGCTTCCACTGTATACAACTAAATTAATGAACGGTCCAAGTCGTTCAAAATCTGCTTCCCATCTAGACAATGAATCAGAGGTCGTGACAATGAGGAAAGACCGATGAGTTTCAATCATTGAATGAATACAAACAATAGCAGTTGCTGTTCGTTCCTGCAATTAATAACATCAATTAGAAGACTATGGATTCCAGATTACTAAAACATCACTCTCAACAGCTAAGCTTATCTAAGCGAGATCTAAGCATATCACTTCCCCTGACAGCAAGCAATAAGGGCAAATATGCACAAAATGTAAAACATATTTCACAAAAAAACAATGAAGAAAGGAAGGTAGCCATTAGAGATTACTTAGACACGCGTCATACAGAGAGATAGCATGACAAATGTGAGTGGTTACAGCATGCAAATACATAAAGGTAGCTTAATTAGTATCAACCCTCAACGTAAGCATTTAATCACAGAGATAATTTTACTTGAGAAATTCAACAGTTAAAAGATGTGCCCTGTGTTCTTTCTAGAAGATAATACAAGACGAAAAAAACCACAACGGGCAGAACTAAACAAACTGTCATAAACAGCATCGACGCAAACCAATTATGGAAGTTTCTCTTTACTCATAAAAGAATTTGGCCTAATTGGTGGTGTGAACATAAAGAGGCTTTTACGTGGTTTAATGTAGATAAGGAATAATGGAACTTTGCACTTAATACTATCGCTTTAAATTCATTAGGAAGAAATACATGCAGAGCCACAGTGGATAACCATATAAATTTTGCACATTTCTTAACTACTAAAATCTAATTCACAGCACAAAAATTATTTGTCAAAATATTAAAACACTAACACATACAATAAAGTGGAGCCAACCAAACATGCATTAATATAGTCAATGAAAAAGGCTATCATTGGAAAAACTTATTTATTGACATAGAAAAAGCATACCTGATCATAAAAAACAACAGCATTTGGGCATATGGACAAAAATTCACGCAGTTTAATCGCATTTTCCAACACATAGTTCTCATTTGCATGTGCTTGACTGGTAGGAATCTCTGAATGTCTGGCAATGGATTCTGAGTAAGGCTGCAGTATTAGCCAAGAAAACAAAATTAGACATCTATTTTCTATCATGCACTCGTAGAAGACTGAAACTATGTAAATTATCATTGCACGATATTAATATTGTCATCAATTACAGGCAATGACTGCAGTCTGCATATTTCATTTTAAACTCATCATCCAAGAATCATGGTTCCCTCTATAGTATTTTCAGATAAATAAATAACTATAATATATGAAAATCACCAATGTCTATGCATCCATCTATAATCAAAGTAGCATTCATGTAACAAGTAAGGTCACATGAATAGAAAGGGAGCATTCACTTGGAAAGTCAACATAAGATTAATCCTTAGCTATTGAAGCACTTGCCTTGGAAGCAATATGTTCACCATACATGGGTGAACAACTGCATTAGTTGTTCTTACCATACGCAAATGTCACTATGTCAGTCAGGCGGTGTAAATGCAGCAAACAAAGGTCCACGCCGCCTACTCAGTAGCCATATATGCATAACACTAAAATCTTATAATAACTTAAATCCATTCATCTAATTATAATAATACAAATCAAGTTGTCCAAATATCATTGACCCATTCAGCTACCTCTGCTGTCCAATTGGCTTCACATTTCTGTCCTTCAATTTTTCTCTTAATGTTTCACTCCAAAAGTATACGTCCTGGATAAACCTCTAGCAATTCTGTCTCAAATTCAGCAGTTATTATTAATTAAAGGACAAACCAACATATTCTTCATGCCAACCAGGTTCACCCCATTATCTTCTGATTCCTATTTCAGAACTCATTGCCTCATCACAAACACATTTTACTGATCCATTTTCATGTATATGAAATCATCAACAACAGATCCTTACAGCCAAACACCCATTGTTTTAGAAATTTCCTTTGCTACAAAGGAGGGTTAATAGACTATGGATTGATGAGCAGGAATCATCAAGGTATTTGGGTAAAAAGGTATAATCCATGTTATCGCATGAACTGCCAAGATAGAAGAAGTGACAATAATAAATATAAGCATATGAAAGAAGTTTTTTTTATGATGCAAATGGAGCATGTAACATATTGTCATACACGACAACCCTTTTGTGGCTTCTGCAGCGACTAGTTCAATGCCTTACTGCTTCAAGAGAAAACCCCCATTAAAGTTCACAATAAATATAAATCTTTAGGCAATTATTATGAAATTTATGGACCTTGTCCTTAGTTTAAAAAGCGCAAGGCACACCGAGGCGCAAAAGCGCAGGCGCAGGCGCGGGCTTTTCGTAGGCGAGGCACACCAACACTAAAGAAAAATTTGATATATTTACCTAGTATGTTCTCTACTCAAAATACCAGCCCAGGAAAATTTGTAACCCTAAATTAAATATATGGCCCATTACAATGAATATAACTAGCACAGCCTACATTCTTTAACCCTAAATTAAATAATAGCTTTTTCGTGCCTAAGCGCGCTTTTTAAAACCAAGACCTTGTCTAATAGTAAGAAGTATAGGAAAAGAAATTCATTTCCTATACATTTGAACCACTGTTGGACATATTTCTCTCTCTATTGAGAAAGGTACCAAACTACTTAGTAGACTAAGAAATTCTACTATACCAGTACGAAACGCAGATCTCTTCACTTCAACTAGAACCATAGTTCCAGAATTTCTAAGCAAATCAAGAATAAGAAAAGGAAGTTTTCCAATCATTGACTCAAACCCATTGTCAATTCATACTGGGTGGAATAAGGAGGTACTTGTGGCAGAATGGCCAAATCCAACGGAACTCCAGTGAAAAAACATGTTGGTAGATTAATAGATAGCATCAAATGGCATATACATCACACATCCTGGATCAAGTAAAGATCAAGAAACCATGAAGGATATCGATTCACAATTAGATAATTGGATGTTATGTGATAGAATTTAGGACCACATAAGGTTGATCCATGACAGCTAGAGACAATAGAATCAATTAAAATAAGACCCAATGGAACTGCATTAAGGATCATCTAAAATGAAGTGCCTTGACGTAACTATCCACTTAATCCAACTTTTAATTATCAATTAGTCCAATCCTTTTTTGCACTTCTTCCTTGAAATTAAAAATGCTTGTCTTCTATACGTCCGCAAGGACAACAATTTATTTGACAAACAAGTTTAAGGCTATTGGCTAAACTTGGGATATAAGCAAACTCCTCTTTATGTTCTCTTTCATAATTTCACCACATTAACCCACACTGCAAGTATGCATGGGATGTTCACAAAAATTTTGAGTAGTTGGGAAGTCTTTCCCCCAAAGTTCATATTCCTTATCTCCTATTTGGCTCAAAAACACAATGAAAGGCAACTTACACAGACAGATCGTCAACCGTACTGCAATGAAAGGCAGACTAAGATACAGTGTTTATACATAATTTACTACCTATAAATTAGGAGACGTGTGTATTACCATTCCAGGAACAACTCATAATACATTTAGAAAGAACTATTCAATAGCCAATATGACACCATATAGACCAAGAAATATATCTAAATATCAAAAAATAAGAACTAATATCTTCTAACAAAATTATCAGAGATAATTATAGCACCTTAGTAGCTTCCTGGTTAGCCTTTCCTTGACGAATTTCATAGTCCTTCACAAGTTCCTGACCTGGGGATGAGCTTATGAAGTTGGCATCATCCAACTCCCATGTAGCATGATCATAATTAAGGCCACGCCATTTCACAAGCCACTCAAATTCACACACCGAAATAATATTAGTAGAAGCTACAAAAATTTTATCCTGTATAGGTCTTTTCCATAACAAACGATGTGGCACCATCCATTCTGCATTCCATCCGACAACCTGCACGTCAAAAGAATGAACATGGATTAAGATGTTATCATCCTTATTCTATCAACAAGAAGTCAAGAATTGATTATTCAGGCATTCTATTTAGACTTCAAAGCAAAAGGTAATTTAACCTGATCATTTTCAAGAAAGTTGGATATAAGAAAAGGGTTTTCAAGAAGCAGTTGTTTCTCTGGCACCCAATGGTTGTGAACATGAGCAAGCCCACAATATTTGACAAGAAATTGTCTCTGCCGAATTCCTAAAACCAGCATCAAGCATTACAAGTCAAAAACATAAAGCAGCTAAGAGTAATAAATTAATAATAGATGACTTGACAGCATTTGATATCATATAACTACCACGTTGTTATTGGTTGATTCTAGTATTTCTAATCTCAATGTTGTATATTGATCAACATGTCAAACCTTTAGCATTTGGTACCTCCACTTCTCTAACACCCCAAACTGACTCAACTCCATTCGACACAGAGTGCACGCCAAATAAAAGCTTTTTCTTCACACACTGGGGGCAGTGCCAAACACCTGGAAGAGCAACAGTAAGAGGAGGATCTAGGCAAGACAGATGGTAGCATCTCCTGCAACTTTTCCCCTCACAGTACCTGCATATGCATGTTTACCAAACACCATGAGAAGATGAAGGTTAAAAATATTAAAAACAAACAAACAAAAAAAGAAAACAAACACAAAATAAAACAAAAATTTTAATGAGTTTAACAGTATTACTGCATGTCCACACAAATGGGGGAGATCCTATAGTCAGAAAACTATCATCAATAGAAACAAATTATTCCCTCAGAAACAACATAAGGCATCAGTGGCTCAGTGCATAATGGAGCAGTTGTAAAAAAAAATTCCACGTTGGAGCAGTTATAATATCAGAAGCATATTGTAATGAGAGAGCCCAACAACTATGTTCTACCCACAGGAGATCTCCATCTTTGTTGCACAAGCCGCACACTTTTTTGCAGCCATCCGTATGAGAATCTGCATGCATCTTGATCAACGGATGTCCACAATCAAATTCCCCAGCAGATTCTGACGTTACAGCATCTCCAAGATCACTTGTAGCCTAATTTCCAAAGCATTTCCAGAAAACACCATCATCACAATCTCCAACAGGAGCAATCTATTACTGAGATAATTCAATTCTTTTTGTTTCAGGTATTCGGGCAACTGAACTCATATAGATGATAATAGTAACTAATAGGAAAGCAAAATGCAGCCACTGAAGAAGAAGAATAACAAGAAATTGCTGACATATCCAAGCTGAAAATGCACAAACTGGCGCAATGAATCAGATAAAGACAAGTCTTAAGTTCTTTACCATAACAATGCTGAATATCATTTAAACATTCTTAAGATATTGTAGCTAGCGATCGTGTGAAGAAAATTATCCTTGCTTTTGATGTATTAGACAATTCAACATGATGAGAGGCCACCTCTTTACGGTGCATTCTTAACTAATATAGACTATTTATCTACATCGTCTATGTGGTTTTATTATATTTTTGTTGCGGGATGCGAAAGCTCTTAAGTCATACAATTCCAACAGCACCTCAGACATTATTAATCAATGGAAAATTAACATAAAAAAACAAGTTCATTACAATTGATACACCAATCGCTAGTGATGCAGAACCAGGTTGCCATGCGATTCAACTTACAATACACAAACTAATGACATCTTCATCTTGATGGCAAACAGAAACATGAAGAAACAGAGATTGCAAGAGGGGTGATGTAGATAGAATTAGCTAGCATATAGTATGGTGAATAATGGTCCAGATAGAATTTAGGATCAAAATTTACAATATATAAACTAAAATCAGTAATTATCTTTATCTTGCAGAAGTCAACTATTCTCAGGAAAATGCATATATAATCAGGAGCATAGCCATGCTCTAGCCGTACAATGTCAAATGACTTTCGCACTTACAGAAGTTATTAATATCATCTAGTTGAATTTAGAATTTGAAGATATTACCGCCTAGAACCCTGCTTTTCATTTCACAGGTAAATATCAAATAATCAAAGTGTTGTGCACAATATTCATAAATCCTTTTAAGTGTGTTTAGATGCTTGACCGCAGTTTCAATTTACTTAATAGAGATTAAGTAGAAACTTCCAGTGTACTCTTTCTTTATCATTATTCTTTTACATAATTGGTACTCAATTTTCTTCATAGAAATCAAGTAGAGATACCTAGGGTAATTTTTTTGTTTATCCTCCTTCTATCCCTCTAAAAGTCATGTGAGCATCTTTTTGGATCTTATAACTCCTGGCCTAAAAAAGTGTAACCAATGTTCTGAGTCTCCTCTGAGGACATTTATAAACATTGTGATTACATGAGTTATGAAGACTCCCTAATATACATGTAATATTTGCTTTAACCACCAGAAACTAGACAGCAATATGCCAATAACGCAAAGATCATTATTCAATCTTTTTTTTACATGAATCAGAGAAAAAGCCTTTCCCATCGACCATCACCTAAATCCTACACATTCAGAAACTCCTAAAGTTGTTATATAATATTTCAAGAACACCGCAAGTGAGTTCTGAGCAATCGCCTACTTAGATGGCACACTAAAATAGTAGTTCAGTTACAGTATGTTTGCATCCAATGAAATACTTGCATTTTGCATCAAATGGTAATGACCTAAAAAAGGGGACACTATTTAATTTAAGTTTCTAATGATACATCATTTTATAACCAAGTGCCATAATATGAAAAAATGCAAATCAGATCACCCAAAAGAAGAACGTTGTTCATTTTAGACAAGGCAAGTGCGAGTTTTACTACACAATAATGATGGAAAATGGTATTCAATCTCAGTTTGATAGCGAGCAGTTCTTTTGTATTTGACAAAGGAAAAGTGATTTTGTTATGTTGAACAGAACATATTGAAATAAATAAAAGCATTAAAAGAATGTTCCAATATACATGCAGAACTCTTGTTCCAGTTTTAGGCATGAAAAATGGTTCAGAACATGTAAAGAAACCACAAGACCAGAAAACAAGAATTGAACACCAAAAAGATCTTTGTTGGTGGGTAGTATCACACATTCGCACATGCTATACAAACGACCAACCTTGCAAGTAGCAAAGCTTCCCGGATCCTCCTCCATAGGGCTGCACGAGCAAAGTTCTTGTTCTGGCAAATCATAGCCCACCCTACACAAGAATTCATAATAATTTATCTCAACAATGTTGGACGTCTTATGTCAACCTAGTTTTCTCATTCCTTTGCTTCTTGGAGGGACAAGGGGATTGCAAGGTAAAAAACACCAGAGATGAGTTCCCTCTGATACATAAGTTGTACAAGAAAGCTAGTTACTAGAATGACACAGTCCCAAAATGCAGTTCCAGGGAAGAACGCCCTATACAATACTAGAAAACAATGATCAAATGCACCTTTTAGAAAGTAGGAAGCACTAAACAATGAAACAAGAATGAGTTTATGGTAATTTTTTCCATTATTGTTCCTCAATTCTTTCCTATACGAAAAATGAAAGTATGGCAACCTAGATTACAACATTCCATAAAAAGATCCCATAAACTGTAGAATATCTGGATAGCATATTGTCATTAACTAGTCATCCAATGACATCAATCAAACTTCTGAGGCAGACCAAGACGTTTCTGGAAATTATTTCAGTGCAGTCATTATTTGTCATCCCATGATCAGTAAACAGTGGAGAAGAAAATTAGGTTGTCAAGCACAAATGTGACTAAGAAGTGAACTAGTAGAGTTCTACCTTTTGCTTTTGGAGCACAGATGGCATGGCCCTTCTAGATTGCAATGTTCACTCACTAAAGATGGTGATGCAGCATCCTCTGCAATTGAAGGAAAAACATATTTACCCAGATTTTAAATGATAAAGAAGAAATGTCCATCCATTGCATGCAACATACCTTCGGGGTAAACACACCCCTCGATTAAATTTTCACTTGCAGAACCATCTAGTGTTGACTCGGAAAAATCCATATTTTCAGTGGAACAATTAGTCGAAAAATTTTCAGGATTATCAGACATGTCCCTGACATTTGATTTAATCTGAAAGTATTTTGAGCATGGCTCATCCACAACATGGCCGCTAAGGCAAGAATCCAAAATGATGTCATTTTTTATGGCTGTTTCGTAGCCTCTTAATGTTGACTCCTCAAGAGCACCTTCAGAAGCTTTGTCGATTCTTTCATCTCTTAATTTTCCCACCACACTTTTACTGCACTCATTGCCACCATCTAACAGATGATAAAATAAAATATTTCAATATGGGCATAATACAGAATGTTAAGAAATACCATCTGCGTCACAAGCAACTTTACGCCATTTCTCAAATTTAGAAACCACAAGCACCTCATCCAACCAAAAGCAAAAGCCAAAAAGAATAGGACTCTTTCTACTTTAACATGCTATAATGATTAATAACCATGAAAAAGAAAATGCAGGTACTGAGGTACGTAGAGATTGGAGTTACATTTATAGCTAGGGACTACAGTGCTACCACTTTTTTTTTGTTACTCAATCCTTTGAACAATGTTATTTCTAATAAAATCTTCTTGTTGCTTATCCAAAAGAAATGGATGAAGAAATTAAGAACAAATATACCGGATCATAATAAAAAAGTCAACAATGAGGTTCAGGTTCTAATGACTATTGAAACTATTCAAGATGATGTGGAGACTGATTAGTTTACCTGGCACAATATCTTGAACTCTCTGTTTTTTAAAAAGCGCTCTGAATTTCCGGGCATTCATTTTCTTTCTCTTCAAGCCAACAACTTCCACATCAACTTCAGCTTTTTTAGATTCCATTGTCACCTGAATTACGGTCTTCTCTTTCTTTCTCTTCAAATTTGACAAAGGTTCTTCCGCAGATTGCTTTGAATCAGAAGAGGAGAGTAAGTCTTTCTTACCCCTGTCAGACCTCCTTAGAGGACTTGGTGTATTACATGTCCCTAGTCTTTCAGATGTCCTCTTCGCAGGAGAAGTTGATGCTGGCATCTCCTTCTCAAGACGCTTTGATTTCCGAACACTCAGAGGGCTTACCGTCATTTGTCCGGATGCTGATGCTTTATCAGTGTTTCCTGGGCTCCGCACTGATGAGTTTTTCCCCATATTCACTTTTTGCTTCGAACCATGTCCATCCAGATTGTCCCTACCTTTGCGAGCAGATCGAGTGTCACTCACCATTCTCCTGGGCATAATTCGTACCATTTAAATATTTGAATAATGCACAACAAAAAAATAAGAACCAGCTGACAAAGGGTAATAAACTAAAACCCACAACGACGATGATCATGTGCTGGCTTTAGCTTACTACTTTCAACTATCCATGCCATTAATTAAGTGATAACGTTTCCCAAAACAACACAGCAGCTTAAATGCAACCATATCTCAACTTCTCAATTTTTTCAAGGAAGCAACTATTTGCAATACTAATTTTACTCTTTGCACCACAAAAGAAATAAATAAAAAATAAAATAATTGTGAAGTTATATCAATACCCTTTCATTACTTGTTTATACCAATAAAATTACTTAATGCGCCACAAATTCAAAATTAAAAAAAGAAATAAATTAAAAATCATTTATTAAACATATTAAAAATCATTATTCATCAACTTCAATAAACTATTAGATGCTAGTATGGGTCTATTGATCAAAAATAATCGAGTTAAGAACGTGTTGTGGAGTTTTTTTTGTCCAGATCGCGATTCGTTCGAACTGGAAATTTCGAACATTTTGTAGTGGTTTGAACTCCATTTTTCAAACAACACTTGGGGAAAAAATGAAGTTCAAAGCATTCGAATTTAAGTTTTCGAATATATTGAAGTGGTTCGAACTCAAATTTTCGAACATAGTTCGTTCAGAAACATTTTTTGAACAAATGAAGGTTGTTCAAAAAATCAACTTTGAACACTCTGAAATTTTCTAAGTGTCGTTCAGAAAACGTTTTCCGAACAAATGGGGTATGTTCAAACTTTAGTTTCCGAACAACTTTATTTTTCTAAGTATTGGAGTTGTTCGAATTAATATTCTCGAACAAAGTGAACATGTTCAAAAATGTGTTTCCGAACATATTTTATTTGTTTTTTAAAGTAAAATAAATATTTTTAGACTGAATGACATTAATGTAAATGCGCTTGGCACAAAGAGTAAAATTAGTGCAAAGAGTAAATTCAGCAGTGCAAATAGAAACTCCCTTTTTTGAATTGAAACAACAGGAAAAAAAAAACCTCAATTTCATGCTATTTGCCCAAATAGAGTACACAACAAGCGCATGCAGCAGCCTAATAAACCACAATCCATCCCGTACCAAACCACAGCCACAAAAACAAACACAATCCTCAGCAATGCGTGGAAAAAGAATTCAAGGTTAAAAACTGACGCGGGAAAACGCACAATCTGTAAACAGAAACAGTGTACCTTAAACTGCAAACCTAATTCACGGCATCAAAATCTGCAGACGAAGATATCTGAAACTTTTGAGAAATTATTGGGCCAAAATTCATCTACGAAGAAACCCCTAATTTAGTCGACTCATCAGCTTCCCATGAATGAAGTTTGCTTGCAATCAAATTGCTAAATCAATTTAGTGCGGGAATGATTTAACAAAATTGAAAAGGGCACGAAAACGGGTTTCCGAAACAACGCTTTAACCTTCCCTGCGTGGCACCAAAATAGATGATAACAATACCCTTTTCTATTTTTATTTTTTATGAATTATTTTATTTCATTAAATTTATAGATAATAATTTTTTATTTTTTTTTATATCACATAACATATAAGACAATGGAAGGAAAATTAGGGTAAAAATCGATAGTTAGAGCATCCACTATGGGGTACTTATATCTATGTGGCAAAATAAGCACCAGGTTACATCATAGTGGAACACAAGTCAAGGTAGCAAAATAAGGAATGAGTCCCTTGTGCAAGTACCTGGTTCTTGAATTAAATAGTGGGCCCAAAAATTTTATCTCTCCTCCCCTTTTGCATTTTTGGTGCTTTCTCTCTCCTCCCCTTTTGTATTTTTTGTTCTTGAATTAAATAGTGAGGTCCATGAAGAATTAAAAGTGAGGTAGCACCATAGTGGAGAAAATATTGAGTAATTAAAAAAATGAGTGATTGATGATGTGGCACACATGTGGCATTACTATAGGGTAGCACCATAGTGGATGCTCTTAGATTCCCTCACAATTAACTAACGTAAAGACTCGCGTGCATCAGTTGGACTGAAGGCTTCCGTTAGATGGGCTTGGTCAACTTAAACCAGCTAAAAAAAGTATCACTTCTGATATTAAAAAATATTATTTGACTTTTAATACTGAAAAATATATCTCATAATATTTAACTTTTATGAATTTATATATTTTTCATCTCAATTGTGATTTATTTATCCCAAATATTATTACATCACAATGTCCTCAAAATAGTAACCCCTCTATTTTCTCGTACTGCACATTCTAATTTTAGCAGTTTGAATATGTAACTTTGATTTATCAATTATGATAATGCTACAGAATGTTGTGTAATAGTATAATTTTAGTTGCTTTACCTAAATATTGAAAATGATTGAAACGTCATTTTTCTAAATTTTGCAACTTAATTAATTAATTAATCATACTATAAATATCTAGAGAGGGAGAGATGGTTTACTACTTTGGTCATATTTAAATTTAAAACATAAATGATGAAAATAAGCTGTATGTTTCTTCATGATTCTAAGCTTTATCAATAATATTTATTTCTTGCAGAAAATAAATAGAAAAAATATATATTTATATAATTATGTGTGTGTGTGTGTGTGAATTGTGATGCTGTTATGTGATGGACTCTATCGATCGAGCTTGTCGGTCGATTATATAGAAAGTTGAAACCTATTAATTATAAATTAAAGAAGGGAAAAATAATTTAATCTACTAATTATTATGGCGGGTGTGAATATGCATGCACGCAAAATTATCTGATAGCCAAAAATATAATATATGGAGTAATTCCTAATTACATGAATGTAATATTTTATTTTAGTTTTAGTTGGCTTGAATGTAATATCAATATATTCATGATTATGGCTAATTTGTGAATTAATTTGGTCGAAATTAATTAAGTAATTCGATTGAGTACCTATTAAGTATTAACACACAATCTATATGTATCTAATATACATTAATCAACTCACTTATTAGGAATCACCTTTGTTTTCTATCTTTTTTTTTTTGCCTTTCTAGTCTTATCTATACAACTACAACGTATTGTATGTGTGGTTCAAGTGAGTTGAGATTCTCTAGTCTCAAGTTCTGTGTGTCAACCGTGTGCCAACATCAAAATTGTATAGTATTAATAATATTTTTATAAAAATAAAATTTTAAAAAATTATATACCCACCCTCAGTTTGGAATAATCAACCCTAAAATTAATTATACTAACTAAAAAATGAAAATTAAATACTAAAAAATAATTATAAAATATAATTAGGTGGAATAAACTCTAAATAATAGTGTAAAATTATTCTAAACCAAAAGAAAGTAAAATTGAAGAAAAAAATGAAAGAAAAATAATAATTTTAAAATTTGGTATACGATCAGCACACACAACTTGAGACTATAGGATTTCAAGTGGGTTCAAGTGACGGAATTCACCTATTTTTCAAAAATAACAATTAATTACTAATTCAGAAAAAAAGCCCTAATAGCCAAAAAAAAGTCAAAATGTTTTTTCCCATTTTAGTCGGTTCTTTTAAAATTATATGCAATTTTATTTTTTTTAACATTAACGGCGAGTTTTGAAAATTTGCTGTCACAACTAGCGCCGAAATGCCGAATCGTGAAGAATTGAGCTGCTAATTAAACATTTTTTTTTAGTTTTTAAAATAAATAGCGGCAATTAATTAGGAATAATCCATTGCTATAATATTCAACAGCCAATTTTAGCGAAATCGCTGTTAAATTGTCAACTTTTTTTTATTCTAATATTATTTAGCAACGAATTTCAAATAATTCGCTGCTAAATATTTATCATTTTTTTATCCTTTTATATTATCGGCTATTCCGAATTCGCTGCTAATATTCATCAATATTGTAAAAGAAATAGAAAATAAAGCATAACCTTATGGTATAGTACAATACACTTTAATATGTTTTCTTTGTTTTTAATTTAGTTTGCTTATTTTTATTTTTTGAAATTTAAAAGGTGAATGAAAATATATTTCTACAAAGTAAAGATCCTTTAGTACCAACTGTGTGTGTCAACATTAAAATTACATATTGTTAATAATGCTTTTTGTAAAAATATAATTTATTATATTATAACTAATCATAATTAATATTTATTGCTAAAATTTGAAATTTTAAAAAATTATGTACCTTGAGTTTGGAATAATCAACCCTAAAAATCAAATATATTAACTAAAATGTGAAAAATAAATATTAAAAAATAATTATAAACCCGAATTGGGTGAAATAAACCCTAAGACAATGTTTGGTAGCCTGGATAAAGACATATTAGTATAGGTATCCAGCAATAACCGTGTGTTTGGTAGCCATTATTCGTTCATGCGAGGCCCGGTCTTAATGCGAGGCCCGGGGTGTAATTTACTGATTCGGCTGGATAATGTATCCGACGCCCCCCTCGGATACAGTTTCTGGCGTAGCAATCTTAGTATATATGCATTTATCTAGTCTACCAAACATTGTCTAAACTAATTTACTCATTCCAGAACTTAGTCTACCAAATAAAACAATGTACCAAACAGATGTGTGAAATAATCTTAGTATATTTATCTTAATAACCAAACACACAATTAAAATAGCTAATACACAATTATCTTTTAAAGCAATCCAGATTTTATTAATGTGGGTATATCCGTACCAGTATACCAAACATTGCCTAAATAAAATTGTAAAATTATACTAAACCTAAAGAAATTAAAATTGAAGAAAAGAAATGGAAGAAACGGTAATAATTTTGAGTTCTGGTACACGATCGACACACACAAGTTGGGACTAGAGGATCTCCGATGTATTTTTCCATTAATTGAGTTGTCACGTGCCACTTAGTTTGTATGAGAATCGAGACTTTCTTCCTTTTTTTGAAATCGAGAATCGAAACTTTCGGTGCCTTGTGTAAAATTTACTCCCTCCATTTCTGAATAAGTGTTATTTTAGCGTTTTAATTTTGTTTCACAAAAAGTGTTATTCTACAAAATCAAGACAGAAAATTCACATTTTTCTCACATTTGCCCTCATTTAATACATTCAAACATATATATTTAATTCATTTAGTGTATTCACACAAGGATATATTAGGTAAGTTAATCAGAATATTAATTTGTGTGCATTCATTCAAAATAACACTTAAACAAAAATGGAGGGAGTGTTACCTTTGCTTTTATATTTTTTATTTTTTTTAAGCATGTCTCATGTTAGAAATCAAGACTAATTATAAATAAAAAAATACATGTATTTATAATTGTGTACTGTAAACTTTAATATATTTTATTTTTTAAATTATTGTCTGCATATTTTTACTGAAATATTAACAAGTCAATAGCCAAAATATAGCGCAACAAAAAAAAAAACAATACAATTATATTAAAATTCCGACAAATATTAAAAACACAATTCTTAAAACCGCAATTGATTTAAAACTGTTTGATTTTCAGTTAGAAATTTTATATTAAATAAAATGATTCGACATACGATTGTAAATAAGAGATTCGGCGATGTGACTGGAATTTGAATGTGTGTGTTTTATGCAAATGTTAGAAATTACGAATTCAAATGTTTTAGGCAACAATTCAATTGGAAAATATTGCGCATGGAAACTACTAATAACTAATAAGACACACACAACACTCTTCCACGAATAACAGACCTGCATTTTATCCCTTTCGTTTCATTTTAGTTTTTTGTTTTAGTTTTTTTATCTAAAATTAATAATTAATTGTATGGACTAATTAAATACCCATTTGATCCCTTATATATAACATAAATCTCATTCACCTATATTTTGCTAAAAATAAGATAACTTTTTCTCTCTCCATATATGTTTAGGATTTGAGATAAGATTAAAATTGGAGGAGAGATTGTGAAAATATATAAAACAACAAGTATTTTAACAAAAAAAAAAAAAATTAAAACAACAATCAAAACGAATTGAAATGAGTAACTTTTTTTTAGTACAACACACATATCTTATACCTATGTCTAGAGATACATAACACCCGTCATCGACCGTTCATCAAATGAACGGCCCATCACTATTATATTTCATCTCATATTTTATATATTCCTATGCATTACGCATATTTTGATGATTATAGTCTATAGCTACGTACATACATAATGCTCATTATTGAAATGTATATATAAAAGGAGATGAAATATTAGAGAATACAATGATCATGCCATAGACCAAGTAACCGGCACCACGCCGACGTCCACATCCAGTCCCAAAGCCTTCCACACGGCGTCGGAGCCGTCGACAATGTTGTTGTTACACGGCGGCAGGCCGGCGTGCTCCTTATCGCATCCGAACCTCGAATCGCACTCGTCAACGACCTTCGCCGTCGTGCTCCGCCCGTTCTCCGCCACGATGCGTATCCGTCGCCCACACCTGGATCCGCCGGCGTACCACCCCGTCGACAGCGCGACGACGCTTTCGCTATTGTCGTGGTACTTATTGTCGCACTCCGACGGATCTCCGCCGTCGCCGCCCTCGCTGAAGTCATTCAAGGTGAGTTTCGCCGGCGTGGAGGAGGAGATAGGCGGAGAACATGTGTACTGAGGGTACGATTTTCCGTCGCTGCAGTGAAGCGTGCCGGAAGGACTGCATTTTCCCCCACCTCCGCCTCCGCCGCCACCGCCGCCGCCGCCGCCACAGGTATGAGTTCCGACTTGTGGATCATCGCTGCATTTTCCGTTGATGCAGATTAATTGTCCGGCGCAGTCGTCTAGGGATTTGCATGGGCCATTGCAGGAAGATTGTGCATTTCCAGGGGTAAAATTGGTAGTTCCGAAAATAAGGAAAAGGGGAAGAGAAATTAGTATGATTTTTGCCATTAAGTATTGATTGAAGAAGTTTTGTTGAGGGATAAATTATAAATGAGAAGAGGGCTTGTATCTATATATATATAGCTAGTACAGATAGTATATATCATTGGTTTATAGGGAAAAAATATATTAGCCAAATTATGAAAGTTGATATGGGATTTATTTATTTATTTATTTGATAAGTTGATATGGACTTATTTAATGCAGACAATTACTACATTTTATCATATATGGCTAGTGATGTTAATTTATAAATTTACAAGTGATAATAAATTACTCATAAATATCACCATCCTCATATAAGAGCAAAATGCATGTTGACATCTTTTTGCACTGTTACCCCATGAGAAGTAATTGCCCACATTGGCCCTTAGGTTTGGGCTCTCGTGCTTCCCCAATTCCTTTTGGTTTTGGATACGTGCGTGATTTTTTTCCTTTTCATGTGGTCCTTCCAATATAATCTTTCTTTATTCACGAGTCTTATTTTTTATTTTTTTGTTAAAAGAGTTCTTTTTTTGTTCATGAGAAGGTTTTAATGAGGCCCACTCTATCACACATTGGGATTATGGTGGCTAGGGTTATGGCCTAACATATCATTTCGTACAAAATCGCGAGGTTGTTGATTTGGTTGAGTCATCTGTGCTATGTGATAGCTAGCCAAAGACAAGCATGGTAAACCTCTTTTGTTTACTTGTTGCCGTAGTCAGGGCCGGCCCTGACAATTCGGAGGCCCAGAGCGAAATAAAAAAAAGGACCCTGAATTTTTTTTTTCACGAGCATCTTAAAGTTTTTTTCATTTTATTCCAATCACCTTAAATTTTGAAAAAGTACAATCAATATTTACAAAATCTCATTCGTGAATTTTGTAAGTAAAAAAAAATACTTTCATTAATTAAATAATCGTGAAAAAAGATATTGATAATATTAAGAAAAATAATTCAAAATTTTTATTGTAATATTTTATGTTAAAAGCTCTAAAATTGAGATTTTGGTGAACTCAAAATTGAGGAATAAAACCCCTAAATATAACAATCGATTTTTTTTTCCATTAAATAGTTTTAATAAAATTTCAAAATTGAGTCTTTAAAGGTGCAATTCTTGTACAGGATCTTTGTTACAGATAGTTGATTAATTATTCAATTACAAAATTGAGATTAAATCAACACAAAATCTCAATAAATATTTTATCACACTAAATTTACATAGAAAAAAAATAAATGATGGATCTAATCACTGAAACCCTATGAGATTTCAAAGTCGACAGAGTAGAATGTAAAAAAGACAACCATTTTAACTTTATAATTTTTTTAAATTATCTATTTATATATAAAATTATAAATATATATATATATATATATATTTTTTTTAAAAATGTGGGCCCCATAAAAATGGGGGCCCTGAGCGGTGGCCCACCCTGCTCACCCTCAGGGCCGGCCCTGGCCGTAGTTGGGGGAGTACCGTCAATTAACTGTATTTTGGCATCACCCATACTATATAATGAGAGACATTTTTGTGTTTTTTTGCTTCATACATAGCTTCACCTATCCTAGATATATAGTGCTCCAGAGTTTCCCGTTGCCTTAAGATTTTACTTACTAGTACTTGATCCTTTATGTTTCATCTCGGCTTGTAATTAGCTATTCCCTTTTATATTTGTATAGTCTCGATCTGTTCAACCCTTCCCCTGCTACTCGAATTTGTCCAGTGCAGTTCTTCCTCTGGGCTTGACCGAGGGTTTGGTTTTTTATAATTATTGTATAATTGCCTTTTTTTAGTACACGTTTTTTTTATTGTATAATAAGACAACAGGTTGCGTACGCGTGCATTTAGTTTTGCATTTTATTTATTATTTTTATCAAGCTACCTTTAGTTTTGCATTTTATTTTATTCGTATTATATAATAATCCACATGCAGCGCGAATTAATTTACTAGAAAAACAAGATTGAAGCACAGTAAAATTCATAACACTAAGCAATTCCAAATCGATCCTTCAAATCTGAGATCTCTTACAACTGTGTTTTATTTTTAATTCTAAATCTAAATCTTAACGTACATCTGCCTTAACTAAATTATGCGGTTAAAATAAGAAATGAAACATAATTCCGGAATAGAGGACCTTATCCAGCCGTGGTATTTGTATTGGTGAAGTAAAAATACAAGTGTGATTGATTAACATGCAAATGTAATGAAGAAATCGAACTATTTGCTCGACTAATTCTTCTTCTTGCATGCTCAAGACCTTTACGAGTGATGATATATGATCGATCAATTGATTTTAATAAAATCTCGAAATTTCATTTTTGGATACCATTCTTTTAAATATATAAATATATATATATATATATATATATTAGTATTGTCATTGTTGTATTTTAGCAGGTGTAAGTTGAATTGTAACATTTGTATGTTCAATGTTAGCTTTGTAATTTTTAAAATAACATGACTATATATTGCAATAATGTCACCGATTGACATTTTTCAATTTTAGATTAAATAGCACTGCGTATGTTGTTTTTAGCATTATGTATAATTTTTGAATTTTAATTTAGCATGCATCTATATCTTGAATTTTAACATTATATTTTCTAATTAAAATTAATAATTTACGAATTGACATGCACCTCTATATATATAGGCAACGTGCCGCCAAAGTTGATGCCGATTACACTATCGGACATTCGGTTGATCGAAATAATAAATTGAACGTGACATGCATGCATCTGATTATTGCATGTGATAGCAGTTCTGTATGCATCTATCTAACTAGTACCAATTTTATTTCAACAAAATCAGTCTGCCTCCACTAAAACAAAACAAAACAAAATAAAACAAAACAAAACAAAATCAGTCTGACCTGTTCTCTAGTTTAGTGCCAAATAGCTAGCAAATGTCTTCATTGTTACGTTTATTATTCTAAAGACATCCGAAATTAAAATATGGTCAATAATTTGTATTATAATTAATTTTTAGACTATCATTTTAATTTAATTAAGGATACGTTAATTATATTTTTCCACGCATACTTTGATTTTTTTTATTAATTACTTTCTAAAATAAGCTTTTAAAATCATCTAATATATATGAAGGAAGAGAGGCCGGCTTATATATAATTCGGTAACAGGTTTATCATGAATCTTAATCCTAGCTAGTAAATTCTTATGTCACATTGATCATTTTTCTTTCATGCAATCGCTACTCGAGAGTGTATATTTGGATAAACACCACTCGTATTGAGTTTACAAACCATGCATACAAAAGAAGTAAATCACAAGCATTTGGAAAACCAAACATGTTATCTCTCATTATACCACTAGTGTAATTGTGTAAATCACATAAAAGAGGTAGACCATACTTGAAAAACCATATGTGGTAGACTCACACCTAGTGATATTTGTGAGATTTAAATAGGGGTGGCAATTCGTGCGTGTCAGGTCATTAACGGGTCAACACGATAAGGACAAACTCGAACAAGATCCGTTAAGGATCTTCTCCACATGAACACGATCCGTTATGTACAGACACGGACATGGCACGAACACGAAAAATGCAATTTGTTATAGTGCCGACACGACATGATAGAGACACGATAAGAACACGAACACAACAACAACACGGTATAAGATAACTAATAGGACATATTAAATTAAAATAATAGTTTAAATAAATAAATAATTTTTAATTCAAATAAATAAATTTTAAATTAAATAATTGAGTTTTAACTAAAATTTTAGATTAAATAAATATGTAAATTATTATATATAATTAATATGTTTATTTATGTATTTATATAATATTAACGGGTTACATGAACCCAACACGAACACAACACAAAATTTTCGTATTCTTATCGGGTCGACATGATAAGAACACGAACACGATAAGGTTAAACACTAACCCGTTAATTTCGTGTGTATACATGTCGTACTGTCATATCGTGTCTAAATTTACCAGCCTTATATTTAAACCTAAAATTTTATGTCCGGGGTAGAGCTGTCAAATGGGCTAAATACTTATTTTTCTCTAGGCTGCCACATTTGAAAACTTTTCTGACCTATATAATCATGCATGGCGGCTGGCCCATGACAGCTGTATGTATAAATGGAGAGAAAATTGCAGAAATGGTCCCACAAAGCACGCCCCCGTTTGATTTTGGTCCCAAACCACTACAAGATTTTGAACTTTCAACCACACATAAATTTACCACACATTTTATGTGTGGTTGTTTAGCCACACATAATTATAAAATGTGTGGGTGAATCAATTACATAATTTTCTTTACTTATTGACATTTAAGAAGTGTGGCAAAAGATTTTTAATCACATTTATAATATTTTTGAAAAAAAAATATGAGATTTATATTTCTGCGAAGTGACATCTGTATTTTTGTTTTGCTTATATGGAATGTTAGAAAAAATATTAACTACACATAACAACTAGTTATTGACATATGTGATTAAAGACAAAAAAAAAAGAAAAAAAAAATATTCCCTCTCGTCCTTAGGTTGCACAATTTATTTAATAATTTTTATTATTATCGATATATGTGATTAAAGACAAAAAAAAAGAAAAAAAAAATATTCCCTCTCGTCCTTAGGTTGCACAATTTATTTAATAATTTTTATTACTAACATTGTATATTACATCATGATATACATGTCCCGTGTGTACTAAATCATATGTTGCCACATATATTGAATGCATGTAAGCCTCAATATATATTAGAAATTAATTAATTTATATATGTCCTTTTTTAAAACGAGTAGTGCTCCAATCCCGCACATCCATTTTAATATAATCCTTTTATAGAATCAATTATATTGAAATTTAATTTGATAAAATAAAATCTAAATCTGCTAAAATAAAAACTAATCTATGATTTATTATTCAAGTTCCTACATAACCGCATTCCTCAAAATAGCAAACACCCACCGGCCAACAACCTAAACCTTTTTTTGGGGGGTTCAATTTATTTTTTTTTATTTTTTTTAAATCACGATTTGAATGGATGACACCTATGGCACACAACTACATAAATCCGAATCCCTTTTTTATCACATGAGATCTCCAATATTATTATCTATAATATTTTTTATGTGATAATCCTATCTTTTTTTAGTTTATTATGATTTTATTTAATTTAAAATATTTATTTATGATTCATCAATATTAAATTAAGGTATATTAAAAAAAAATCTAACTATGGCATAGAAGATATCACACTACTCATAGTGGGAGATCCAATCCGTTTTTTTTATAACCAAACTATAAAAAATAAATTAAAAAAAATAATGAATGAACTAAGAAGCATTTTTAGCTATAAATCACAACACCAACAAAAACAATATGTAACCTTTTTTTTTTTTCTTATTTCTCTCACAACTCTATCATATTTTTAGTCACAAACAAGTAGTTATTTAATTTTAATAGCCAAAAAAATTATTTTATCGATTTAGGATCCGAAAAAGTAGATTATCAATCAATCTAGGACATGAGAGATGAAAACTATAAATTTAGGATTTTAATGATTGAAATTATCAATGTAAGACTCCAAAGATCTTATAGTTCCAATCTTTTTAATTTCTGTTATTATTTTTTAATAAAACATAATATGTTAGTTATTTATTAAATAGATTTTTAAATAGTTTTTAAAAAGTAATCAAAATCCATGAGTTTAGTTTGGAGATTGATAGTTCTAATCATTCATGTTTTAAATTGATAGTTTTCCTATTTAAGATTCTAGATAGAAATTACATTCATAAGTTTTAGGTACTTAATCGATAAAACTTCTAAGAAAAACTCACATATTACTTATGAGACAAAATACCATAACGTAAATAAACACACAGAAAAATTAAAACTCAAGTGGATAATATTGAGAATCAAGATTGCACCCTTATTATTCCACCTCGGTGCATCTCCGACTGATGATTTTGATTATGATTATGATTATATTTTTTGATGTTTTAGTAATTATTTAGTGATGTTTTAAAACTACTTTAAACTCACTAAAAATTATATTTAGAGTTGTGAAGTTGTTCATAGTTAACATGGACAAATTACCAACTGAATATTTTTATTTTAAGGGCTCGTTTGGTTTATAAAGAAATTAACTTAGGAAAGTAATGTGATTCCTTATTTTTAAATTCATGTGTTTGATTCAATTTTAGTGGATTTTTTTAAAGTAATCGGATTACTTAAAAGAAGGAAAATTAATCAACTTTCAGCCTCATTTGGTTGGCAAGGAATTTGACATTGAAAAGTAATTTGGTTCTTTATTTTTAAATTTATTTGGTTGGTTCAATTTTTGAAAATTTTGGAAAGAAGTCAGAATCCTCAAAATAAGGAATCTTATTTTTGAATACCTACTTAGAGTTTGTATTATGTTATATCATTTTTACCATTCGATTTTTTATCCATTATTTTTATTAATTTTATAAATTATTATTAAAATTGTATTTATAATTTTTCAATAAAAATTGAAAATTTTGAAAATATATTTTAATATTAAATTTTTCTGTGGATTATTGTTAGTTTTTTTATTATAAAGTTTAAACTTTAAACAAAAAAAAATTAAAATGCTACTAAAAATTTGATTGTTAGTTTTTTTATTATAAAGTTTAAACTTTCAACAAAAAAAATTAAAATGCTACTAAAAATTTGATTATCAATGAGCAACTCAACTTTATAGTCAACAATAAAATTCAACATAAATAACAATTTATCTTCGAATGATATCGACCAAATATATATATTAATTTATCTTTATTTATCTATTTCTTAATTATTATCATTATTATCATTATTATTATTATTATTATTATTATTATTATTATTATTATTATTATTATTATTATCATTATTATTTTGAATGGGGGGAGAATGATATCGAAACTCTGGTCTCTCATCACAAAATGAGTGAAGAATATACCCTACTTGATTAATTTGAATACAAAAATACTAAAATGAGAATTCTGATGATTTCTTTGTTATGTTCCAAACACACGATAAATAATATGTAACGTTCATTTTCCTTATAATCAAATTCATAGAAATCATATTCCCAGACAACTTTACTTTCATGTTTAACCAAACGAGCCCTAAATTCTTATTACCTGTTCTAGGCAAATATTCTAATTACTTGTCTGTTGGAATTTTATGTAAGACTAATTTAATTAATGATTTCTTCATCTACTATCCTTTATTTTTTTATATATTGTTATTAAATGTTGAATTTGTAATTTTTCAACAAAAAAATATGAAAATTTGATTTTTTTTAATATTTTATTATTCTAATGGATTATTATTAGTTTTGGATTAATAATTTTCAACCCAAATAATGAAAAATAAAAAAAATATATAAAAAATTAAAAAATGAAAGAAAAAACAATTTTTGTGAACTAGATTCTTACTAAAATTTGATCATTCCGACAATCATTTTTTACAATTGATAGTAAGGAAATAATGACATCATGACAAGGATCAATTTGGTCGTAGAATGAATTATACTTCAAATATATATATATATATATAATATGATTACTAAAATGTATTCTTTATTATAAAATAGTTTGGTTAGATAATTCAAAATCTCTTAATTATTATTCTCTTTCGTTAATTCCTTTCTTATTCATTTTTTATTCTCTAGTCTCTATTAGTACATGGTCTAATCTTGATATATTTAAGCGAAAATCATTTTTAGTAAATTTATTAAAATAACGTAGTATTGTCATTTAATTTTATATTCCTTATCATTTATTTCTTAGTTTCACTCAAATCATTTTCATTTCCATTCACTAAAATAATTAAATATATAAATCCCTATTTTTTTGTTTATTTTTTTGTACGATTCTGAAATTATTTTTTATTCAGCCAATAGAACCCTCAAAAATTTTCGATTACGTAAATTGTGTCGAAGGAGGAGCTTGCCTGTAATTTGCTAATTGTGAATAATTTTATTTATGCATCACTACTCTTCGTAAAATAGTGGTGAATTAGAGCGAAAGTTATTCAAACTGAAACTAAAAAAAGCGCGGAAAGCCAAAAATAAACCCGGGAACGCGATGCTTGAAATATAAAATGAACCGCACAGGAGGAGAAAGCCAACGAAAACTGAAAACCACGATGCCATATATTATCTCTCATCTATACGCTCCATCAACCATATCACTTTCCAAACTGAAGTTCATCTCTAATCAGTCATCCAAGGTAATTCATATCTCGAATTTCCAATTCCATTCGAAAATGTAAACTTACTGTATTTTAAATTATGCCGTGAGTTTTGTTTTCCATTCGAAATTATGAAATCATTTCTTCTCTTTCTGTTTACGCCTTTACGGTGCTGCTAAATTTTCCAGGTCGCACTATCTCGATATAGACATGTCTCTTGTGCAATCATAGCTCAAAAAATATTTATATGATTGAATTTTAGAATTACGTGGCTAGATAGTGTACACATATATATGTGTGTGTATTAGAATTTGGTCTTTGTATCTTGTAGTTACATCTATGGTGAATATGTTTGCTGCAATCACTAGGCTTTGAAACAAAGATTTTGGGTTTAAGAGACTATACCGCTATGCTCCATTCTAGTTTGCAATCATATAGTATGTCTGATAAGGTGAAAATAATTCCAACTGCACGTTAAATTAAAATGTGATGTAATCATTTTGTTCTTTTCTTCCATGTATGAGATTATCCTCTGTTCTATTTGTATTTATTCCATAATTTCTTCCATGTATGAGATTATCCTCTGTTATATTTGCATTTATTCCATAATGTGGAAGTGATGCTTAAAGTTGTTTCATATCTTTTGGATTACTTAACTCTTGATATTTGTGGTCTAAAGTCTAATTAAGTTGTCTTGTATTTCTAGATTTATCTGAATAGGTATCAAAGAAAAAAAAAAGTTTGTTAGATTGGAAAATTGTTATTCTTGAATAAATAGGTTGGTTATTGATGATCTTTCACTGATTATCACAACTTTTGTTCTTATATCAGAGTTGATATGTGCTGTCAATAGTTGTTGGTTATCGTGGTTATGGTGTTGGACAAGATGAAAAAGTAGTAATCATCCCATTTTCTGTTCTATATAGGTGTTGTCTTTCACCCATTTTCCTCAATCTATATGTTGTCTTTTCCTGCAATTGATATTTTTAACTTATATTTTTCTAAATTAATTCTTAACAGAACTTGAGGGCAGCCATTGCTTCAACCTATTATGCAGGCCTTGATATTAAAAAAGATGATCTATTTGTATTTGGTGTCGCAAAAAGTGACATCTTGCTTGCATCAGTTTTGCGGGTACATCTCAACAATCTATGGAATTTTTGTTAGTGATTACACTTAAGTTATTAATAATTGTTCTCAATTCTTGTTTGACAGCAACTATTTGGATCTAATGTGACAATGATTGTTCAAGACCTATCTTATCCGGTAAATATATTATGCTTTATTTCGTAAATGAGAGCAAGTTATTATATTTTGATTAATTTTATTGTATGAGCTTTCAAAAAGTAAAATGTTAACTCTATGTTGATGTTTCTATCTACTGTCATGCCGTTTGATTTATAATTATTTACTTGAGATTCATCGTAGTCCTATTGCCCCTTGCAAATTATAAACTCATGATGAGGCATCATTAAGTGTGTGCACATGTTGAATATAATATATATTCTTAACTTCTTTAGATTAGTTGTGCTTTTGCCAATGAGCCACTAAAATTGTTAGCGGCACGAGGATCTATTGATTGTTGTTTAAGTAAAATTTACCTTATTATCTTAATGTTTTTCTTTTTGGAATTTTATGAAATATCTTCTCTTTGTAGGTATATGTAGATTTAAGCATCAAATTGTGATGTCTCAAATATTTTGGAAGCGAAACGAGTTTGTGAATTATTACAGGAGCTTGAGATAAATGAAGACTGAAATTGAAGGAAAGTCTTTAGATCATCCACTTGTTGGGGAAGCTAATTAACGACCTCCTTAATGTATTCTCTTTAGATTGTTTAACAAAATACATTTGTAGTTGGTATTTAAATATTGTCTACTACGGCTATATTGAATAGTTTTTAGTAAAATATATGATTTTTATATATTTTATTGTGTTGTATGTATTTGTTTAAGTTACGATTATTTGAATTAGTCAATAAAATTCACCCACATAAAATATGATATAAAAAAATATCAATGTCTGCACATAATTCACATTTTACTAACATGTGTTCACTTATATCGGCAAATAATAATATTTTTAATAATAAATAATTACTAGAAAAAGAATTACCCACACATAAGTCATACTCTATACCCACACATAAAAATTGCCATGTGTCAATGTTAGATGCCACGTGTCATTCCATGTCATGTGCCATATCATATGCCACATCAACATCCTCATGTAACGACAATTGCCATGTCATCTCCACATCATCAATGGACACCTCAGAAACACTTTTAAACACACATAATGTATAGATTTAATGACAAATATATGTGTAGCTAAAACTTAATGAATTATCCACACATAAATATATGTGTAGCTAAAACTTTTTTCCTGCATAAATATAACCACATGCTGACATTTAAATTATGTGTGGGCAAAAAGTAATAATCACACATGTATATTTTCAGCCACATTTACATGTGTGGTTGAAACCTTGATTTCTTGTAGTTAACTAAGCTAATTTGGTCCCATTGAATCAGAGTATGCTAAAATAGTCATAACGTCACGTTTTCCGTTAAGTTGGCATGCAATTTTAGTGCCAAACGATAAGCAATTTTAGTCTCATACACAATATTAGGCAGAACAATGACAGTGATCTGGAGGGAATTCTTGTGAATTGGAGGGAAAATTCAACTGCTTTGAACCAAAAATATCGAACTTTTGGAAGACATTTATGACATATACCTACCTATATATAGACCTACACACTAATTCCAAAATTACAAGAATTCAAGCAAAAAACAAACTGAATAGCATTACTACAATTATCAATAATAATGAATCAAAAACCAGCTTCACTGAATCAGAACAACAACAATTAGCAAAAACCAACTGAATACCATTACAACTTCATATTTTCAGAGTCAGACTACAATGATCAACCCACAAAAAATGCAATAAATAAGGCTAACATGATTGGCAAGATTATGGCAGAGTATTTGTTCAAAAACATGAAGCCAAACACGTGGCTTTTCAGAGTTAACAAGTTAATTTTTCAAAAACATCAAATTAAACCAAAAACACCAAATGAAGCCTAACCTAAAATCTTATATGTTCTTCATCTTCTTTTGTGTTGCAGCTCTCAAGCTTGAAGCATGCACATTGGTAATAATCATTTTAGTTAATTGTATCCACCACCTACCCTTTTTCCTGGCCTTCATCGATTTGACCTCATTTCCACTCGCAATCTACTCTTCAACCACAACTCGAGAGAGAGAGAGAGAGAGAGAGAGAGAGAGAGAGAGAGAGAGAGAGTTGTTTGAAGATGGATTAAGTCTATAAATAACTCCATGCATAACACGATCTTCCATGCAGCAAGCTTAAGGTAACACAAAATTAAGCATGGCTCAATCATATGCTATCAATACCATAAATTGCATCCACATTGCATCGATGAGCTCTGTCTCGAATTCGAAGTAGAAAATGAAGCAGCAGCATATAGAGCTGAATCTAGGTAGCACCACAACGACTAAGCAAACCTCAATGTTAGGCCTCTACACCATGAATGGTGGAGAGGGACACTTGAGCTATGCCCAAAACTCTTCTTACCATGTAAGTAGCTTAGTATACATATATATATATATATATATATATCCCCATTTTCAGTTTTAATTAAAGATTATGATTTAATGATGGTAATTAATTAGAAACATATATATATATATACACATATTGTTTAATTACTGCAGAGAGGTGTATTAGATGTTGCAAAACCACAACTCGAAGAAGAAATCGCGGCGAAACTGGATCACTTTAACCCTAATTTCCGGATTGCAGATTTTGGGTGTTCAACAGGGCACAACTCATTTCTAGCGATTGAGATCATCACTGTAGCCATTGCGAAGAAGTTTCTTCCCACTCCCCCAAAAAAACCGCCGCCGCCACTTTCGTCTTCATCTCCCTCGTCATCTCCACCGCCGTCGCATTCGCATTCCTCTTCTTCTCCGCATCTCCCTCATCCTCCCGCATCCACCTCGATTCCACCGCCGAGCTCTCGCGGCCGCTCTCCAAGCTCAAACACCCCGTCGTCCTAATCATCTCCTCCGACGGATTCTGATTCGGGTATCAATACAAAACCCACCTCCCCAATATCAACCGGCTGATTAACAACGGAACCGAAGCCCAGCGCGGATTGATTCCAGTTTTCCCAACGCTGACATTCCCCAATCACTACTCGATCGTAACGGGATTGTACCCTGCTTATCACGGCATTATCAACAACTATTTCACTGATCCTGTTACCGATGAGAAGTTCAACATGGGCAGCCACGAGCCGGAATGGTGTATTTCTCATGGATTTGAAGGTAGAAGACGGTAGTTTTTTTTTTGGGAAATAGAAGTCGAGTTAGTTGTGTTAATTTGGGGATTTTCTGAAATTAGGATTCCTATAACTCATGTGCGCCTCACGTGTTAACTCGCCGTCAGCTATTAACTAGCCCGTCAAAATACATGGGACCAAAATTGCATATGACTGTCTTATGGGGCCATTTTGGCTTAAAAATAAAGAAAGGACCAAATTAGCTTAGTTTGGGACCAAAATAAAACGGGGGCATGCTTTGTGGGACCATTTCTGTAATTTTCTCTATAAATGGAATTTGTCATAAGAAAACTTAGTCCTTACAAGTTGTAAATCCATTTTTACTTCCTTAAATATCTTTTGTTATGGGACTATTTTCAAGGTCCAATCTCACGGTGCATTGCGTAGGGAGTGATTATTTGTGCTACTAATTAATTTTACTATTTGCACAACTCAATAAATTAATAAAAAAAATAATTGTGAAATTACTTCAATATCCTTTTATTATTTATGTATATATACCACTAAAATTACTTAATGCGGTACATATTCAAAACTAAAAAAGAAAAAAATAAAACAAATTAAAAATTAGTTATTAAGCATATTAAAAATCATTTATTAAACATATTAAAAATCATTATTCATCAACTTCTAATAGTTTATTAGAAGTACTAGATGCTTCATGCTAGTATGGGTGTATTGGTCGAAAATAATCGAGTTTAGAACATGTTGCGGAGGTTTTTTTTATCTAGATTGTGATTCATATTCGAACTAGAAATTTTGAACACTTTGAAGTAGTTCGAACTTCATTTTTCGAACAACACTTGGGGAAAAACGGAGTTCATGACGTTGAATTTAAATTTTCGGACATATTGAAGTGGTTCGAACTCCAATTTTCAAACATAGTTCGTTCAAAAAATATTTTTTTGAACAAATGGGGATTGTTCAAACTTTAGTTTTTGAACCAACTCTGTTTTTTTAAGTATCAAAATTGTTTGAATTAATATTCTCGAACAAGTTCAACGTGTTCGAAATTGTGTTTCCGAACATATTTTATTTGTTTTTTTTTTAAGTAAAACAAATGTTGTTGGAGTGGATGGTATTAATGTAAATGTATGTATTGTAAAGAATAAAATATGTAGTGCATTGAGCAACTGAAATGCATATGGTAGTAACAAATATATAACAAATTCATGATATAATCAAAATAATCTTAAAGATTTATACTGTAAGGATTATGTTTTGATATATTTTAAAATAAAAAATAAATTAAATGAAGTAATAATCTATAAATAATATATGATATAAAGTATAACTTACACACATACATAATCATCGAAAATTAAAATTGTGGATTAGAATTCACCTGTATAATTAGTTTTCATTTCTCAATAACCACATATATATTATTACGCAAATACTCATATACATAAGATATACATTAAACGGTCAACGCGTTGACCGGGTCAACATGCGTTGACTCGGTCAAAGCGTTGACCAAAAAAATCGTGAAAACGGGTGATTTTTTTTAGGGATACAACTGATATTTTTTTTTAATTTTGAATGATACTTTTTAGAGATGGACTTGCGTGCAACAGGGGTTATTTCCGCCTATTTCAGGCAGCCACGTGGCCCCACGTGAGAGTGCCACGTGGCCCCACGTGAGAGTGCCACATGGCACATGGTACTTTTTAGTGTAGTTGGAATGATGATAGTATTAATTTTAGGTTGATACCTTTCTTTATCGTACTTGATACTTTTCTTCTTACCACATGGTACTTTTTATTTTACCGAACTCGTGTTTTGCTTTCCTTTGCAAATTCTTGAAATAATGATTGTTTTAGATTAATCTCAACACATACAATATAAAAACTGAAAAAAAAAATAGAATTTGAACTAAATAAACTTATATAAAATAACTAGCAGACCCCTTACTTTTTAATGATACAGATGGTACTTTTCGAATGTTTTGAGATACTTTTTAATAGGAAGGTTGGTACTCACTTTGGACAATTTTTTTTTATGGGTTGACCCAGTCAAAGTGGGTTGACCTACGTTGACCGGGTCAAAGTGCGGGTTGACCCGCGTTGACTGGGTCAAAAGCGGGTTTGACTGACCCGTCTCATATAGTGTTATTTGCATCATGATGCATGTAAGTGTTTGCCTATTTTTTAATATTTCGATTGCTACTGATTTTAACAGTTTTTTTCTTTATTTTTTTTGTGGCCAATACTTTTTATTGATACAAAGGATACTTTTGGGCATTTGAAATGATATTTTTCAGTATTATGAATGATACCAATTTTGACAGATTTTTTGATCAAAGCATTGACCAGATCAACACGTGTTGACCCGGTCATTGCATTGACCGTCTGATGTACATCTTATGTACAGGAGACTTGCCCATATTATTAATTAAAATCATTTAAAACTTTATCATATAAATACTAACTAATCTTCGCATAAAAATATGGAACATAATTATGAACAAATGACACATCCAAATTTATTTAGATCATTTGTCAAAACAACTTCATTTCACTCTCAAACTAAAGGTGGTCAGGATTTGCATATAAAAATTATATATGATGCTCCATGCATCGCAAAATACGCGACTTATGGAGATTATTTAGCAATTCATTATTCATTTAGAAATTATATATTGTTTCATTATACAATCACTAAATTGATCAATATTATAAAATTTTAAAATACGATACTCCAACAAAGTCGGAATATTAGCTAGTTATTAAGTATGTATTAACACATCAAAATCATATGAATGGAAACGAAAAAAAAAACCGAAATGGTAAAGTAATAGAGAAGTCGGAGCGGAAGCAAAACTGCTAACTGGAATTGCAATTTAATTTATTCAAACAGACTATAGAGATAGGTATATCATGTACATGGGAGTCTCTTTATAATTTTTCTTCGTGTAAATTACACTTTGATACTTACATTTTCGGCTCTTTTCCAAATATAACTCATTTTTTAAAAATTGACAAAACAATACTTTTAAATTTTTTTTGTAAATCTAACGTTGATCAATTTTACGGCTCGAAAATCGTACGTAATTTATTGTACTTTAATATCTCTATTTCCCTAGCCGTGTAAAAAAATCCCCCAATTAAGAAATTTTAAAATACAACCAATTACGTATAATTTTCGGGCCATAAAATTGATAAAATGTTAGACTTGCAAAGGATACTTTTGGGCCAATACTTTTTATTGATACAAAGGATACTTTTGAGCCTTTGAAATGATACTTTTCAGTATTATGAATGATACCAATTTTGACAGATTTTTTGATCAAAGCATTGACCAGATCAACACGTGTTGACCCGGTCATTGCATTGACCGTCTGATATACATCTTATGTACAGGAGACTTGCCCATATTATTAATTAAAATCATTTAAAACTTTATCATATAAATACTAACTAATCTTCGCATAAAAATATGGAACATAATTATGAACAAATGACACATCCAAATTTATTTAGATCATTTGTCAAAACAACTTCATTTCACTCTCAAACTAAAGGTGGTCAGGATTTGCATATAAAAATTATATATGATGCTCCATGCATCGCAAAATACGCGACTTATGGAGATTATTTAGCAATTCATTATTCATTTAGAAATTATATATTGTTTCATTATACAATCACTAAATTGATCAATATTATAAAATTTTAAAATACGATACTCCAACAAAGTCGGAATATTAGCTAGTTATTAAGTATGTATTAACACATCAAAATCATATGAATGGAAACGAAAAAAAAAAACCGAAATGGTAAAGTAATAGAGAAGCCGGAGCGGAAGCAAAACTGCTAACTGGAATTGCAATTTAATTTATTCAAACAGACTATAGAGATAGGTATATCACGTACATGGGAGTCTCTTTATAATTTTTCTTCGTGTAAATTACACTTTGATACTTACATTTTCGGCTCTTTTCCAAACATAACTCATTTTTTAAAAATTGACAAAACAATACTTTTAATTTTTTTTTGTAAATCTAACGTTGATCAATTTTACGGCTCGAAAATCGTACGTAATTTATTGTACTTTAATATCTCTATTTCCCTAGCCGTGTAAAAAAATCCCCCAATTAAGAAATTTTAAAATACAACCAATTACGTATAATTTTCGAGCCATAAAATTGATAAAATGTTAGCCTTGCAAAAGTTTTGAAAAAGTGGATACTGTTTTATTAATTTCGAAAAAGTGAGCTATTTTTTAAAAAGAGCCCAAAATATAATTACTACAGTGTAATTTTCCCTCTTTCTTCTCCTACTTATTATTCTTAATTAAGTTCAAATTTAAATAGGAAAGAACAACGATCCTACTATATTATTTGAGGGTTGCTATTTGCACTACATTTTTTACTTTTTGCACTTTATCCATTATTTACACTTCATATTTTTACTCTATGCACTGCACACTATTACTTATTTATTCTTTCACTTAAAAAAATAATGTTATTCTTAATTAAAAAAAACAAATTGGAACAAAATTAAAAAAAGAAAAAATGGATCATCAGCTGGTCGCTGCGTTCTTCTTCGCTGGGACGAGAAGAAGAAGAAGAAGAAGAAGGGTTGGCGTGGTGGTGGTGGCTGGCGTGGAGTAGACAGTTTCCGGTGAAGCACTCCTTTTTGACAACCGATTCCGAATACAGGAATAGAGACGTAGAAGAAGTGAAGAACACGATTGTTCCTTTTTTTTTTAACTAATTATTTTTATTTAGTGAGAATATTTAAATATTTTCATAATTAATTATTTTTAAATTAATTTATTTTATGGCACATACAGTAAATTTTGGAATGTAAATAGTATCTCTCATATTATTTATAAGACTCGTTTTTTTAGTTGGACTCATCATCCACACTCTTCATACAGAATGATAAAATATTATATATATATATATATATATATATAAGTGGAATATTTTATGTTATTTTTGTTAAGCCATGGACCAGGTAATGCCCACCACACCCAAGTTTTCGTCCAACCCCAAAGCTTTCCAGACAGCGTCGGAGCCGTCGACTATATTGTTCCGGCACGGCGGCTGATACGCGTGCTCGGCGTCGCAGCCCGCTCGCGAGTCGCATTCGTCCACAACCTTCGCCGTCGTGCTCCTCCCATTTTGAGCTGTGATGCGTATCGTCTTCCCGCACCGGGACCCGCCGGCGTACCATCCCGTCGACAGGGCCACGACGCTTTCGCTGTTGCTGTGGAACTGACCGTCGCACTCCGACGGGTCACCGCCGTCCCCTCCGGGGCTGAAGTCATTCAACGTGAGTTTTGCTGCGGTGGAGGCGGTGACCGGCGGAGAGCACGTGTATTTGGGATAAGAAGTCCCGCCGCATGTTAGCGTGCCGTATGGCTGGCAGCTGGTTCCGCCGGAGGGCGGAGGCGGAGAGCCGGGGGAGCTACGCGGCGGCGGAGGAGTTGTGCCGCTACAAATATGGGTACCGACATCGGGGTCGTCGTTGCATTTTCCGTTGATACAAATTAGTTGGCCGGCGCAGTCGTTCAAGGTGGCGCATGGGCCGTTGCATGAGGAAATTGCAATGCCTAAATCAAGAAAGGAAAAAATATTGATGAAAATATAAAACGAAATCAAGATATGCTGATTGGCCATATTTATTGTTTCGTAATTAATTTGATCGAGTTGAGATAATGAAGATTATATACATTAATATATATAAAAAGGGTGTGGGTGAGAACTGAGAATCGTGATTGTAACTTGGTGTTATTTGGATTGACAAATTAACTGCGTGTGTATGTATGAATGCATGTATGTATAGGCGTATTTATAGTGGAAATTAATTCTAGTGCGAGGGTTAGAAACTCATTTTACATCGTACCATCAACAAAAATTAAAGAGTCGTATTTGCTTAAAAGAGGCGATATCAATTCTGTAATATTTAATAAGTTTTCTGGATGAGACATTTACGTAATTCAATAATGTTTATAAAAAAGATATTTAGTAGTTGACATGATCGTAACAGTACTGACGAAGCATTATCGAATGCTAGTAAAAGTTTTCTCATGTTGTTAATGAAAAATAAATTCTAATACATAATTACAAACTCTAATTTGATGGAATAAACCGTAGTTCGGATGTAGTAAACTCAGATAATATAAAAAAATGGAATTTAATTCTAAAAAATAATTATAAATTCTAATTTGATGGAACAATCCAAAATAATTAATTATAATGATGTAATTGTACTACGTTAGCATTATGATATTGATTTGTTAGCATTATGAATAAACTGTGTTAGCATATGACAAAGTTTCTTTAGCATAATAAACCCTAATTGGATGGAATAAATCATGATTAATAAATTTTAATTAGATGTAAACTATAATAATCAATTAGTAACTAATAAAGGAAAATTAAATCATAAAAAATAATTATAAATCATAATTGGAACGTAATAAGCCATAATAATAATATAACAACGTGTACTACATTGATGGCATGATAATGCTTCGTTAGCGCAGTTAGTACAGTATACTAGCATATAACAAATACTTTGTTAGCATACGTTTTCATGATGCCGCCGAAGCATTATTAATAGCTAACGAAAACATTTCACCTTGGATGCGTGCAAATATGTATCTTTTGTCCATATTTATTTGGATAACATATCAATCATTTATCTTGAATGAAAGAACATGATGAAAATGAGACTTTAAGTTGGTATATTATTTGTGTAAATCTAATTAGAAACAAGCAAGTTATAATAGTTTACTTTAAAGTTTTTAATACTTCTTTTTAAAAAATGATGCATCATCATTTCTACAAGAATTGGACGATTATACTCATCTCTTTTTTTGCCTTGACTTTGATTTAAATCTCAAGAAAAAATGGTTATTTTAATACCATATGTTTGGCTTTTATTACTTTTGATACCATACGTATTGTATATGCTAAAAGAGTACACTAACGGTACATATCATATCTCTTTTAGTCACGATGACATATAATAACATGATTTTCTTGGTCAAACTTAAGCCAAAAATAATTTAGATTTTTTCTTTTTGTGTAATTTATTTAAAATTATTGGATCAAAAATCATTTTCAAAATTTTCACCCAATTTTTTCCAGTAAACTTTTCTATTTGTCATATTTTATAATATTTAATTAAGAATTTGGAAAATGCAAATCTCTTTTAAAAAAAAAAAAACTTTCACAGTAAAGTGCAATTACTCAACTTTTCCCCTTTTTCATTTTTGAAGTCTGACTTACAATTTGTGCAAGTCAATTTAATAGCCCAAACAATAAGTTTAGATTCTACCCATTATAAAAAGTCTAGTTACCATTAGAAAGTCAACGAAGACTTGCAGCAGCAACCTTTTATCCAAGGCGTCGACCGCCACTTGGACAAATTATTTAAAAAAAAAATGTTCCAAAGTTGACCACGGGTGGTCCACCATGCATAGGATTGAGATCATGAGAGTTTTCTCTACGGCGTTCATTCTTGGCCAATGGAACCAAGAATTTTTATTCATCAATCAAATTTATTTAGATATATAAATAAAATTAATGTGTCGTTTATGAATTATGATAAAATAAATATAAAATATATCAAAATTCATATTTTTTCATTTTATATAAGTTAGAAGCAATTTTCAACACGCTTTAAAATAACCTACTATTTCTTTCTCTAGTTTTCATCTCGGCAGAAGTATTGAGGATCACATGTGCAAGCATGTTTTTTGAATTTCATGTCATCATAAATTGAATCAATAACCTACACACACACACACTCACACACACACTCACACAAACACGTTTGTGTGTGTACGTTTCAATGAAATCACTACAATACTTTTTTTAATTTCATGTTGGCATAACTGAATTTCTCTATCTGTTTGAAGCATATGTCCACTTTGTTTAACATCATATTCTCATTGTTGTAATTTATGTTATTAATTCAGTTTGTAATATTTAATTTGGTATTACCTATTAATTTTTATTTATTGCTTGATTTTCCTTTCGAGAATATTTTCATTTTTTTGTTATAATTATAATTTTTATATTACTTTTATTACAAGCAATATTTTAATCTTAAAAATAAAATAAAATAATTATATATAATATTGCGGTTGGGTGATCATGAATAAAACATATAAAATTGATGTGGTTGAGTTAAGATGAATATTGATGATATGAAAAGGAAAAAAATAATTAAATATTAAAGTGATTAGGTGGTTGCTGACTTGCTCTTATTTATGGTCTAAAAATATCAGACCTTGCATGTCTCCGTCTTCATTATGGCGAAACTAATTTTTCTTTTTTATGAAAAATGAGTAAAAGGAAAATGTCGACCCTTGGCTCCGATTCACAAAATAGATTGAATTAAAAAATGAATTTATACGCGGCTTATATAATTAACTGAACTCTGATGCAGTGATGACATGTTAAGCGTTAGCTTGATTTATCTAAAATTTTAGATTTAATTGATATATATATATATATATATATATATACAAGTGTGTGTGTGTGAGATAAGGTTTTTTTTTTTTTGAATGGATAGTTATTCAATGCACGGTACGGTGGGAGTTTACTTTAGATGATAGATATTAGAGAAAATTTCACTTTTGGTCTCATAGGACACGCCCCTCTCCCCTTTTGGTCCTACAGCTGTCTGTTTTGGTCCCAATTTTTTTTTACTGTCAATTTTAGTCCCTCCGTGACAGAAAACGTTAAAATTACTATCAATTTTGGTCCCATAAGAATTTTAATTTCAGCGATAATTTGGGACCAAAAGTGAAATTTTCAACGAAATATAAATTCTAAAATGTAATCAGCTATGAACGATTTTTGAGCCGAAAAATTGATCAAATGTTAGATTTGTAAATAGGGGGTACTTTTTATTATTATTTTTTAATTGAGTTATTTAAAAAAAATACTACAATAAAAACACGATTTAACAACGGATTATAAACTACAATAAAAACGCGATTTTACAACGGATTATAATTCGTTTTAAAATACAGACACATTAACAACGGATTAAGATCAAGATATTTAATGACATATTTTTTTTATCTCTAACTTAACAAAGAACACACGTCGTATTTTAATTGTAATTTTTTATTTTTTTTATGTTAACGACACAATAACGACATATTTTTTATAATATTATATATATATTCTTTTGCAATTAATAATTAATTACAAATATAAATTTTTTTAAATTTTTTATTTATTTTACATGATAATTTTTAAATTTTTTTAATGTTATTAATTTTTTAATTACTATATAATTACGAATTTGAAATCAATATTTTTAATATTATTGATTTTTTATTTATTTTACATTTTACAATTTATTTTATTTTTAATGTTTTAATAATATATATTATTTTTTAATATTATATATTTTTCAATTACTAATTAATTATGAATATAAATTTTTTAATATTTTTATTTATTTTACTTTATGATTGTTAAAGTTTTTTTAATATTATTAATTTTTTAATTACTAATTAATTATGAATTTGAAATTAACTTGTTTAATATTATTAATGTTTTATTTATTTTACATTTTTGATATTATATATATTTTTTATTTTTCAATTACTAATTAATTATGAGTATAAATTTTTATTAGTTTTACTTTACAATTTTTAAAATTTTATATTACTTTATATATATATTTTATTATTTTATATTATTTTTAATATTTTGGGCTTGACTTGTCTCGCTTCCATCGCTAAAATGTGAATTTTTTGTAGTGAAAGTTCAAAATGTAAGTATGAAAGTATAATTTTTTCCTAGATTTTTTACTTTACATTTTACAAGAATTTAATTATGAAATAATCAACCATAATAATGAATTATTAATTGAAAATTAAAATTAAATATTAAAAATAATTATAAACGCTAATTAGATGTGGTGAACACTCATAAACAATATTGTAAAATTAAACTAAATAAAAAAATTACGTGTATTTAGGGGTGTAAACGAGCCGAGTATCTTCTTGATCGAACTCAAACTCGACAGAAAATTAAACTAAATAAAAAAATGGCTTTCTTTTGATTTAGTAGTTGTAATTTGATGATTTGGTGACAATACACATGATAATTACTAAAAAAATAAGATGATGATAGTTTGAATCTTATGGGACTAAAAGTGATAGTTTGAATCCTATGGGACTAAAAGTGATAGTTTGAATCCTATGGGACTAAAAGTGAACGAATTTTTAACAGCCTTTAACAGCCGTTTAAAACTCTGGGACTAAAAGTGATAGTTTGAATATATGAGACTAAAAGTGAGCGAATTTTTAAAAAAATGACCAAAACAGGGAGCTCTGGGACCAAAAGGGGAGAGGGGCGTGTCCTATGGGACCAAAAGTGAAATTTTCTCATAGATATTAGATTGATAATATATGAGATTGAGTATTTAAAGAAGGGAATTTCTAAATGCACCACAGTTTTTACTCTTTACACCACTAAAAAATTAAATGAAAAAATAAATAAATACGAAATGACCTGTTTATCCTTTTATTACTTGTATGCACCACATTTATTACTCAATACACCACAAAATAAAATTAAAAAAAAAAAAAAACAGATTGCACCTAGAACTATCTTTCATGGACGATTTATCACCACTTTCTATCTTCTCTCATATTTCGTTTGGTCAATGGAATGGATCCTGTAGCTAATGAGCTATCACCGCACGCATAGGCCGGTTCTACACTTTCTTTCCAACCAGGCTTGCTTTTGACTTCCTTCAGCCATGGAACTACGAGTTCTTCTCGACTATAAGCCGAGAAAGAAAGTACTTCAGTCTTTCAAGGGCCGACTTGGCGACGACAAGCGAGTCCTCGACAAGACCTCTGACTCGCTCGAGGAATCCAAGCTCCGGCTCGCCGACATCAAGGAGGCCGTCGGGATCTTCGACGACTGCGACGACGACATCGTTGCCGTCTCTGAATGGAACCACGGCGAAGGAATCTATTAGGTGGTTACAAGTTTTGCAGAAGCAGCGGCGCTCCATACTGAGGCTGGAGAGTTATGATAGTTAGGGCTGTAAACAAACCAAATAGTTCGTGATCTATTCGGATGTCGATTCGAAAAATATTTGATCGAAATTCGATTCGTGAAACTAAGTAACCGAATTCGATAATTTTTTTAAATTCGACTATCTTAACGAACCGAATTCGAATAGTTCGAATTCAAATTTAAACGAACTTAGTTCTCGAACTTGGTCACGAACCTGTATACGAATCCTTTCACGAATTTATTCACGAATCTGTTCACGAACTTGTTAACGAAGTTGTAATCAAACTTACATTAAAATTTCCAAAATATATAAATTTATTTGGCCCTAAAGAAATATTTAACCTCAATCAAATTAAATTTAAAACGGCTCTCGAGTATAATTGATCTACCAAGAATAAAATATTGTATACTCCCCTAAAATTAAATTTGACTATCCAATATTGATAATATAAATTCTCTTTCTTTTTATTATCTTTTATTTATAAATTATAATATATACTAGAGTGTTATTTTAATATCTAATATATACATATATATATCTAAAACTTCAATTTTTTTCTTAAAAATAAAACAAGATTACTGTAAATATTGCATTAGAATAAAAGTTAATAGGATTTTATAATCAATTTTGATAATTTAACATTAATATTCGATAATATAAATTACTTTCTTTTTATTATCTTTTATTTATAATATATACTAGACTATTATTTTACATAATATGATAATAAATTAATAATAAGTTAAAGTCAATGATTAATCTAAAATTGATACATATTGTCTATTGATATACTCATATAAGTAATTAAGTAAATGTCGAATTTTGATCATATATGTAAAATTTTAATTTATTAACATGTTTAAAAAATGTATCTAAAACATACATTTAAAGATTATTACAAATATTGCAAATTTGGAATAGAAATAAAATGTTAATAGGACTTTATAATCAATTTGACAATTTGATATTATTATTACATATTGTCCATTGATATAACTTATAATACTATTTTATATAGTATGATAATACTAAGTTATGATTAAATAATTAGTCTAAAAATAATGCATATTGTCCATTGATATAACTTATAAGTAATCGAGTAAATTACTAATATTGTTGAACATATATATACATTTTTTTTAATTTATTAACATGTTTCAAAACAAAACATATCTAAAACGTATATCTAATTTCTTACAAAAATAAAAACAAAAACAAAAACAAAAACAAAACAAGATTATTATAATATTGCATTAAAATAAATTTTAATAGGACTTTATAATCAATTTGACAATTTAACATTAATATTAGATAATATAAATTATTATTTTATTATCTTTTATTTATAATATCTATAGACTATTATTTTACATAGTATGATAATACTAAGTTATGATTAAATAATTAGTCTAAAAATAATACATATTGTCCATTGGTAATTTGGTATAACTTAATTACTAATGTTGAACATATACATACATTTTTAAAATTTATTAACATGTTTTAAAACAAAACATATCTAAAACGTATATCTAATTTTTTACAAAAACAAAAACAGAATAAGATTATTATAATATTGCATTAAAATAAATTTTAATAGGACTTTATAATCAATTTGAATATTTAGCATTAATATCATATAATGTAAAGTACTTTCTTTTTATTATCTTTTATTTATAATACATACAAGACTATTATTTTACGTAATATAATAATACTAAGTTATAAATTATAATTCAATTATTAATCTAAAAATGATACAGATTGTCTATTGATATAAATAAATGACGAAAGTTGAACATATACACACATTTTTTTAATTTATTATAAACTATCGAACTTTTGTCTAATATTTTTCGAATTTCTTATCGAACTTTTGTTGAATATTTATCGAATATATGTTATCGATATAAGGCGTATCGAATTATTTGTCGAATTTGTTTACGAATTTGTTGTCGAATATTAATCGAATAGTTTGTTGAATTTGTTATCGAATCGAACTCGATTCGAGTTCGAATCGAATTCGACCGTAAATTTTTTTATCAAACTCGAATTCGAATCCCATTTCGAAGTTCAAGGCGAACTCGAACTCGAATTCGAACTTGAAATTCCTGAACGAATTCGAACTCGAACTTGATGATATTTGCTTTGATTCGGTTCGTTTACAGCCCTAATGATAGTGTGTAGAGCATGAGCATATGCAAGTGATAAATCAAAGGAAAAATTCTGCAAAATCATCGTCATGGCGAGTTTGGCTTCGATCATCGCGAAGCTTTGTCCTAAACAGAACCTTGGCCCCTATCCGAATGGAAAGAATGCCGTCTGATCATCTTTCGCTGCCCTCGAAACTCCTTCGGAAAATCTCTCCGGCCTAAACTCGTCAGCATCGGCCCCCCAATAGTCACGATCATGGTGAAGACGCGGTTCATCTTGGTGGCCACGTTTTTGTTTTTAATTTTTCTGTTTTTAAGTTTTTTTTTTTATGTTAAAAACATATTTTAGATGGGAGGGTATTATTGTCAATATTAGTGGTGCAAAGAGTAAAAACTATGATTCAAATAGAAACTCCCTTAAAAGAATTCAATGTTTAAAATAGTTTAATCCTTCAAAGTATGTGGTTGATTAAACTATGCTATTTTTATCAATTAATCTGTCCGTCAAAGTAAACTTTTGGCTGCTTCCCTCAAAGTAAACGTTTGGCTGCCTCTTCAATTCATTTAGTATAGGATAACTGATGATGAATAGGGATAATTAATTAAAGAGCACCACACGCGTAATAGGGATAATTAATTAAAGAGCACCACACGCGTAACGTTGGATGAGTGTATTACGCAAGATGTCGGATTAAAAAATTAATATAATTCCAAAAAATTAAATGTATTTATAAAAAAAATAATTACAAAAAAATATATATATTCCAAAAAATGTCACCATCATTTTATTGTTCCAAATAATTACAAAAAATAATGACACCGCTTTTTGTCTGAAGAAGAAGTAATGAGAATCTTCTGTATTAAAATGATATTTTTGAATATTAAAATTAAAAATAACATTTGTAAGTCCGATTATGGTGCACGATTAGTCCGGAGTAACTTTGAAGTAATTGAATACATGAATTTTGTAATTTATTGCTCATATTAATAAACATTGCATAGTTTGCAGAATTAATTAATTCAGTAACAAACAAAACTCTAGCTAGCTAACTTGACACGATATATATATATATAATCACGCAGCAAACAAATACTGAAACTCATACTCATAAGGTATCATCTCCACAACGGCCGACGCCTTGCCGCCGTGAATTCGCCGGAAACAATCGACGATCGATTTTCTGAGAGACCCCGACGCCGGCAGCTGGTGGCACAGCCACTCCATCAACGAGCCGACGTCTTGTCCGAAATCGAACATATTTCGTAGCAGAAGCTCAGGAACTGCTATTCTTTGAGTGCTTGTCACAACAATGGCTGCTTGAATATATTCCAACTTCGATCGTTCCAGCTCAGCTGTCACTCCCTCTGCTGTATATGTCTTCACCTACACTTCATATTTATTCATCTTAATTAGTTCATCATGCAAAAAAAATAAAAAAAATGAAGCAAAAAATATACATATCAAAGCTAACTTACTGCTGGAGAAGAACGAGTGCCACAGCATAAGGCGAATATTATGTTTGGATCGGAGGATTTAAGGCTGTAGAGGTCGTGAAGTATCATCTCTTTAGCACCAAGCATCTTTGTAGAAGCCGGTAATTTATTAATTCAATCAGATTTTCAAGATATGAATGAGGCTATAGTTTTAACATGTATATATGTATATGTATATACCTGTTTTTCTTGTGAATCGGCTGGTTTCCTTAGAATAAAACGTTCGATTGTTTGAGCATTGATTGAGTTACCACCAATGTTGATAGTTGCCTGAGTAATCAACGCGTTTTTTATAAGTAAATAATCACGGTGGAGGGCTAGTGACAGACAAAATGAGTTCAAATTTAATGCCAGAAGATTGGAAAATGATCAAATTATCAAACAGTTTCTTGATTTTCTATATATCTAGGAATTTAACAAAAGAAAAGAAAAGAATGGTTGGTGTTTATGTTAATTTACCTGGTTGATCAATGTTAGCATCTTCTCTGGGCTAGAAACAGAGGAAGTCCCATATTGAATGTATCCCTGAATCAAAAATTAAATTATTTTTATAAGTTCATATATAGGTATATGTATGTAGTATAAATATTGAATAAATTTCAGTATATATATATATATATTTATAAAATGGTGTATATATACATGCATGATACAAGCGTTGTACATGTTGATCCAAAAGGCTAGCTTTTGTCGATGGCTCAAGAACCTTAAATCCAATTTCTCAAGTCCATCCATCAAAATCCTATAGTGTAGATGCAGAAAAAAAAAAGTGTCAAATGATATTTAAAAAGATGAAGCAGCTAAAATTATATCTGTGTATATTGTTACTCACTTCAATTTTTGAAATAAAGGGCCAGAGGAAGAATTCTGTATGCATTTGAGATCCATGGAAGTTGATGTGAATCTAACCAAGTTCTTGTAAGGTCCAATATCCCTCGGTAAGGATTCTTTGGAATCAAAGATACCGTAAGGATCTTGCTGTCGCGTCTCCTTTGGAAAGACGAGGCCTGATTTTGCATTCGAGCTGGTTTCAGCCCTGAAGCTGAGTGAAAAATCTGTGGTTCGAGCAACAGGTTTCTCTAGTTCCATAGCTCTAGATGTTCGGAGAAGTCTCATGAATATGAAGATCAGACACCTCATTATGTTCTCAGATAGCTTGTTTGGTGGCCATTTGTGGATGCTCTCTTCTTCGTGATGTAAAGGCGTTGCAGCAACTTTAGGCACAATCTCCGAAGGTGTGTCAAGAGAACGGTCTCTCTGAAACAACAATGATCAGTTAGTGAAAAAACTAGGTCTCATTAGGCCTTGCTGATGAGTGATGATATATGATCAAAATGGAAGAAATTTAAAGAAAATTTGTGCTACTTTGGGAGTTGGCTGCCTTGGTTGATCTCTTAATGGAGAGGGACGTCTTAGCATCCCGCTTTTTTTAGAGGGCTTCTCTCGAAAGATCCCTCCTCCATGATCATGGAACGCGCTGGAAAATCTTTTGGAGTTCATGGCTTTGTCATTGATGCTGAAATCACTGAGCTTATAATCTCCTTTGATGGCCTTGGTGATGAAATGCAGGGCCTTCATCTCAAACTTCACCTTCTGATCATCATTAGCCCTCTTGCTAACATTGCAAGGATCCGGTGGGAGTGGTGCTGGTGGTGATTTGTGTTGCATATTTCTCAGATTTGCACGCTCCCATTCTTGCGATTTTGGTTCCACATGGACTTGTTTTTCGTGTTTGGATCCTGCTTTAAGCGCGTTTATCTGACTCTCCAGTTGAGTTATCTCGTTCTCCACCATTGCTAACTCATCAAGTAGCTCTATCATCTGTCAAATTTTGCAAATCATGATTATGCAAATATATATGTGACATAAAGAGCAGAAACTTTGTAAAAATCTTGCTTGCTTCAGCTAGCTGATGAATATGAAGTTGTACATATTTGGACAATGGACACCCTTTTTTGCAATGATCCAGCTTAAACAATTTTTAAGTGAAATAAACTTCATCCAATTAAGATCAATTTCCACTACTCCGCATCTGCACATTTTGCATATAATATAACACTTGATGAGAACTTACATTTGAAGGCAGAGAGTTAGGGAAATTGAGAGCAGAAACATTCTGGTGTCGCGTCTGCAGTCGATCCTCGTAGTATTTATGCACCATTTTGTGGAATGCAGAAACCTTATAGGATGTTGAACTTTTCAAATTAGAAAAAAATCTGTGTAAACTAGCAAGTTCATGCATATTGAGACCAATAATAGAGAGCTTTGAAGATTAGTGAAAAATATTGAAATATGATGTTTTGATTAGAATTTGTATATATGATTTTCATGTGAAATCTAAATCTTTTTAAGCTGATCAAGTGATACAGAAGTAGCATGCATCTATAGTGGGATTTTCCAAAATATAGATAAGAAAATCACTGAAAAAATCTCAGTAAAAAGTAAGATTCAAAGAGGCAACCCATGTCCTATGTTTGTAGTACTGTTCATTAATGGACCTCATTAACTGTGCATCAAAGTTGTTATACATAAAATTTGACATTTTGCGTATGCTACATCCGATGAACTACACCAATCATTACATCTACCGTTTATTAAGGTAGAGACGATCGTGGACATATATATAAGTAGGTATTTGCACAAAAATAAAAATAAAAAATGACGTATGTAACGTCTATAAGTCCATAAACATGATTATAGGAGTGTACAAAATCAGGCCCATACCTCTTTCTCGAGTTCTTCCCTCTTTTCTTGCCCATAAAATTTACTGTTTCTCTGAAACACAATGAAGTTAGTTAACCTTACTAAGAATAGCAATTGTAAAAGATGTTACTTTAAAAAAAAAAAAAAAATTACCGGCAACCTCTACTTACAGACTTACAGTTTGCGTTCTAGTTCGACTTAATTGGAAATCAACATTTCGGACAATGTACACAACAACAAAAAAAACTCATAATGTAAGGAGAAAATATACTGAAATTAAGTACTTATATAGCAGTGAACTTTGAAACTTACATATTCCAAAGGAAAATTAACTGATAGATCATACTGGCTAGCCATGAGAGAGAGAGAGAGAGAGAGAGACTTATAACAAAAAAATAGTTTTGGACTGCGAAAATGCTGTCTATCATCAGACAGTGATACTAAATAAATATATAATCAACCAGGCCTGTTTGGTCCGATAACGAAATGCAAGAAGAAGAAGACGATGATGAGAGAGAGAGAGAGAGAGAGAGAGAGAGAGAGAGAGAGAGAGATTTAATCATGGGAGTGGTGGGTGCAGAAATTCTTTGAACTTTGGCGTAGCTTGCACTTGCAGTTTTTAAATCTTTCTTCAATTCCTTTGGTGTTTAATGAGTATGATTTCGTGTTTGAGAAGTGATTAAAAAGTTGTTTGGTTCGTAATTATTGTTCTGCCAGTAATTAAAAAAACACAAGATTGTGTTCATTTGGTGGTAGCAAGGACAAATAAACAATTTGTTTTCTGTGGATTTTTGGGAAGGAAATAATTATTAATTGTGGGTTAAAGTATATTTAAATGTGTTGGGGCTTTTATCAATTCTTGATAACTAATAGAAATTGAGATTCTGTTACTGTTTTAAGGAATATATATGAAAATTATGATGTGTCCGGTTGCTCGTATAATAGACAAATAAATTAAATAATTTCTCAACAAATTAGCTACAATATAATGAGTTTATAATGATTGGTGGGTTGGGCCACCTCAATGTTTGTCTTGTATCTAAGCATTCCATTTTCGAATCATTATTTTCAACTTGGAACGTTTTGTAGCCAAATGATTTTGCTAGTGATTATGAATTATTGTATGTAGAAATCCATCATTTATTTATGTACAGATGATATTACAATTTAGAATGTATTATTTATAACAAACTCCTAAAATGGGAGATTGTTATTGAAGTTTCTAACGAACAGAATCCTCTATTCTGGTTTGTTGTTTCATCTTATATTCCGACTGTTGGATTCATAATATGTGTGTTTAAAAAATTAAACAACTGTTCATCACAAAAAATTAAATACACGTGTCATAAATTCAATGATCGGAATACAAGGTGAAACACTAAATTAAAATAAAGAATCCATCCAAATTTCAAATGGGTATGACCTAAAATTTTGAAATTACCACAAGGTACAAAGAAAGAAAAAGGAAGTAGAGATTGGAACTCATGTTTTATAACTACTCTCTTGAGTCTTGACTATTTGTTTTGAATTAAACACAATAATTAAAAACTAATTTCTACATCTCTCCTTTTTTTATCTCTATGACCATCGGTCTTTTTTTTAGAGAGAGATTATCTCTATTTATCTGTGGGGGCGTCATTAGATATAGGTTTTGTTTTGCCGGTCTTATTAATAGGGAGTGATATATTAGTTCAAAAAATTAATTGTTTATTCTAGATTAAAATTTTAAAATAAAAAACATTATGAAACGGGGGGAGTATATAGATAATTTAACAGGAGTTGCATAAATTTATACATTTTTTTTTGCCATATAAATAAATAACTACAAAAGGTAACAATTCAAATTCAATATACTTAGATGAATAAAGTGATAATTATGGGTATAATCTCTAATCGTATGATCATATTATTCTCTACTGATGACTTTCTGAAAGTGTAAAAGTTAAATGTAAAAAAAAAATCATGATTATAAGCAAATTTAAAATTTTGACAAAATATTACCATAATGACTCAACATATTGATTCATTGCAAAATAAACACACTCAAATTGTCTTGACAAAACTTTCAAGTAAAAAGATAGTATGTAAACTCTCCATACCTGATGGTATTAATTGAGATTATTTTTTTAACGAGTGAAACATGTCGTCCATATATATACTACACGCTATAAATGACAAATGTGAAAGATACATTGTATTTAATAAAACCTATGATCACATCACATAAATGAGCATTTTATTTCAATCACAGACCACCGATTTTATCAGCTAAACCACTCTAGTTAAGAGCACCTCATGTATTCTGTAAGGGTGGTTGTAATGGTAAACCCCAAAAAGCAACTTCAACACTTTCACATAAGCGTCATGTCAAAAGTTACCCCCTTATCTTTTATAAACTTATCCCTAATAATAATAAGAGAGTTTCTGTTTGCACCCCCATATTTACTCTTTGCACCCCAAAAGAAAAAAAGAAAAAATAAAATAATTTTGAGGTTACTTAAATGCCCTTTGTTCAAAAAGAAAAAAATTAAGTGTGGTTCGAAAATGAAATTTCAAACTCATCGTGTTTGTTCAAAATTTTATTTTCGAACATACATAATTTTTAAAACAAGTCATGTTCGGAAATTAATTTTCGAACACACCATGTTTGTTTGAAAATTGATTTTCGAACAAACATGGCATGTTCGAAAAATAATTTCCGAACGGACTCCATGAATTTTTTTTAAGTACCGTTCGAACACAAGATTTCGAACATATACATTATGCTCGAACAGAAGACTTCAAACATATTCAGAATGTTCGAATACACAACTTCGAACGAAACACGATTTTTTTATGCTTTTAATTTTCAGATTTTATGTTTTTTTTAAGTAAGGGCATTATAGTCAATTTTAGGGATGCAAAGAGTAAAAAAAAGGGTGTATGGAGAAGCTATGGTGCAAAGAGTAAATATGGGGTGCAAACAGAAACTCCCTAATAATGAACCTAAAAAAGCAACTTCAACATGGGTCTCATTAATATACACATCTAAAAGCATGGACCCACCTCCTCTTCTCTCATTGGTTCTTTCTCCATCAATCCCAACTTCATACGGTTACACCCACACATCAACCTCAACCTGAACCCAACCTCCTCTAATGGAATGAAGCTAAAAAAATAGGTTCAATGGGTTGGATGAACCTCCCATTACAACCACCCTAAGTACGAAACATCAAGTGCAAAAACAAGAAAACAAAATTGTATTGATAAGAATTATTATTACTGTTATTATTATTTAAAGTTGGGAACTAATCAACATAAAATATTACAAAATTATGTTAAATAAAAAATAGAGAGAACCAATATTTTGTTATATATAATATCAATTAAGGAATTCATAAACCAAGGCACGCGACAATGTTTCATTTAAAGATGGTCGACTGCTTTAATATAAGTAATTCGTAAATATATATTATGAAATTAAATTATTTAAATCTTATTTAAAAGTATAAATAGAAAGTGAATTATAAGTTATAACAATAGACTAAGATTTGAGAAAAGCCTCAACGGGTCTCGAAACTTATACCAAGAATCTTCTGGAACCTCTCTCTCTCTCTCTCTCTCTCTCTCTCTCTCTCTCTCTCTCTCTCTCCATAAGCCCTAGTTTGTCTACCGCTTTCACTCACTCCCACCAAACCCCTAACAAGAAACATAAATTTTTCTTCAACCCCGAGCTCCTTCCTCTTCCGCGAAAACTCATCTTCCACAAAAATGGCTTCAGCAAATGCAATCTCGACCGCAGCCGTCCTCCCTTCCTCGTCTACACAGGTGATGCACTTCTACAAGCTTTTCCTCCGCATTTCTGCGCGTGTTTTTTGTTGTGGCCCGACGTGTTTTCTTTCTCTATGTTCATTTATTTACTCATTCATTTTTGGGGTTTTAGGATGGGCTGAAGAACAGAAGGGTGAACCAGTTGGTGCAGCGGGGGCAGAGGATCGGGCAGAAACAGTCCAAGAATCGGCTTGTTGTGAGGGCTAACGCTAAGGAGATCGCCTTTGATCAGAAGTCGCGCTCTGCAATGCAGGCCGGAATCGATAAGCTAGCCAACGCAGTCGGCCTCACTCTTGGTCCCAGGGGTAATTCATCGAAAACTGGTGTTTTTAGCATGTCTTTTATTCAGCTGGTTTCTGATTGTTTATTGGCGAATGGTGTTGCTGATTTTTGGTATTTGCGATTTGGTTTTGATTTCGGCCATATGATTAGATGGGATGACAGAGAAATGGTGCCTCTAGTATCTATATGATTGCCTTTAGCATCTATATGATTGATGTCTACCTTGATGAACGAGTAGAGGGTTGAAACCATCGTATGCTATATCAAGTTTGTGTTTTTAGGAAATTGCGAGGGAGAATGTTGCTAGTGTGGTTTTGTTGTTAAAAAAGGATGAAGCTTTTGTGCACAGAGTAGGTTTGCTGTGTGGCCTTTAGCGTAATAAATTATCCAATTCCTTGCAAATGGTTAATGCTAGGGAAATTGTCATGCTGCATAATATAAGCTATGGGTATAACCGTATAAGTTTCTATCTTTATGATTGGTGGCGCATGCGTTAGAAAGGGAAGTAGTTTGGTGGAAATGGAGACCCCAAAACCACGGCCTGGCTCATCTCTATTGCCCATTTGTGTCATTATGCTTAGTTTTAGTTTGTTTAATTTTATATAGGAAGAAATGTTGTCTTGGATGAGTTTGGGTCCCCAAAGGTGGTCAATGATGGGGTTACAATTGCACGTGCCATTGAGTTGCCTAATGCTATGGAAAATGCTGGCGCTGCTTTGATTAGGGAGGTTAGTTCTTCATGTCTTCTTTTCTATTCCCAAAAAATTGATTCACTTTTTCATTGCATTTTTGCACATTAAAACAAGCCACTGTTTGTTTGATCTTGACAAAAGTACCCTTATCCCATATCTGACTTTGTTATGGAATGTGCATTTCACGTGAAGGTTGCTAGCAAGACAAATGATTCTGCTGGAGATGGGACTACTACTGCATCTGTTCTTGCACGTGAAATTATCAAACTTGGCCTCCTCAGTGTTACATCTGGTGCTAATGCAGTTGCTGTAAAGAAAGGAATTGATAAAACTGTGCAGGCTCTGGTTGATGAGCTTGAAAGGAAAGCTAGGCCTGTCAAGGGTCGGGATGATATTAAAGGTATAACATTCTTGAGGTCGTACTTGGATTTAACCTGGTATTCTTTATAGAACCAATATCAAGTAGTAATTTTATACTAAAGTTCTCTCTCTCTCTCTCTCTCTCTCTCTCTCTCTCTCTTAGCCATCGCCTCCATCTCTGCTGGGAACAATGAAATCATTGGGACAATGATTGCTGATGCCATTGACAAGGTTGGACCTGATGGTGTTTTGTCCATTGAGTCATCCTCCTCCTTTGAGACTACTGTTGAAGTAGAAGAAGGCATGGAGGTATGCTGCTGCTGCTGCTTTTTTTTTTTTTTGTGTGTGTTTTTTTTAGGGAGGGAGGGGGTGATTGCTTCTACCTCTCATTTTTTAATGACCGATTTCACCACCTGGTTAAAAATGGTCTATCAATGTCTGTAATTTTGAATCACAGATTGACAGAGGATATATCTCTCCGCAATTTGTCACCAACCCTGAGAAGCTGAGTGTTGAGTTTGAGAATGCTAGGGTATTAGTTACAGACCAGAAGATTTCAGCAATCAAGGACATAATTCCATTGCTAGAGAAAACTACTCAGTTAAGAGCACCTTTGCTCATTATAGCTGAAGATATCACTGGAGAAGCTTTGGCTACTCTTGTTGTGAACAAGCTGCGAGGTATCCTGAATGTAGCTGCCATCAAAGCACCTGGATTTGGAGAAAGGAGGAAAGCCCTTCTTCAAGATATTGCCATTTTGACTGGTATGAAAATGTGTCCTGAATATTTCTGTGGCCCACTGCTTACGCATACGAATGGATGCTATCTCTTCATATCAACATTTATGTGCAGTGAAAACAAAGTGGGTTCTATATGAAAAAACTGCAGCCACTTTGTTATCTCTTCATATTTGTGTAACCATTGCGTTTCCACGATCTTGTGCAGTTTTTTCATTTATTTTTCTATGTTTCAGGAGCTGAGTATCAAGCGTCTGATTTGGGATTGCTTGTGGCGGACACTGATATTGACCAATTGGGTATAGCTAGAAAGATAACCATCACTAAGGACTCTACAACAATCATTGCCGATGCTGCAACCAAGGATGAGCTGCAAGCTAGGATTGCTCAACTTAAAAGGGAGTTGTCTGAGACTGATTCTGTTTATGACTGTGAGAAACTTGCTGAAAGAATTGCCAAGCTGTCTGGTGGTGTTGCCGTGATCAAAGTTGGTGCTGCAACAGAAACTGAGCTTGAGGACCGCAAACTTCGTATTGAAGATGCCAAAAATGCTACTTTTGCTGCCATCGAGGAAGGCATTGTGCCTGGTGGTGGTGCTGCATTAGTTCATCTCTCGACTTTTGTCCCAAAGATTAAGGACCAGCTCGAAGATGCTGATGAGCGGCTTGGTGCTGATATTGTACAAAAGGTAATGAATGCTCCTATCTTCAATTATTGCACAATGGGTTAGTCGTTTTTAATTTACTTGATGTTTTCTGTTACAATTTGCTGACGAAATTGGGGCTGCTTTGGATTCTGTGGTTTACTATGATGACCTCTACTCGACTTAAATGTTTATTATAAGTTGCATGATAAAATGGTTGGGTTCCAGTATTCTGTAGAGATATTGTTAAACGCTGCATAATGTAATTGCAGGCTTTGTTAGCACCAGCATCTTTGATTGCCCAAAATGCTGGGGTCGAAGGTGAGGTAGTCGTGGAGAAAGTGAAGGCCGGTAAATGGGAGTTTGGTTACAATGCACTGACAGATACGTTCGAGAACTTGGTAGAATCCGGAGTGATTGACCCGGCCAAGGTCACCAGATGCGGACTGCAAAATGCAGCATCAGTTGCTGGAATGGTGCTGACCACACAGGCCATTGTCGTTGAGAAACCCAAGGCTAAGTCACCTGCTGCTGCTGGCCAGCCACCTTCCGGCAGCTATTCTGTCTAATCGAACTCTACTTGGGTGAGTGAGTGAGCAGAGGGATTAGCCGAAGGTGATAATAGATTGTTCCATACCATTACCAACTGTGATTTAAATGACTCTTTACTCGTAAAAACTAGTAGAAGATAATAAATGACTCTTTCTGCATATCTTGCTATTTCTGCTTTCAATCTTCATATATTTGCACATTCTGCACTCAATAAGCCTCTGTTGGAATCGTAGTTTCTGGAAGTTTCCTTTACATTATGGGACAACTTATAATAAACAGTGATTTCGGACATCGAAAATGTTCAAAATGAACGTAAATTTACTACAAGAAAAAATTAGTTATGCATGTTTTGGGCTCATGTTTGAAGTGAGAATGGGCCGGACTCGGGCATCCATATTTGAATAAAGATTTGGATTTTCTACAAGAATATCACCGAATGTAATGTTCGATTGATTTTATTTGGTCGTATTAAATAAAGGTGTACTAGGTTATATAATTATTTGAATTTCTATACGGATAAAAGTATATTGTAATAAAAGCAATAAGCAAACATATATTGTCATCAACTCGGATGTAGAATACTGTCACTTTTTAATTCGAGAATAAAGTTGGAGCCTTCGGATCTAAGAGAAGGACTATTAGATTTAGTGCTTTTCTTAAAAAGAAAATTAAAGAATATATACTTTTGTTATCTTTCTTTCTTTTCTTTAATTATATTATTATTATTATTATTAATATTATTAGACCACAGCAAATAAAATTTTATGATAGAATCTCTTTGAATCTTTCCAAGTGTGTATATGGACATTATATCAAAGAATTTAGTTGTCAACCAACCAGCTTTGAGGGAGTGGGACCGCACATTTTATTTATTTTAATTTAATTTCACAAATTCTTTGATTGGGCAACAATCATTATTCACCTGTCAATTTCTCTCAATGTGCTGTGGGAAAGCCATTGCTATTTTTTCTGTCTCACCATTTTTTTTTCAATTGTCCCACAAATTAAAGCACCGGAAACGACGCCGTTGAGCTTAATTTAATAATAATAATAATAATAATAATAATAATAATAATAATAATAATATCATCACACGACAAAAATGCGTATAACAAGTGTATATGTTATCCATACAAAGCTAATTCAAACAAAATTTTAAAGTATTGAGTTAAGAGTATCAAATAACTTAATTTGTTTTTAGTGGCATATATTTTGGCCACTCGATAATAGCTTTTCCATAATGCAAATTCTTTAAAAAAAAATATATAATAATAATAAAATTGTTGGTGCTAGTTTGAGTTTGGGAATCAAATGAAGAAGCCAACACTTGAAAACTTTAGAGAGTCACGTTTGTGTGTGAAAGCTACTGCAATTGAATGCTATGGTCCCATAATTTCCACTTCCCATTTTCATGATATATTTAGATCGTAACACCCTATAAATAATTGAAGAAATATTTAGTTTTCTTGGACATTATTTAGGCCCAAGATCTATGTCGTTTTCTTTCATTTATGTAGGCCATCATGATAATTAAGGACATCATTAATGTTAATGATGGTGATTTTTGTGTTGGCCCAACAATGACTGCTATTTGACTCCAAGTTGACGAGAGTTTATATGGAAGTAGAGAATAAAATTCTCAATAATTTTTTTGAGATGTTCAAGAAAGTCTTTTACTACATTTTAAGATGAATTCGGCCTTCCAAATTCCTACAAGAAATTGTCACCAACGATGTTGTCTAAATTGACTTCATACTTTATCACAATGAATATCATATCATTATTACTCAAAATTTCCTAACGCGGACGAGGGATATTGTTTCGAATGGCGATGAATATATATAATTGATCCCTTTAATTTAAAAATAATAGAAAATTCACCAAATATGTAATAATTAGGTAATTGAAAAAGGAAAATAAATTGCGATCGTTTAATATATGACCATCACTAATGATTATTACCTTACCCGCATATATCTCTTTATTAAATTAATATATACGAGGTTCTAGATTGAAAGAATCCGGTTTTATTCGCAGTTTGACATTTATGAAAGAACAAATGCAATTTTTATATTTTATATTTTTTTCAAAAAAAAAAAAACCAAACCGGCGGCCGAAATTCTGTTGGAATCCATTAATTCTTAAACTGGGGCAAAAAAGGAATTAGAATAAAATTAGTTCGAGTATTTTAATTTATAGAAATATATAGAGTTATATTGATTTATGCAAGTTCAATTTTTGGAGACTTTTAGAAGAAGATATTCTGAATTTCTGATAATGAATTGGTTCAAATTTGTTCTCGTTAATTTTTTAAATTTTAGCACGCATTTGGCTCAAATTTCAGTACACCGACATAAATTAAAAAATAATTACAGTGTTTGGTTGAGGAATTATTGCGCGTACGTATTGATTTATATGTTATCCTTTTAAACTCTACTACAATGTACGCCATTTGTATGGAATAAAATTGAAGAATAAAAAAAATTGAAGAATAAAATTTTGTTGAGAATTTGAATTGTTCTTTTTTTTTTTAGAGAGAGAATTGTTCTTATTCACGTACCAACATCTGTTTTGACAGGTTTCATATTGCCCTCCCATCAAAATATTTCTAAAAATGGAATAATTCAAAAGTTTTTTTCTTCTTCTTCTTTTCTTTTTTGCACTTTTATTTTCATGACATTTTCTTGCTTTCAGATTATGAGATAATTTTTGTCACAATGCAAAAGCATTATCATTGGCAAACATATGATGCGGTGACACCCCTAATTATTTTTATAATTTGTTTATCTTTATTCGAAAAATTAGTCGGTCTCTACCTGCTTGCTCTTTTTTAGCTAAATTATGTTTTTGCAATAATTTACAAATCACACGTAATAAACAAATTGCATAAGGAAAAAAATATTTGACTTCTTTCTTATAGTGAGATTTTTTTTTTATGAATTATTGTATTTTATTCAAATTTTTTTTAACCAATACCCTAGTGAACTTGCTCGATAATTTAATAAACAAAAAAAATGTTTTAATAATTAATAGAAGTTTGTTTATGATAACTATATATTGATAGGTGAAATTATATTTTAAAATAGCAAAATTTGGGGCCATGCAAACTGAGCCGCCTAAGGTGTCTCGAATATGATTGAACCTATCATCATGTCATCTTAAAATTTAAAATAAGTATCACTTGTGACATTGAATCATAACGAGCGCCATTTCCCTATACAAAATAACAAATCAAAATAATTCTCCTAGTATTTTTGTTTAATATGATTTGTATTTTTTTTTTTGATGACTGTGATTCAATTAGCCGATTATGGCTATAAATGAACAGAGTTGCTAGCGAGCTATTTAGAATTCAGTTTAAAAAATTTTATTCGAATCTCGTTCATTATTTAAACAAGCCAAACTCGATAAAATTATCGAGTCTAGCTCGAACAAACTAGCATTCGACTCGATCAACTAGTGAAAATATTCGAGTTCGAGCTTAATCGAACATGTTCATGCATATTATAAATATTTTGACAGGGTAAATTAGACAATTCTGTTTTTTTTTCGAGCTCGTGTAAATTAAACAAGCTTTTTCAAGCATTCAAGTTCAGGTTCAATTAGTAAATTTTCGAACATTTCACGAGATAAGCACAGGTTGATCGAATTCGAGAATGACAAATGCTTATTGAGCCGAGCTAGAACAAGAGGAATAAAGCTCGAAATGAGCTCAATTCAAATATTTTTTAACGAGTCAAGCTCGAATATCAAGGTGTTCGGTTCAACTCGATTACAACCCTGCCCACAAAATTCATGATATCATAAACCATACCGAGTTGTTGGAAAGAAAGATAAATATTGATTTAAGAATAAATAAGTAAAAGACACATTGTCAATATGGAAAACTAATCACATATAATTAAAAAAAAAAAAAGAATTAGCCACTAATTTTTAAAATTATTTATTTTAATCACCGTTAAACAAAAATCTCACCTCTCTCCTCCCTTTCACAACAAAAAAATAAATAAATTTTGTTGTCCTTTCGGAATAACCTAGTGGCATGTAAGCTCAAATGTATGAAGTTCGAATCCTACCAACAACACTGCTAGGTGTGAACTTGTCACATCTAATTTTTTGAATTCCGAGTGTGATTTACCTCTTCTGTATAGTTCGCAGACTATTATACAGGAACAATATTTACCCACTACGCACCTTGATAGCGGTTGCGAGTTACTCTCGATATAAAAATAAAAAACTTTTAATAAGTCATTTAAATGCGAGAACAATTTGGGATAGTCTGATATTTTTTTCTTTCTTCAAGATATGGGAATATAATGTTACCGTGAAACCTTCTTCCACCATAGTATAATATAATATAATACAAGTAATCACATCAATCTTTATGGACGAGAAGACTAATTCATGACCTAACTTTTCTACAGTGATGGGTGTTCAAAACTCTAAAGTAATGTTAAATCGTATCACAAATATCATATTGGTAAAGTATATCGTATGTATAGTATAATTTTATTCAAATACATAAAAGAGGTTTAATTTCTATGATGAGAAGATATTTGTTCGACTATATTTATATAGATGTATGGATACACACACACACACAAATAGATTCATTAGATCTTAGTTTAAAATATATTCATCAAGTATATATTATATTAAGAATAATGCTAGCCAGCCAGATTGAATCTAATTTTTTGATGTTTAATAAAATTGTATTATTAATAAATTAATTATGTTAATTATTAAATGTTATGTTTTTACTATATTATCCTTCTGTCATGAAATTAGTGATTTGTAATTAATTATTAAAATCACTCCAGAAATAGATCGGAAGAAAGGGGCGCAGCTTCATCTTCTTTCTTTTCTTCACTTCTTTATTTTTTTTCCATCTTCGATTTCTTCTGAATTGAAGCGTATATAGAGTTGCCCTAATTATTATGGAGGACATCAATGTAAATTTATTGAATAATTAATATTTTATTAATTAAATTAATTAATTATTAAAAATAATAAAAGATTCTGGCTAGTCAGAATCTGGCTGAAAATCACTACTCTTATATTAAATGACATAGTTTTGGTATAATTCCTAATCTCTGTATAGTCAAGAATATATGTGGCAAAGTTGGGAAAATGAACATATGTTCAACTTAAAATGATATAACACATAATTAGCATAATGCTTGTGGACCATAAATTTGTTAGATGTGATGTATTCCATACTAATTTGATGAGTTGGTTTTATCTACATCCGATGTACATAAGACGTGTGTACGTGCAATACACATGTTGGGCGCACGCGAAATACATGATACTTTTCAATTCAAAAATATAGTTATAATTATAAAAATGTCACCTTTGTTTTTCCTTTTAATTTTAATTATTCTGCAATACTTTCCAATAATATAAACGTGTAGATGCTTTTGAATATTAGAAGTGATAATTTTCCACCCGTTTGATAAAATATTATTTCAACATGACAAATACATACATACATACATACATATATATATATATATATATATATTGCTTGCGTACGCATCATTTTGAAAACTTGTTTGATTATATTAAAGTATAATTTGAAATAAAAAATTTAAAAGAGATGATTTTACATTATATGTAACGCGTTTCCTCAACGTGTAATATTTCTCATCAGCACACTATTCCCTTTCTGATTTACGTGTTGTAATATGCTCGCTTTCTATGACAACCTAAATTATTTTTCAAATCATTTAACCAATTCTCATTCTTTCCCCAATACCTCATTAACCTAATTCAATTATTCTATGATAAAAAGTTGTGGAAACTGTCTGCGAGTAAGATTCAAAATTCATAAGACGAGTTAACATATGCATTAAAACTCATATGCAATGATATTTTTATAATTTAAATTTTGATTCGTAGGACGGTCTAACACAACACTCCCTCTTATTCTATATTGATGACTCTACATCAAATTAATTGCTTATACGGGTTTTATCGAAATTTGATGCCCGTGTGCATAGAATAACATAAAAATTAGGAAAATATATATAATTGTTAATTATTATTCTTCTTTGGAACCGGCCAACACGTTGTTACAGTTATATAATGTTGAATTTATTAGAAAAACTCATATTCTTACGAAACCATCTCTCGACCCTATTGCACATTGTGGAGTGTGAGGAGTCTTGGTTTGAAACTTCTCGTGTCTTAAAAAATGCAAGATGGCGTTGCACACGACTACGTGTTGATGGGATTAATTTATTAAAAAAAAATTAATGATAAAATTAAATGAATTTATGTGAAAATTATTATTGGTGGTGTATTTAAAAAAAAATGTTTACAAAAGTCAAAATTAGAGAGTCGTTATTGAAACGACAGCAACCTTAATCCGCGTGCCGGGGAGGAGTGGGAATGGACCGCCACTTCCATTTTTGTGTTTTTTATTTTATTTTTTATTTTTTTTTATAGCTTTTACGCGTTTCTTAGGGGCCTCGATTTCAGGCTTTCCACGTGCACTTTATGGCTGCCCCCAATTTTTAATACTTGCATTTTGGATTTTTTTTTGGGTTAATTGCCTTAAAAATCACGAACTTCGAGCTTAGTTGCAAATTTAACATGAACTTTAAAAGTAGACAATTAAAACACCAACTTTAAATTTATATGTTATTCAACATCCCCAATTTTTTATAAAATAAATTGATCTCCAATCCAACATACAATTTAATCGTCTCTTTGAGCCCGTCATGACTCGACCATCAATTTTTGAGAATGACATCAAAGTGACCCCAATTATATGTTGAATTGGAGGTCAGTTTATTTTATAAAAATATGGGGATGTTGAATAACACACAAATTGAAAGTTGGTGTTTTAATTGCCTACTTTTAAAGTTCATGTTAAATTTGCAACTAAGCTCAAAATTCATGGTTTTAAGGCAATTAACCCATTTTTTTCCCGAATGTAGCTTAAATTTTCAAAATTAATAAAATTATACTACATCCTTCGTTTTAATTACATGGTGTATTTTCTAGTCATATGTAGATTAAAAATATTTATAAAAGTAAGAGATTAAAGTTAAATTTTTAATGATACCCTTATTTAAAATTTAAGTGATTAGTTTTTTTTTTAATTTTCAAGAATTAATAAGGGTGTATTTGTACATTACTATGAAAATTAATGTTACTTATAGTAATGAGACTATATAATTCGAACACCCCAACATATTAATAAGGACTATATAATCGGGATGGAATTAGTAGTTTTTTTTAATTTTTTATAAATTTAATATTTGATTATTTTACGGTATGATAATCATATGTTATTAATTGTATTTTAATACTCTTTCACGGAGGGAGTATTTCTTAATTTGAGGATTTTTTTATGGGGTTGGGGAAATATAAATATAAATATAAAAATACAATCTATTATATTGGATTTTGACTTGAAAATTAATTAAATGATAGACAATTTGTAATTTTTTTGAAAAAGTGAGTGTTGTTTTCTTAATTTTGAATAAGTAAACTATTTTTAAAACATAACCCAAAATATAAGTATCAAAATGTACTTTACACTTTTTTTATACGTCGAATATGTTAAATACTATTTTCTCCGTTCCAAAAAAAAAATGTAATCACATTTTATTTTGTTCGTTTTAAAAATTATAATTCTTTTTCTTTATTAGATATGAATTGAAAACTATTTTCTTAATAGATATACATTTAACATTCTTCAAAATTAATGATCATTTTATTCTGAAAAAAAGGTGGAGGCATGGACCAACTTACTACTGTAATAATATAATTCCTATATGAATTCTTGAAAATACGAAAAATTATAAATAAAATTTTTCACATTCAAAATTATTTACGTATCATAATATTTTTCTTGTAATTAGAGCATGCAACTTATTTTAGTTATTATTTATATAATCCACCCTTATGTAGAATCCCGGTGGGCGGTGGGAATGGTCTAGTCGTGAAGTGAGGTTGTTTGAAGATCAAAGGTCACAGATTCGATATGGTGGTGTGGTAATCGAGTAGATTGTGTTTTTGCTAAGTATACATGCTCAATATTCATCATGGGCATATTTATTTACTGGGTCTTAGATATTTTTCACTGATCGAGGAAAATTGTTTTAGTTGATGGTTAATATTTAATTGATTTATTTCTTAAAAAGAAATAAATTGGTTTTCACGTTTCTACTTTTACCCTTCTTTATATCTTTACCTGTGTATTTTTCAAAAAGGAGAAAAAAGAGAGAGAAAATGTTCCTTTACTTTGAAGTGTTTTTCGTCTTGCATCGTGGGCCAAAAGTTATATTTCAAACTAGGGAAAATTATAAGTAAAGATCACGCGTCCGAATCTTCTCAATATCACAGGTTCAGTACGTAAGAAAAAAAATTATGAAAAATTATAATTTTATATCTATATATTTGGGTCTTTTTAAAAAATATTTCACTTAAAAAAAATACAAATCTAACATTTGATCAATTTTTTAATACGAAAACCTTATCAATTGATTATATTTCAATGTTCCTATTTCATCATCCGATTAGAAAAATCACTCAATCAAAAAAAATCTTAAACCATAATCATTTATGTATGATTTGTGGGTTATACATTGATCAAATATTGAATTTGTAATTTTTTTTACAAAGAAAATATTATTTCGTTAATTTTAAAAATTAATTTTTTTAAAAAAGAACACAGAATATATATAAGTATCAAGTGTAATTTTCCCTTCAAAGTATGGGAGTACAGAATTGAAAAAAAAAAAAAAAAAGTGTTTGGAGTAAAAGTTGTATATTTTCCATTGTAATATTTGACCTGACCTTGAAGATCTAATGATTGTCCCATGTATCTTTTTATCCTTTCTTTGGCCCCATGTACTAGGAAAGATACATATGACTTTTGTTTGCCAGAAGAGTATGGGCATTTTTGTCCTTTCACTTTTTCATCTTGGATCTCACCTTTCCTTTGTCATTAAGTTGTTTTGGCGTGTCCAAATTATATGGAATCTTTCACAATTTTAATAATGTCGTGGGGAGAGTTGCGATATTTGAAAATGTTTGGTTGAATTATTTCATTTTTTATTTATACAACGTTTTTTTTTTGCACATATATGTTGGTATGTATTTATAATAATATGTTACTTCGTTGAATTATTCAAAGATATAATGTCGTAGGGAGAATTGTGTTGATCTGTTCTTTCTATGTGCTGATGTGCTTAAGCTAATGACCCTTGCATAGATTTTGTTGAATATTTACCATCAAATCAATATAAAAGATCTTTACTCAAACAAGAGAAACTATATACCGATTAGGAGATCCATAAATGAAATTTCTATTTCCAAGACCTATAAGAAAATCTCTACGTTGTTATTGTTGTCCAGTTGATTAATAAATTATTTTTCAACTGGACCCAAAGATCCCTAAATATAAGTGGTTTATTATTGTCGAACCGGATAATCAATTTATGTGTCGATTTATTATTTTTATTTTATTGTTCATGCACTTTACCGTAGCATACGTAAGTGCATAAATAATGTTTTTCACAATGTTTAATTATATTAATGTAATTATGTATAATAACACAATGTTTAATATAAGTTATATAATATATCAAATATTTGGAGATTCGAATGACTAAATTGTGCTTATTGTGCAAGTTAGAACTACCGACGATAGTTGGTTGTTGACCAAATTAACGTAAGAATCGCCAACAAAACTGTGTGTGGGCTCTTTGAATAAAAGACATGGTAATATAATTAGATTGAGAAGAATAAATTTAAGAAATCCATGTAAGTCATAATAATTGACTTTTTATCAACATGAATATTACTTTTTTATGAGTTTTATTCATTAGACATGTTAAATAAACTCAAATACGCTCCACAAACCTGAAAATCGGTCCATCTGCTAGGATACGTGGCCCATTCGGAAAAGTGTTAATTTCTTTAGTCTTGAAGGACTTATAAGTTTCAGAGAAGGTCTCGCATATGTAAATCATGATGGACGTGACACATCACACTAGGCCCAAGCCTATTATTACAAAAAGATCAAAAAAAGCGCATGCACGTGTTAGTCTTTTATTTTCGCAAAAAAAAATATACATCATAACATGAAATTAGTGAATCCTTAAATTTAAAATAATTTTTTTTAATTTGATGATTCGCGCAGTAAATATAATTGTTCATTTTAAATGATAAATAAAATTGAAATATAGAATTCGTAAATTATTGTAAATTATGTTACACCATATTAATTATATTGAAAATATGGTCATAAATGAAAACTTTTTTTAGTCAACAAATATAGATTACACATCCCCCAACCCATACATAAAAAATTAATGCTACAAATCCGAAATTTTCAATTAAAAATTAACAAATAGGATTGCAAAAGTCTATTGAAAGACAACCGTTGTAACCTAAACTATTGCAAAAATAAAAGGAATAGCATATTCAACGATTAATATCACTACAATATAATTGTTTATTAATAAAAACAGCTATATATTCACAAAAAATTATTGCATAAAATATAATTATAAAATTGTGGTATAGACAACGATTTATATTAGAAACGTTGTCTATCTCGATATTTTATAAAATTAACATTCATAAATTATCAATAATTACCGTTAAAAATGCAAATTAGTGTGTGCATATTGATAATTAATTATAAAATATTTATAAAAATGCTATTTGTTGTATTATATCCAACATGAAATGACTATAGTTGATAAATAACTCCATTTTAATATCGCGCTACACCAAAATAATGTTGATCTTTTTTTTTTTTAAAATATCGTTTTCGGTTGATCGAGCTAAGCGGAAAAAGTATAAAAAGTATCATTTTTATTATTTTTCAACTATTCTCAATTTAAGCGGAAAAACCGAAGTTCAATGATAGGGTTCAATTTTCAGTTGTCTATTATGAAAAAACAGAATTTTGGTTTAACCGTATATATAGTTGCTATTTCAGTTTTTTTTCGTTAATTGTACTTTATTACCCAATTTTAGGATTCGGTAATATTTTATCCCGATTTTTTTTAAATACAGATTAATCTGTTTTTAAACGTTTTAACACATATTTCTTTCTAAGGTTGGAAAGTGCTAATTTCTTTATCCTTGAAGAACTTTAAGCTTTATAATATGTTGGTTTGTCAAAACATAAACATAAAAAAAAAAAGAATATGTCCTAATTTTACATGATTATTTTAGAAAGAAACAAAATATTCTAAAATGCGGGCTAAATAAACATAAACACGAGAGTATAATCCATAAATGTTCAAAATGATAAGATCCACTATTTCAATTAAATGGCTCAGCCTCTTGGGTAATAATACACAATGACTTTATTACATTATTAATCTATGAACGTGATCTTCTATTTATTTTATTTTTCCTTTTTTTATTAATCCCTCCATCCCAATTATATAACCCCTATTACTATTTTAGGTGTCCCAATTATATAATCTTATTATTATAATTAATATTATTTTTTTATAATAATGTACAAAATACACTCTTTGTTAGATTTTAGAAATTAAACACAAAACACTAATTTTTATGAAAGTTATAAATTTAAAATAGGGGTAATGTTGGAAGTTTAGCTTTTATATTTTGTTTTCAAAAGTATTTTTAATCTACGTGCAAATATAAAATAGACTATATAATTAGGATGAATGTAGTATTAAATATCCCCGTTTCACTCCATTGATTCTGAAAGCACATCTATCTTGCAAATATGATGTGATTATTACAAAATTATATCTCAATTATTAAAATATCATTACTTGTGTTTTAAAAGTTTCCTAATGGAATAGGAACAATCATTTTTTTGAGTGTGTGACGGAAATCTAATGATGGTATTACGAAACAAAATGTGATTTTGAGTATGGAAAAAATCTTATGCACAATATTACCCAATTTTGTAATAACTAATATAGAATAATAATTATCAAATATAATAAAGATATTTGTGACGCAATATCCTCAAAATCCTTGACCGGTCTTTTTCAACGTTTTTACATTGGCACCGAGTCCACATTGCCCACACCAGTTTAACCCCTACATTTAATGAAATTTACGAGAAATGCCACTCCCCCTTTCCATCCACCACTATAAATATCCCTTTCAAAGGGGGCCCGCAATTCCCACAGCGTATCAGATCAGACCTCCATTCTGTCGTTTCGTTGTTACACGCGCCGATTATATATACAGCGGCGGACGACTCTCGTGGCGGCGTCCTAGCCGCGATGCGTGGCAGCTGGTGGCGGTGCAAATGGCTCGATCGCCTCGGGAACGGCGTCGCCCTTCTTCTTCTCCTTCGCCTTCTCCGTTGATTCTCCATTTTCGATTTTTTCTGTCCAATTATTACTACATCGACTCGTAGAACCCTAACTCGACGCCGGGGGATTTCCCTGTCGATTCGTGCTGTACAGGTTTGGATTCCGTCTCTTGCTGACCTGCATTGTGATCGCGATTGATTTTTTTTTTCTGGAGTTTTGTGCTTTCTGATTGCGATTGATGGTTGATTTGTTGGTGTAATGATTTGGAGTTTTGATTGTTGTTGTGCATGTGGATTTTAAGGTCTCAGAAATGGTGGCGGCGGAGGGAGTTGCGAAACCTCTGTACATAGTGGTGCTGGAGGATGACGCGGCGCCGGCGGCGGAGAAGGGAGGTCCGCCGTCCTTCCGGTACACGCGTTCTGTTCTCCAGAGTACTCTGCAACTAATGGGTTGCAAGGCTCGTCATGCCTTTAAGGTATCCATGTGCTTTTCTTAGAGTTTTCGTTTGAAAGTAATCTGTAAGATTTTTTAATTTTCGGTTTTTCGCGTGTACGAGATTAATCAAATCTTAGTTTAGCTTTACATGCATGTCTTTCAAGTATCAGACCGTCTTAAGGGCCGCGCATGTGCTGGTCGTGTACAATACTACAATTCTACTTTTTTTGAATGAGGAATTGTTATTCAGTGCCCTTATTCTGATTTTAATACTCTCTAAATTACTGTCTTCCTGATCTGCTATGTCTAGCTAGTTCATTTGAGTGGATGTGTTGTTCCAAATTCGTACTAGTTTCAGAGATTCCCTTTGTTGTTTTTGTAATATCTGAGCATATCGTAACAGTGAAAAAGACATGCTTATTTTCCTTTTTATGAAAATAATGATAATGAAATACTGTAACCTATGGCAATTCTTGTTCGAGGGGAGGCTTCATCATATGTTTGATGATTTGGTTCGTATAGATTTATAAGATACCCATTCCTGGCTTTGAGTGTCTTCATTTCCATGTGGATCCACATTTTTGTTTGATCTTTGACCTTTTTCAGCAATATTTTTGAATTAATACATAGAGGAGCTGGATATGTTTTTAGCAGTTTGAATACTCACAATTAAAAAGTTCTGCCATCAACTTATGGAAACTTAAAATTCATGGAAGATAATATGAGTCTACTACTAGAATGTGACCTCGTGCATTTCTAAGTGCACTGTTTCTTTGGTTACCATGAGTCCTTCATTTGAAGTCATGTTCATTGGGAAGTTGTATTTTAGCTTATACAGAATAGATCTTGTACCTCCACATTATGCTCATGTTGATATTAAATACTGGAATTCCTGTTTGTTCAGATTAGCCAAAGGGTGTTTGAAATGCTTAGAAGTGAAACCTTTGTGGATAAATTGGTTCCTGAATGCATTGAGGTGACACCACCACGTGAAGCCAAAGTACATCCTCGAAGGGATGCCGAATGCTGTCTTCACGCCTGCTCAGACAAAGGAGTAGGTGATAGTTTGACCCTGGAGGAAGATAAAAGAAAAGGCGAGAGCAAACCATTTGAGCTGTACAAAAGGCGTACAACAATGGTTGTTGGAAGAAAAATCTTTCTAAATGTTGTTTGTGAAGCTCTCACTGAATACAAGTATGTGGGGCCAAACCAGAGGGCTGATCTAGTCTTAGCGTGCAGGTACTGCTTCGATGCTCAGCTAAAATCATATTTGATTTTCTAGGTTCAATGAGCATATGTGAAATTCTATTCAGAGTATTATCATATGACTGATGGTTACATCTTTCTTGTGCTATATATATATATATCTGAGCTGTTAGAATGTTCTTATGGATGAATCCTGTTTCATTTGTTCTTTAAACCTGATTGCTATTTCAGAATCAGAGAAAGAAAGGAATCTGTGACAGTATTACTGTGTGGCACGAGCGGCTGTGGAAAATCTACTTTATCTGCCTTGCTGGTAGGTTTTTCATTCCATGGCTATGCAAGGATTTATCATCTAGAGTTTTATTTTTTCATTCCATGGCTATGCAAGGATTTATCATCTGTAAGTTTCTTACTGCAAAAATAAAAATTATGGGTTATAAAGTAACTACAATGTGAAATCAAAAGCAAGGTTTTTATTTCTATTGTTATCCTTTTGTTCACCTTTCTGTGGCTCAATCTATATGTTTCTTCAGATCTTTGCCATTTGTCTGAGTTGTGACTTGAGTTCCCAAATTTCATGGTGAAATTTAAATGTTCAGCTAATGGTTGTTGCTTTGTTTAGTAGAAACTATATTATTTTGATCTACACCTGCTTATCCATGGTGGCTTTTACCTTTATTGAGCTACCTAATTATATTTCTCCAATAGATTTCTTGTTTTATTGACCTGGGTGACTTGTAATTATGTGAACATTTAGTCCTAATTCTATTTAGAATTATAATTGCAGGGAAGCAGGTTGGGTATCACAACTGTTATATCTACCGACTCAATTCGGCATATGATGAGAAGTTTTGTGGATGAAGAACAAAATCCTTTGCTCTGGGCGTCAACTTATCATGCCGGTGAACATTTGGATCCTGTTGCAGTTGCAGAAGCTAAGGCCAAAAAGAAAGCTACAAAATCAGCTAGTATTTCAGCTGCCTCACCAGCTAAGGATGAACTTCCCAGTAATCCTTCAACTAGAAAATCCGAAGGAAGTACTACTGCCAGTGATTTGATAAGTGCAAAGCAGATGGCGATCGAAGGATTCAAAGCACAAAGTGAGATGGTAATCGATAGCCTTGACCGATTGATAACTGCGTGGGAAGAACGGAAGGAATCAGTTGTGGTCGAGGGGGTTCACCTGAGTCTCAATTTTGTGGTAACTATTCATACCACTGGACATTCATTCTGGATTTTTTTCCCCATAAAATGCAGTCATACCATTGATCACTTGCTCTGGTTCGATTGTATATGATCACAATTTAATTGTCATGCAGATGGGGCTCATGAAAAAACATCCTTCCGTTATACCATTCATGATTTATATTGCAAATGAGGAGAAGCACTTGGAAAGATTTGCTGTTCGTGCAAAATACATGACATTAGACCCTGCCAGGAACAAGTACGTTAAATATATCCGTAACATAAGAACAATCCAGGAATACCTCTGCAACCGAGCTGATAAGCATCTGGTGCCAAAAATAAACAACACTAATGTTGATAAAAGTGTGGCGGCCATTCATGCAACGGTATTCAGCTGCTTGAGAAAGCGTGAATCTGGAGAGAATCTTTATGATCCGATCACGAATACAGTTCCAATCGTCGATGAGGAGTACAGGAATCAGTGTACTGCCAATTCATTGAGCTCCAAGGGAATGTTTCAGTTGATCCAGAGGCAAGGCTCCACAAGGCATTTGATGGCACTTTTGAATGATGATGGTTCTGTGGCAAAGGCATGGCCAGTTGACATTGTAGATAATAATGTGAAACCCATTGCAGGCCATCCTTCATGGAACGGGATAGGAACCCCGATGTATGGGCCGTTACAGATTGGTAAAGCCGAACCAGTGAATCTGCAGTTTGGTCACTTTGGTATTAGTGCGTGGCCTGGTGATACTGGGGGCACTAGCCATGCAAGCAGCGTGGATGAGTCAAGGGGTGAGCTCACTGACACCGGTAGTAGATACTATTCATCCTGCTGCAGCTCGCCAAGAATGTCCGATGGGCCTGCAAAAGAGGTACCTCGTGCCTCGTGAATTTTGCTTTCCGGTTGCTCTTCGTCTCTTATTTATACCTATGCACTCTTCCTGGCTTTTTGTAGCTGAAGGAAGAACTCTCGGTGCATGGTAGTGATGAAGAGGTCGATGAGCCCCTCGAGGTGGACAGTGATGAGGATCTTAGCGACGGACAAAAGCAGCAGCTCCAAGAAGAGGTAAAAGGATGATAGTGATACGCCTGCTTGTGGCAAAAGCGTGTCACAAACTGATATAGCTCTTGTTTTTTGAATTTTTTTTCAGTTGGAAGGGTCTGTGGATGAAGAATCGACGAAATCGGATGAGGAGTACGATGACCTTGCGATGCAAGACAATGGTTATTTGTCTGATGATGACGAAGAGTTGAATAAAATGAAGTCCAATGATGTTTCAAATAAATTAGAGCAGCAACAAAAGATGGACGTGTTCGAGAGGGCAAAAAGTGAACCTTTGCCAGAGCCACTGATGAATGGGTTTGTAGCTTTTAGAGAGAGAATCGAGAGAAGAGGAGGCAACTTTAGAGTGAGAAAGCGTTCCCAGAGTATTAATCGTTGATTTGTTAAACATCCTCGACTCTTTATCTGTTAATCTGCCAGACTCTTCACCTTATGTAACTTCCTAAAACTTCAACAAATGTTCCTTCACATCTGTTTTGGGTATATATTCTTTCATTTCTCTGTTTTTTCTTGACTTCTTGCAGTATTATTTCTTAGTAAAAAATTAGTGACCTCTATTGAAATTGAAGGTCGAATGATTTCTGTTGATGACAAGTTTAATCGTCAAACTAGAATAAATCATGTTAATCATGTATACAAAATATCATGTTAATTTTTGTACTATAATGATATCCATATTTATGTTAACATGATAAAACATGGCAACTCGAAAATTAAATAAAAATTAACACGATATAAAATCTTTAAAGTAATACACTATGATTAATAAATATGTAAGGAGATATAAGTAAATACTACTATAATAGAACAATGGGGCAGACTTGGGTGAGACCGTCTCATGTATGAGACGGGTCAATACTCACATGTGGGGATCATTATTTATGGTGAAGTATCATTAACTCACATGTGAGTATCATTATTTATACCCGCATGTGAGTATTATTATTTATGAGTAGGGATGTCAAACGGGCCAGCCTGTCGGTTTCGGGCCAACCCTATCGGGTTATCGGGTTATTCGGGTCGGGCCATTCGGGTTGAAATTTTTTCGGGCTAAAAAATCTTGGCCCTAACCCTAAAACTTCGGTTTTCGGGCTAGCCCGTCGGGCCAACATGTTTACGACAAAAGTTAAGTGTAAGGAGAATACTCTTTCAAATAGTAAGTTTTCATGTCCTATATTAGATCCAAAACTATAATAGAGACACCATATGTTTATACAAGCATCATATAATTACAAGCAAAGTTGATACATGAGAACTTAAGCAGCACAGTCTGTATAAATGCATAGGTTAAAATCCTCACATAATCTACAGTTCTATATTACGATGCATTACAATTTATTCATTGAGGAATTTCGTCAAATAGTGGAACTGCGTATTCTTTAGTGTCGAATTAATTGCAAATTGTGTTATATTTTTTTCACTATATTCTATAGAAGAGTTTCCAAAACATATATTCTAATTTATTTGATTGGATTTATCTCTTCCGCAACATTGACCATTTCTTCAACAGTGAGATTTGTTTTTTTTTTTGAGAAATTTAGATAATAGATAGGCGATTGAGAGCATAATCTAACTATTTTATAATAATTCATTTGTTTATTATAAAAAATTAAAATCCAAGTTCAACAGAAGGAAAAAAGAACAAAGAATGGTGAGTTACCAGTTGAAAGCATAATCTAACTATTTTCTAGTATCCATTTGTTTCTTATCAAATAATAAAAGGAGCATATTAAAAAAAAAAAATTCAGCCCTACGGGCCAACCCGCGGACCTAGCGGGCTGGCCCATTTAGCCCGTCAGTCCGTTCGGGCGGGTTAGTTCGGTTAAAATTTATTTCGGGCCTAAAAAATATGACCCTAACCCGCCTTTTTTTCGGGCGGTTCGGGCCAGCCCATCGGTTTCGGGCTAGTTTGACATCCCTATTTATGAGTGAAGTATCATTAACTCACATGTATCATTATTTATGGTTGAAGTATCATTATTTATGGGTGAAATATCATTAACTCACATGTATTGATCTGTCTCATGTATGAGACCGTCTCATACAAGTTTTTGTCTAGAAGAAAATATAGAATTTACGTTAATAAATAATTTGCCAACGTTTTGATAAACACGTTAGTTTAAGCCTTGAGGGGAATATCAACTAAAGAAAATAAAAAATAAAAATAAAAAAAGAGAAATTTAAACATATACAATCATTATCATTCATTCATTAAGACATTACTTAATAACAACGACAATAGTAATTGATGAGTATATGACTGTAAGTAGGTATGTCAACCCGTCCAAAAATGAATGGGTTGACCCAAATTCAAAATTCAAAATTCTAGACACAGGAATTTAGCATGAATTTGTCCAATCAAATAGTTCGACAACCGGATATAGATAACTCAATAATAAGTGGGTTCGCCCGAATAGTCCGAATTTTAATTGTTTATCCTTTATTTTGGTTAAATATTGAAATTTCACGTTTCATACGATTAAATCTACTTAGCACTAAAAATATAATTATTGAAATTTAAATAATATATTCAATTAATTAATGATAAGTTATATTATATTTAGTTTTAAGTTATTAAAATTAGAAACTTAGGCAAACACCATTGACATATTTATGCATATTAAAGTTTCTTTTTATGTAAATTTATTGGTCCGACGGACTAGCCCGAAAACAGAAAGGTTAATTAGATTATAACCAAGAATTTCCAACTCAAAGAAGTCTAGTCTGAATTGACCTGAATCAAATAGCACGATAGCTTGATAGAGCTGACCCGAAACCAAACAGTAGCCTGATTAATATTGCTAATACCGTTTTCACGGCGGCTTAATTTTGGGTCAAATTATGGTTGGGATCCAACCACAAACCACCATCAACAGCATAATCAACAAATAATCTTGGTTAAAATCATAGCTAAGACTTTGGTTGATTTGGACTAATGATTAAGATCTCCATGAACACACTTAACTAAAATAATAAATAAACAAACAATATTAAAACAAAAAAGCCCTTAATTACTGAACAAATTTAGGCCATCTGCAAAACGGTGCCCACTGAAAATTCAATGAGATGACTAATTTAAACATTATTGTGGGCACCTAGCCTATATATAGTATGGTTTTAAAAAGTGATGCTATTATGGCACCTACATATATATATCCTTTACTACTATATATGGCAATCAACATAGATCTATCCTATGTTATATTCGGCAGATCCTGTATATATATAGTTTTTATCAATTTTTATTTTTTATTGGTAAACACTCGTGTACACGCGTTGCATACTGTCTTACGTCAGAATCATAAATATACTTTTAGTAATAGAAGTGATACATTTTTAATTAAAAAAATAATATCGTTTATTTTAAAAAAAAAAAGCAGTACTTTTCAGTTAAATAAATGTGATATTTTTCAGTATTAATTAGAAGTGATGTTTTCCATATTAAAAATGATACATTTTTCTTATAAGATTTATACACAATCAGTGTATGCAAGACCAACCCACTCTTTCTTATATACCAATATCCAAGTGTACATGTATGATTTGATATAAATAAATATTAGATGCTACGCTCTTATTATATCTATATTCTATGTGTATGATCATCAACAAGGTTTGTCATCATTTTTATGTTACTCTAGATGTGCTGAGTCTTTAATCTTTCTTCTAATTACCCTATCTCAGGATACATGCCCTAACTTAGCCGCAGCTAATCTCGAGGCTAGAAGTACATAATTCGTTGATTCTACGAATATATATCGATCGAAATAGCACAAGAACACAAACTATCGATTTTGAATTCGAAAACAAATATATATATGATTGAGATGAATGAAATAATTAAGGTGTGAGAAAAAAATGGTCCAAGAAATGGCAATGAATGCAGATCGAGAGGCTTTAATTTATTTAATTATCGCAACTGTCGTCAGTCAAGAAAACACAACACATGCTGGTGCATGGCATCTTTGGACCACCTATGCAATTTGGACCAAATCATAACCCTTTATGATTATTTCTAAATATTCAAATTAATTACAATACCACCTCCACGAAACCTACATTGACATATCATTAGCTTCTTAGATTTTTTATATGATTATCCGAGGCTATCTTTGGACTTTGTTGTCTTAATTAATTATTGAGTGATCAATTTCGACAGCAAGCTTAGTCAGCAATGCTGCTCAATCACCTGTCAGTCAAGCTCCGCAATCATTGCTTCAGAGAGAGAGAGAGAGAGAGAGAGAGAGAGAGAGAGAGAGAGAGAGAGAGAGAGAGATGAATTAATAACTTCAGAATTAACGACATAAATTCTATTATTTGGAATGTAACGGCCGGGAATTAATTGAATTGGCCATGCAATATTATTTATCGTGTGTTAGACTTGTGATTAATTAGGGTTACTTATAATAGAATTCTAATCATACTCACATTAAATGAGTCGAGACCATTGTATTTTATGTGTAGGTAAAATCTCAATTTCTTGCGAGTTGTGATGACCAACTTCAAGAAATTGAATGCAGAGTGATAAGCCATCCATCAACAACTTCCTTTTTCCCATATGCCTTTAATTTGTAGGAATCAACATTTCCAACAAATTAGTACCAACGTATATATCTGTGTGTGTAATTTCCATTTAATCAATCTTCGAACATACATATTAATGTACGTACATTAGATATCTACACACACAGTTAATACACACACACACGTATATATATATTTTGTGTCAAAGCTACGTACATGTTGATGATCCGATGAGGAATGACCACATCTTAGTAAGTACTTATATACATACCTGTCGTCTCGGCTTGGTCTAGCTAGGAAGTTGATGCTATTCGTGTGCTCGGGCGGGGTGGCCGGCTGATCGCGTCTTAGTTGTTACATAACTTAATTTGTACGTAGCATTAGTAGAGAATTAGCGTAGGTTTTAATGAATCTCTACCAATTCCAGAGATATGGAGGTTGTGACAGTGGCTCATGCTCCCCTAGCTCTTAATTTCTTCATTGGCCAACAATTCGTTTTGCTAATTACCTGCAGCAAAGATGAAATTAGATGGAGTACTATATTTAATTAGTTGGAGTAATTAAATGAAATTTTACATATGATCCATTAATTAATGTCCTCCATTAGTTCAATGAACATACTAATATATTATTCAAACAAGAGTTATCTGCACACGATCTCAAGGAAATTTGCAGCAAGATCAAGCAAATAATTTATTTACACCATTTTCAGTAAGTAATTTTTCCCAAGGCAATGGATATATATGATCACTTAAGAGAAATTAATTAAACTATGAAGTTCAATTAATTCAGTCACAATATATAATTTTATGTCCTATTTATTGTCCCCTACATATATATCTTAGTTAGAGGATCTACAAAATGATGAGTAGTACTGTCAAATATATTTACATAATCCAATATTAATTGCACATCGTTTCTTGATTTCTAGCTATACAGCTCAGATATATTCCTTAATTTCGAGATGGAATTAAGTAAATTATTGACAAATTAAATACAACAACCATATATTAATTACAAGCTGCCAATGCAGTGAAATTCCCTCAATTTTGTCTGATGAGGTCAATTTAACAATATTGCTCACTTTGGATCTGGTTGTGACTAATTTTTCTTCTTAATTAGGTATATATTTCCATTGTAAAAACAGCGGCAAGAGATACCTTGTACGTACCTACGAGATATATCAATGTTTGCAGATTGACAAATTCCCAGTGAATTAAGAATAAAGAGTACTGACAGTCTACCACTCTCATTACTAGCTTCCAAATTTCAAAATACATGAAAAAATAATAAGCAAAACGAATACATATGCAGCAAGTAGGCGACTAATTAATTAACCAGTTAGCCTAAAAATCCATAAAAAAATAAAATTGAAAGAGCTAGCTTGTGTGTGTGTGTGTGTGTGTGTGTTTGCCAATTTTGTTATAGAAACAAAGAGGTGAATGTAGGTAGCCAGCAACAACAAAAAACGAATCAAGAAAACTGGAAATATTCCGTCCAAGAACTAGAAAACCGGATCTTCATAACAAAATTGGCAAACATGAATTTGCAACAAAATGGTGGAAATTGAATCATATGTAGCATTGTTGTAATAAATGATGTATCATGAATTGGAGGGCAATATATTTGTGTGAATGTAAATATAAAAAGTCTAGGTAGTAGTGATGACTGATGAGGGAATTGAAGTGTAAATGTCAATAGGCAAGTTGCAAATTACACACACACAGATGTGTGTATAGTAGGTCCACCTTACAACTGCATATATAGGTAGTGATCAATTGTTTCAAAGCGCGAACTGCTCCTTGCAGTCATACATTGCTATCATGTTTTTTACCATATGTCAATTTGAAAATTGATTATCACCATCATCTAATTTGGACTAAAAATCATCACTTGCAACAATATTGTTCATATGTATAACATAAATCAATAATATTAATGTAGCTACATGTTCGAATTAGGCGCCTCCAGCTAGCTAGTATTACATCCAATATGCATCTATATTGATATATATATGTGCATATGCTACGAGTTCTTAAACACGTGTACTCATCAAGAAACGTATTGAATGTACAGAAATTGACTCAGAGCATATAAATATATATATATATATATATATATATATATATAAACATAAATAAAACTAGCTAGTGATTAATATTAACCAGTTTTATTCTCACCTCCGACTTGTCAAATTTCAAGTTTTTTGTCCAAAGTCGAAGGCGTCATTTGGCATGTTTTCGTTGATGTCAAACCAAGAATTTCCAGGAAATTAATGTTTTTCTCCTGAAAAAGAAAAAAGAAAATCATATTAAATAAATTAGGATTTGAAGAGCAAGTGAAAAAAGGAAAACAAAAATACCCCCTTTATGGTAAAAAAATCTTGGATATCCAAATTAAGCTTCGAAATTTCTGATCATAATATAAAAGAAAAAAAAGGAGTTCCATCAAACCTGTGTGTTCTGGGACAGAAGAATAATCACAGATCTATGCAGTGAAGTTCCCTCAGTAGTCAATTACTCAATCGTGTCGACTTCAATTCCTAGAGAGAGAGAGAGGTGAAGAATTAATTGTTAAAATATTGAGTTCCCACAAAATACCAAAGTCCCACCTGACAAAACCATACAAACTGGGGAACCGTGAGTTTTACCCTCTATGATCACATAAACTTTTCAACCGTCGATCATTTCTACTGCTTTTCTAGTCGTTTATTGCCGATGCAGCATCATCAAGATTCTCACCATCCAAAGCTTCGGTGAGAGAGAGAGAGAGAGAGAGAGAGATGATAGTACATATCATTCAACTTAATTACCATCCTTGCACCACGCTTTTGCATGTGAATCTTGATGATGCTACACCAGAAAACAACGACTGTATTTATACAAACATGTATGAACAGATCCCTCCATAAAATCTCCAAGATTTCAAGAAATTAACCACCCCATAAATTGATACGATACTAATTAACGGGACTCTCAAAAAAGGACATAAATCTTTCTTGCAAAGATGTGTGTGTGTGTGTGTGTGGAATGGAGAGATTGAAGGCTGGAATTTATTTATGTACACCTTGGAATCAAAACCACGAGCAAGATGCTGATGTGGCTTATTACCAATGGGTGAAAATTCACTCAAAAATAAATAACATGACATCAGCAAACCACAGAATCTCTTGTTTTAATTTCAAACTCATTTTCAGACAACACACGAGAACAAAACAACCTTATTTTCATTGTTTCATTTATAAAAAAAGAAAGAAAAGTTCAAGAAACTTGATTTGCCAGATTCCGGCATCAATTAATCATATCTTCGCGTTTATAAATCACCGAAAGGAAAAAAAAAAAAAATTAAAAAGATACAGTACTGAACTTGATATATTCTGATATTGACTATGAAGAAAAATAATTATCAGCATCTTTGAAAGGGAAAGAATGTGTGAAGTTGATGATAAAAAAAACAACGATCGATATAAAGAATATGAATTTGAGATGTTTGCTCTACCTTTACCAAAAAAAAAAAACTTTGAAATATAAAAGAAGAAAGTTATAAGAGTGAGAGATCTATTAAAGTGTAAGAGTTTAAGAAAGGAGAGGAAACGCTTCAATAGGTAGGGAGTGGGGGTAGGTTGGAGAGAGTTAGGGAACTCATACTGTGGGGAAGGTGTGTTTCTTGGAGATATCTACACACACACGTACATACATACATTTATATCTATATAGATACATATTCCAGATTTTTGTATTTTTTTTTCTTTTAGTTTCAAATAAACATCGAAATTATATGTGTGGGATTTCAATCCATATTGATTGGTCGATAACTTAATTGATTTATACATTTTTCAGATATTAGAAATGGATATTGGACCTATTAAAAATTGATATTGGACTTAACTCACCCTCATAAAATTGGGGAGAGTTGCGCTCACTTTTCCCCAACCAATGTGATATATTTAACACGCCCCCTCACGCGGAGGGGGAACTAAGCCACCTTTCCCCAACCAATGTGATTTATTTAACACGCCCCCTCACGCGCGGCGTGGAACTAAGCTACCTTTCCTCACAAAATTGGGGAGAGTTGCGCTCACCTTTCCCCAACCAATGTGATATATTTAACACGCCCCCTCACGCGCAGCGTGGAACTAAGTTACCTTTCCCAACCAATGTGATATATTTAACATGCCTCTTCACGCGCAGCGTGGAACTAAGCCACCTTTCCCCAACGCCACAAATCGCTGAGAACTCTATATTGAGGGCTCCAACATTGAAACTGAGATTGACTCTGATACCATGTTAGAAATGGATATCGGACCTAACTCACACTCACAAAACCAATTTGTAAGGGGAGGGTTGCTCTCACCTTAATAAGTAGCACATGCCACTTTCCCCAACCAATGTGGGATATTTAACACGCCTCCTCACTTGCAACGTGGAATTATACCATAAATCACTAAGAACACGATATTGGGGGCCCCAACATTTAAATTGAGGTTGGTTCTAATACCATATTAGAAATGCAGGATATTGAGCTTAATTTACCCATACAAAACTGGCTTGTAAGAAGAGGGTTGCCCTCACATTAATAAGTGATACATGCAACTTTCATTTCCAAACAATGTGCTTACTTATTAGTCGAGAGGTTCTAATTGAATATGTGTAGTGACTAGGGCTGTAAACGAATTTGATGCTCAAGCTAGGCTCGTTAAGATATATTTAAGCTCGGGCTCGGCTCGAGCTTGAATCAAACTTTTTTTTCTCTTATTCAAGCTCAGCTCGATAAATATTTATCATATTCGAATTCGGTTCGAGCTCGACTTGTGAAATGCTCGAAAATTTACTAAACGAGCCTGGGCTCGAATGCTAAAAAAAGCTTGTTTAATTTACATATTCAAGCTCGAGTTTGAAAAAATAGCTTATTTTATCTATCTTTTTGAAATATTTATAATATTCATGAGCATGTTCGTGAACATGTTTGATTAAGCTCGAACTCGAACATGTTCGCAAGCTGACCGAGCCGAATACCACTTTGTTCGAGCTCAGCTTGATAATTTTATCCAGTTCGATTTGAGGCTTAAGCTCGGCTCGCTTAGAAAACGAACGGATTTCGAACGAATTTTTTTCGAGCCGAACTCCGAATAGCTCACGAACGGCTCTGTTCATTTACAGGCCTGGTAATGACATGGTAAATTTAATACACACACACACACTATATATATATATATATATATATATATATATATAGAGCTTCAATTTGGAAAAAAATATTTTTGCATAGTATGATTAATAAATTTCTATAAATCATATATATACATTAGGATAGTTATTCAATATTTTCAAGTAATTAAGTCAATATATCTCAAGTTATATACTCCATTAATTTCATAAAGATTGATATTTTAGCTTTTACAATAAAAATTAAAAATTAAAAAATGTGACAAATATACCCTCTCTCCCTATTATGTTATTTTCCTAATATATCTTAATCTCTCTCTCTCTCTCTCTCATTGTAATCTACATGTCTCTATATCTCTCATCAATTTCCTCAATATATTCATAGAAGAAATTTTATATGGGTAAAATTGGAAAGAAGAGTGTTAAAAAGTATAAAACATCAAATAATTTACAACAAAATTAATTAAGAGGCTAAAACACTATTTTTTATGAAACGAAGGGATTATTGTTTTGGCAAAAGAGATATTATAATCCGTTTAGATATTGAAACTACTCTTGACCATCAAAACCACTAATAAGTTGTTAACATGTTTTGATTTTAAACTGATTGGAGTTTTAAGGCTAAATTGATTGAGCTAGAGACTCAAACAATTTGATATCGCGTAAAAATAAATAAATAAATAAAGATAATCAAACAAATCTAAGAACCTATAAAAATCATTCATCAAACATAGTACTAACTCAAACATTCAATTTAATTAACAAACAATCCACCATTTTTATATCAAAATGCAAAATTAAAGAATATATATATATATATATATATATATATATATATATATATATATTTTGAAAGATGGAATCAAGAAAATTATATTCCTAGGCAGTGGACTGAGTAGGCGGTGATGGATCTTTGGAGAAGACCGGCCGGTGGTGGAATCAAGTGTGTAGATTGTGATTTGTGGATCGTATAAACCAACAGTTGAAAGAAATTTTAAAGATTTGGGCAAAATTCTTTCAATTTTTTAAATATTGGGCTAAATATATTTATGATCTTTATTCTTATTTTTTAATTGGGCTAATTAAATATCATTTTTTAAACTAAAATACGTACATTAATAAGAGTATTAGTATACAAAAATATGAAAATGATGTTCCTATATATAATTTATGAGTCTACACCTCTTGCACGGCCTCAAGGCACCGATAATCATATCCATAACTTAAATTAAACTATCTATTTTAATTTGCATTATACACATCAAATGAATAAATTGGCAGTCCATTCCATTAAAATATGGTTTTCTTGGCAACTTGTACATTATAGAAAAAAAAATCCTTTGGATATTAATTTATAATGTGTTAAATATTTCTAACTTTTCTTCTTTTTCATGCGATTATTTTAAGACATTAAGTAGGAAGACTTCTTGTCAATTATGCAGTTATATATGTTATTATATATACAAAGTCTATCGTTTTAATTACTGTACGTATGCATATTACAACTATACTTTAATCAATCTTGTGTATATTGCTAATATAATTTTGATAAATTAATGTCCCTTTGGTATATATAATTTCATGCATGACTCGATGCCGTATTTATTTCGTCTCGGTCACAAATATAAAAAGTTTAAATATATATATGATTCGGAGCTCAGAATTAAATTAAATGGAGTCATGTAAAATAAGATTGACGAGGGTGAATTATGAGAGAAAAAAAAAATATAAAATTAAACAAACCCTAAATTACCTCATTAGACTGCTTGCCTTTTAGTTATACAACCTTAATTTGTAGAGTCTGTTTCTTTTCCTTTTTTTTGTTTATTTTTTATTTTGTTTAGAATGTTTACATTAGGGTCTTTTTCAGGGAATTTAGCTACTCACTGTTATTTTAGTGTTTAGTAAGGTTTTTTTTTTAATAAATACTCAACTTTATCTTTACCTTTTAGAAATTACGCAATCAACATATTATTTGAAAATCTGAACGCTACGAATTTAGTGGAGGCTATTGATGTGAAATTAATGCAAAAATTCTCATTAATTTTGAAATGTACAATGCAAATAAAATTCAACTTTAAGTGTGTACGTTTCCAAATTATGTAATAAATTGTATGTGTATAAAATGAAAAAAAGTTCGCATGTTTTGTTTGTAGACTGCAAAACCCAATTAATTTATGACTGTAATTCAACTTTGATACATGATGATACGTACGTTTTGTCATCCATACATATATATATATAATTATAATAACGAATATTGTACGATATATTGTTGCTTTGCTGATAGTCGCGATTACGGGTTACGTTCAACATAAAATATATATATATATATATATATAATTATAATAACGAATATTGTACGATATATTATCGCTTTGCTGATAGTCGCGATTACGGGTTACGTTCAGTATAATATATATATATATATATATATATATATATATATATATATATTTTGTACGATGTATTAGCTAGGTCATTATATTGAAATAAAACATTGTGGCATGTCTATAATAAACATAAGTTGTGTGTGGTCCAAAAAATATATATAAATGCCTAAGCTGCCGTATTTAATTTTTTTTCCAGTTGAACCACTCATAAAATATCTAGAGTAGTCAGAGGATCAATATAACCACACATACCTGTCACAACTTTATACTTGGTACTTACACACCACCAACCAGTGAGTAGCTCCGTGAGCAGCCAGTATATTTTTATATTTTTATGTTTTCATTGATTATATTCATATTAATTGCTAATTAATTTTATTTACAATAAGAACGTAATTCAGAAAATGATGAATATTAAAATTCAAGTATTTAATTATTTACAAAGTTCATTAATTTAGATTTAATTTGATTACTATATATATCATTCCCTCAGTCTGTTTCAAATTATGTTTTTGGTTGGATTCGGTTAAAAACACACCTAAATCTATCAATACACACACACACACACACACGAGCTTTCCTTAATCTATACTATATACAACATCGTGTCTCGAGTAGATATAGATTGAGATATGAATTGAAATCTATTCTTCTTGAGTGATGCTATTCGGCCACACTATGGTCGGCCATAATTTTATAATTATAGTACATTTTCATTATATGGTAAGTTTTCAATTAAATTATTAATTAGTGGTTAATAATGTTTTACTATTATATCATTTCGATTAATTTTAGAAAGATTTGACTTGCGTATTTTAAAAATTCAAATCATCCACAAAATATCATTAAAATACGAAGGGATCCTAATCAATATTGAATCAATTGCAAATCGGTGATGACATGGCCGAAAATTGAATTGGCTTTGTTTTACATTTATTATTACTCTAAACTATAAAATATTATGGTGTGTGTATATATATATATATATCTATAAAATGACTACATGAAGTCTTTAAAAAATATATAAATGAATAATGAAATTATTTTTTGCTATATTAATATTACAAATAAAATAATGAACTTATGAAAATGGAGATGAATCATCCTCAAAATTATTTAATATTTTGGTAAATTGAATTAGACTACAGAAAATTATTTAATATTTTGTTGTTTATTTCTAATGGTTATAGAAAATCCATTTTTCTCTGCATGAGCTTGATAGGTTTCATATAGAATCTCTATACTTTCAAACTCTATGTTTGTTTGAGGACCACGTTGGATAAGTTCTTCATTGAGTGATTCTTCCTGAAATTCTTCATCGTATGTCTCTTGTGAAACGTGGTTTAGTGACAAATCTCTAACTTCTTCTTCATGTTGAGGCACTTTGTCGTCAGAATCGGGACCGAATATTAACAACATCAAAGCATTTCTTTCATGTTCGTTGGTAGCCATGGAAATTGACAAATGATATGATACTAGTTTGAGGTTCATTTATATATTTTTAAAAGACTTCCTGTAATTATTTTATATATATATATATACCATAATATTTTATAGTTTAGGGTAATAATAAATGCAAAGCAAAGTCAATTCATTTTCGGCCATGCCATCACCTATTTCATATTTGCAATTGATTCAATATTAGCTGGGATCCCTTCATATTGTAATAAGATTTTGTGGATGATTTGAATTTTTAAAATACACAAGATCAAATCTTTCTAAAATTAATCGGAATGATATAATAGTAAAACACTATTACTCACTAATTAAAGATTTAATTGAAAACTTACTATACGATGAAAATGTATCAGAATTATAAAATTATGGGCCCGAGAAGCATTATTGTTCTTTGAAATAGTATATTTATATTTGATAATTAAATATCAAAATATCAGAAAAGTAGTGATGTAATAAAGGCGTGGAGGTCTTAAATAAGCATGATTCATCAGAAACATTGTGTGGAGAAAAATAAGCAAACGTAGGTGCATGAAAACCTGACAATTTATATATATAGGTCATGACCACAAACATCATTAATCAATGTTCTACAACAACACATATCTCAGACGATATGCATGCATCACGTTTTTTTTTTCTCAATATGTAAAATAAATAAAATATAATTCTATTAAAATACACTAACCCTCAACCGATTTTAGTTTTAACTCGATTTTAATAAAAACCATACTTCCAATAATATAAATTTAATAATATTTCCATGCAATTGAAATGTATATAGGGGCGGAATAAAAAAAAATTCATATGGGCTCAATTGTTCTTCACTAATATATATATATATATATTAAATTTTACATGTATTTTTTTTGGCTATATATATATGTGTTGTTTTCATGACAACATGCATGTTTATGTCGGTTTCATAATTTAAATTGTGAAAAATATTGTAATAATTACAAAAGTTGTTAAGTTTGATTTATTGAAATTACGTTTTAAAAATAATGCATGTGAAAACCGAAAATTAATGCAAATTTGTTATGTATATATTTTAAGAAATTTATCCAGTAAGAAGCTTCACTAAATAAATTTAGTCCACCATATAATTTTGTTAGTTCCAACATAATACTGAAAGAATAAATTAATAAAATAAAATTTAAGAGAAATAAACGAAATCATGGATTTTGGTAATATATGTGTGTGTGTATATTTATAGTCATGCCTCAATCTTGCGCTTTTTCCATAATGTAGATGGTCAACAGTCAAAATCAATTGATTCTCTCGGCCCACTCCTAGACAATATTCATAAAATATAATATATAGAAAAATATACTATTTTTTTGGAATATTTGATCACCACTTTTGAAATCACAATTAATAGAAGTATCAAATGCTAACAAAAAATAGTTCGTCTGGTACAACAGAAAAAGCCTCGATACCTTATAGAGTAACAAATTACTTTCCATGCATATATATAAAATTGAAATATTATTTTGTTAATTATATAAGACATATGTTGTCCCGGTGGCCGGAATGACTTAGTGGTGGAGTGAGATTGCTTGGAGACCAAAGGTCACGAGTTCGAATCTCCTTAATACCATCAAATCGGGTGTGCGAGTAAAAAAAAACTAAGACATATGTAACTCATATATGAATATAAAATGTGGTTAAATCTCGAATCAAATTCATATTCCAATCCTTGATATGTAATAACGTATTTTTATTTCTCCAGAAACCTATAAATATATCTACGGGGCCGATTTTTCCTTGAGCTAATTGAGGTGATTAATCGCCTCATGTCTCGATGATATATATTATGTGTCTTAATTTGCATACATGCATATCTATAATTTTTATTTTATTTCTTGACAATTATACTTTTAAAATTGTTGGTTTTGACTGAATTCTTTTCGTATGAGATATAACATATATGTAGAAAATATTGATTTTGAATTAGTATGAAGATGGTTATAAAATGTATACCGTTATTTAAAATGAAAAAATAAATATATAAAAGAGAATAATTTATTTTTTTTCAAACATGAAAACAAAGAATTTTTTACTTAATTTATTAATAGTAATTTGTTGGTCATGATCAGAATTAAAAAAAAAGGCCTCACCAAACATATGTCCAATAACGACAACAAATGTGAACAAAAAAAATGACGAAACAGCCGGCCAAAAGTGAAATTCTACGCTATTTCATAGGACGTGGCATTACTAGCCACAATCACAAAAATTTCGATATTTGATGATGGTATTTATTATATTAACTATGCATGCATTCACTTGTGTTAGAAAAAATATATATATATATATATATATATTTTATTTCTATAATATTCATGTATCGAGTTCTTATACGTATAATTGTCATGGGATGACGTAGAGTTTGAGCTGCAGAATTTGTTCCGCGTTTATGCCGTGTTTGGTTGTTAATAGATTAATAGTAATTTGGAAATGTGTCCGAGGGGACAAGAAGCACGTGGACTTCACGTGGGCTGCATGGGATGGGCCACATTTGATGCCCTATTCTCTGGCTTTTTTCTGAACTTGCATGTTGTTTTCATCTTTAAAAGTGTTCCAATGATTTTATTCAATTCAATATTAAGACATCATATTATTATTATTCTAGAATCATTTTGATTCCTCTATTAAATTTAATTCGTGTTTCATCTTATGCTTCTGATTCAAAAAATATTTAGTCACTGTCTACTTTGGTGTCACACGTAATTAAATTAAGAATTATATATATATTTGATGAAAATCGGGACTCCCGGTAATTTATTGTTGAATAATTTTCAAAACCAAGGAGGGTTATATTTTTGGTATATAATGATATATATATAATAGTGACATATCCTAAAATTGAGTAACAATTTGAATGTATTATTTTATGCAAACTAAAATATGGCTTTTAGTTTCAACTTAATTTCATATATAATATTTACTGCTATTTGTTACTTTTATATAATTTGTGGGCTACGTACAACATGGAGTTTAATTATAATACAATAATACATCCACCAGTTGCAACAACAGGTTTAGTTTCTCTCTGTCATAATAAAATAAAATAAAAATTGAGTATCAATTATACAAAATGTAGCGTAGAACTGGTTCTAGAGTATATGTCATACTTTAATTTATTCTGTTACTTAAATAAAAAAAAAATAACACTAAAGTGGTTTATCCTAATTAATGATATGAAAAAAATTATATTTCAATTTATCAATGTATTCAAGAATGTTAACATACATACGTACAATGAGCACGTGAACCCTGGCCGCCTAGTGCATTTTGGATTTAAAGTGATGATTTATTTAGCATCAAACATAATTACTAGATGCTCACAATCGGTGTGTAGAATCTCATAGTGGCAGAAGGCCAAAACGATTAGCCATCTACTTTTTTGTTTTTTAATGACCAAAACGTTTTCTGTCTAAAATTTGTATACGCAAGCATTTAAGTACAGCGATATTTAAAGTTAATTTGTATTGATATCTAATGTACGTGTGTATATATAATAAAGAAAAGGGGAGTTATCAGTTTATGACTTGAAAGATGGGTAATCTATCGATTCAAAACTCGAAAGATGAAAACTCGATCTCAATTCAAGACCCGAAAGATGAAAATTATCAATCCAAAACCTCAAAAATCACGAATTTTGATTTCTTTTTATTTTTTTTAATTTTATATTAATTTTCAATGAAAGTTCCTTCATTAATTATTCATTAAATCTAATAAAGAAATTTTTAAAATTAATTAAAAAATAAAAGAAAATCAAAATTCATGATTTTTAAGGTCCTGGATTCAGAGTTTTCATCTTTCGGGTCCTGAATTGATAGATTAATCATCTTTCCGTCACAGTTAGCGACGGTCTTACGACGGAATATCCGTCGTTAAATCTAACGAAGGTTAATATTTGTCATTACAAATTTTTTAGATTTAAAAAATTAATAAAAAATATCTAATGATGGATTATGTCCGTCGTTAGCATTTTTTGATTTATTTTTTAAAAAATAATAATACTTAACAACGGACATAGTTCGTCGTTAAAATTTTCTGATTTATTTTTAAAAAAATATTACTACCTCCGTCCCAATATCAAGGTCTCTCTTGCTATTTGGCACGAAGATTAATGAGGAGTAGATTAGTTGGTAAAGTAAGTGGGGTCCACTTTATTAAGGAGTATTATAATCAAAAGTAATATAAAGTAAGTGGAGTCCACTTTGATTAAGACATTAATTATTTTCTTTTTGGGTATGGGACTTTGATATCGGGACGTCCTAAAAAAGCAAGAGGGACTTTGCTATTGGGACGGAGGTAGTATTACGTAATGACGGACATCGTTAATATTTTCAAATTTATTTTTTAAAAAATATGATTATGTAACGATGATGTGTGAAATTCAGTTTTAAAACTCGAATCAATTTATAAGTAAACAAATAAATGTAGCACATGGTGAAACGAGACCGAATCCACAGGGAAAAAAATTAAATAAGCACGTACTATGACATCGACTCCTATTTATTATCTAGACGACGGAATGGATAATTATTTGATTTAAAGCTAACTAAATAATAAAGCAAAGTAAATAATTGTAATTAACAAACAAGTTGGACAATTAAGGAAAAGAACACTCTAGGGGTTGGTTTTATTGGATTACTTAACACAAAATCTAATTATAATGGATGTTGAATTTTCAATTCAAGATTACCAAGGCGATCACTAACTTGCTTTTAACAAAAGAACCCGGATGAATGTTTTGGCCTTCAAATCTTGCTTCAACTTTGTTCTTCTTGCCCAATCTTCAATTCTCTTTCTCCTATCTTCTTCTCCAAGTATTTCTCTTTCTATAAGTGGCTAATGATGGAATAGAATGACCTAATTTCGAATTAGGTTAGGTTTATATATTGGAGGAATAAAAGAATTAAAAGAAAATCAAAAATGGGGAAAAAAGATGAAATTTTGGGAAATCAGTGCACGGGGCGCGACCACGAAGGTCACACCCTCTTCTTCTGGCGCGAGTTGCGCCCGAGATCGACTTTTAGGGCCGTTGTGTAAAAGTCCATTCGCGTCTGACCTGGTACGCATCGCACCTCGTCTGTGCTCCTCCGGTCGCGTCCATCAGCGCGAGTGGGTCACTCACGTCGCACGGGTCGCGCCTCTGCCCCTGCTCCGACACCTTTCACGGTTTTGCTTCGTTCTCTCTCGTTTCTTGTCCGATTGAGGTGATTCAACTTGCAGCGTGCTCCCAATTCGATCCTCTATATTGCTATTGAATTGATTCCATCAAAATGTCTTTTATTTCTCCTTCATTTTCTATACAACTGAAACAAGAAATAAAACTTTCAAGCCGGGAGGTTAAAAGTGCAATTTGGGTTAAAACACATGTAAAATTATTCAATTCACTTCATTTAAACCTCAAAATGTTGTGTCAAAACACCACTCATCAAACGATAGACGCCGTCTGTTGTTAATAGTTTTCATTTATTTTTTAAAAAATATTATTACTTAACGACGGACACGTCCGTCGTAGATCCGTCGTTAAATCTGAATATACAGGCCGTCCCCTTCCCCTTTCTCATTTCAATTTCAGCCCTAATTTCACAAAATTAAATATCGCCACCACCTCCACCGCGACCTCTTGCCGCGACCACCACTGCCTCCGCCGCGACTGCCACCGCCTCCGCCGTAAGTCCTCTCCTCTCTGCACGATCTTTCTCTTCTATCTCTGCTACTTCTTCTTCTCATTCTTCTTCTTCTTTTTCTTCCCCCTTCCGATTCACATCCTAACCCTAATTTTAGAGCCCCGCTACGAAATCTCCCCAGAAGATGCCCCAGTGAAACCCCCACTCCTTCTCTCTCTCTCTATCTCTCTCTCACATCATCTGCAACTGCCACCCATCACCACCAATTCCCTACCACCACCGACGAGCAACAGTCCACAGTCAACGCTATCGAGGAGTAGCTGACATCGCGCCACCGCCATCACCAACTCCGAGCGCCACCACCCTCAGGTTGCTTCTGCTCTCTCTCTCTTTGGGGATGTGTGAATCTATGTGTATTAGTGTGTGTTTCTGAATTTCTTCATATTTTAACCTCAGTGTTGCTACTTCCAGTAGCCTCCATCTCCAACGAAGAAGTCGCTGCTGATACAAAGTGAAGAATGTTAGTTTTCTTGCATTATTTATTAATTTCAAAATTTTGTTATGATTTTTGTACTTACATATTTTGTTAAGTGCTAAGTAATTTGGTTGAGTATGAAAATTTAAATCATGAAAATTATGCTAAATATACCGATAGTTATGTGTTTATTTGGATCTATCAATTAATGAAATTATGTTAAATCATGTTGATTATGAAAATTATTTATATGAGCTAATTAAGTATACTAATTAAGTTTTAAAATCACTTCGAATTGACAAATGAGTTATTCATTTGTTAATTAGGGTTTGGATTATTTGGAGAAGTTGGGAATTGTTATGTGTTAGTGGTGTGGATGATTTCATGATGATTTTGGTTTGGAGAAGTTTTGAGATGTTATGTTTTTGTTATTTTGGTTTGATACACCAGCACACGGAACAAATATGCATCCGGACTACAAAATAGTTTCTATAAATCATAAGCGTAAGTATTCAAGATCTGATTCATTTGTGCTTGCTAAACAAGCAATCCAAGTGTGTTATTGTGAATACCCAAGTTTAAATCGCTCTCGAAGTGATTGGTGGATAGTTTGCAAAATAAAGGCCCGATCTAATGTTGAAGTATCATCGCAAGATGATAATACAATCATATCCTCACCCTTTCAATAGGATGAAGTTGATGGTTTGCATACTCTCACAATAGATGACAATCCGATACCAAATCATCCATATGATGGGGTAATAGACATTGAAGAAGAAGATGATGAAGAAGATATTGAACCAGAGATTAATTTATCAGATGGCAATATTAGTGATGATGATGACATAGATGATTAGTGTGTCAGGTTTTCTAAATTAATATTTTTTTTAATTTCTTAGATGTTTTATTATTCAACTAATTATATTGGTATTTGTTACCTTTCTAAATTAATGTTTTTTTAATTTTTCAGATGCATCGAGGCGGCGCTAGAAGTGGGGGATCTGGATGACTTGGATCATCATCATCATCATCATCATCATCTGTGGGCCTTAGTGGTCCAGTTGGTGATATATCACTGGAGGGATCGTCACGTTCTGCATTCGATGCAAATGGATGTCGAGTTTGTTGGATTGAAGATGAGTATGTTGAATTATATAATTGAATTTTATATATTGTTATCTTTTTTATTATATATTCTAATATCTTAATTATTTTGTGCATTTGGAAGTGTTTTGTTGCCAACTCATCAAGTCGCATCCGCTATCACATGCAACTTCAAGAAATTTTTGCATCCGACAGGCTACACTTGGAAGATGGTGCCCGCTGAGAGAAGGCAGACGTATATGGAGGAGTTTCGGGTATTGTTCTACAATCTTAATTATGAGTGTTAACTTCTTTTTTAAGTTTTTTTTAAATTTTAACATTGTCATATGTTTTCAATATGTTGTAGAAGGAGTTTTTTTGGGATCCCGCTGAGGAGGATGACATCATAACGAGATGGAACCTCAAGGCTGCTGAGAGATACATGAACATGGTTTATTCTTTCAAGAAGAATAGGACCAAGGGTTGCCCTGCCTTCATGCCTTCATGGTCTATTCGTTAAATCTGTCGTTAAACTTAACTACCATCAAAATCTATCGTTAGATTTGTTTTCCGATGAAGTCTTTAGCGATGGACCAGCTCCGTTGTTAGCTAATACTAATGATGAAAAAATAAGATTTACTGACGGACGTCGCTAAACAACGATTTTTTTGTAGTGTTATCATAATCCAACGAGCGATGGTTCGAGTATAAGATTACTTCAATTTGTCATAAAAATAAGTACGATTACTCCATTCATAATCATATTGTAAATATTTTTCATCATTTTAATATATATATATATATATATATCATTTTGTATTAATTTGCTTTAAGAACCCTATTAGTCATATAAATTATTTATTTTAATCATTTACGTATGGATCATGTGGTTATAATCTTGTTTTTTGTCGGACTAGGGATTAATGAAGTGATATTCTCAACAATAAATTATAATATTCTGATTATTTGTTTGCATGCGCAGATAATAGCGGTCCAAATAAAATTGAACAGCTTGTAAGGAAGAAATAGTAGGGATTTCAAACTCCCAACTAATCTCAACCACCTAATAATATTTGTCTTCAGAAAAGTGTTTTAAATATTTTTTTATACAATAAAGTAACCCACAATTGCTATTAAAAAAATGTGTTCATTGGGTAAATTATGTTCCGGTGTAATAATTTATAAGAGTGTATTTAATTGGCGATTAAATTACACTCCTGTATAACAATTAACTTGTAATTAACGCGAAAAAAATAAATCACATTTAAAAAATCAGATATGACGCGCTCACATTTATCGATACTGATAAAATTTAAACTCAAAATATTTGATTGTAATTTAATATATATTCCACTCGACCACTTATACGTCATCACAAAATTCTTAAAATAATATTTAGAGCAGCTATTATGGTATTCGATCCGTCATTATTTTTTTTTATTGTTTTTTTTTCTACTATTGGTTTGATTGGATTCGGATACATTTCATAAATCCACATTAATATAGAGGCTGTTTTTTGCCAAAGATTCAATTAATCACCATATATATATGATTAATGATGTCGAATCAGTATTTTTTTAAACAATAAATTAAATCACGAGCTGCATACACAACCCCTTATTGTGGCCTCTAATCATTTTCTTAAGTATTTATTTTAAAGGCATTATCACTATAAGACAAATTTCGAGTACCTAAAAAAGGAAAAACAAATTATAAATTAATTTTCTCAAATAGGATCCAAAAGTTAAATTAATAATTACTTCTATAATTGCTACTATCAATCTAGCTAAGGATAGCTACGTACAAAATCCTTTATTTTGGTTCTTATTTTATTATTCCCTAACAAGTCATTTAATTTAATTAGATTATGGTGGATAAAACGAGCACTCTTAGTCCATTATGATTGGAAATTTATAAAGAATAAAAAATTAATTTTCAAATTGGTCTAATTATATACTTAATATTTCAATTTGCAATTTATCATAATTCTATCTCAATAATAATAATAATAATAATTCTATACCCAACATTTTATTTTATTTTTTTTCTAATTCTGCCATTCCAAAAATTTTCACCACAAGCACCAATGTCGTGGAGAGAAGTCTGCTGCTGCGCCGCCATGTATGGATTCCGAGCAAGAACGCCGCCGCAAATCTCGACGAAGATAAGCCATAAAGAAGAACTGGGGAGCCTAGAATGAAGATGACGGCGATGTTGATGAGGAGGACATAGTTAGATTCTTATAATCCACTGTTTTTGAATAATTGTCAAAAAATTAACCATCTTTTGAACTTTTTTTTTTCTTTTCAATTTAGACATTACTTCTAAAACGTTGCAATAATAAGCAAATTTTTTAATTTGTAACAAATGTGATAGTTTCAACTTTTTTCCAACGATCGAGATTCCAAGGTTGGAATAATTTTTCCATGTGAACAAATTAATTTGGTCTAGGAGTGTTAAAAATGATGATTTTTATTATGTAACACTAATTTTTCAATCGTCGAAATTTTATAAAAGTGCCTATGTTAACTACAAATCAAAATATTAGACTATTATTGTAACGTTCTAAAAGTCATATTTAAATTACAAATTCGTTCAAAGGTGGTGGATTTTATTGCAATTTGACCCTGATTTTTTTTACTTCTTTTAGAAAGGACCTTATAGACTTGTAATTTATACAAAATAAAGTAAATTAAACCTTATGTGCTGAACTATTAAAGTTGTAATAAAAATGTCATGAACCGTGACTAATTTACACTCCATTACCTACTATTGACACACTAATTAATAAATTTATCCCGAAAGCTGAATTCCGACTATGAAAAAATGACGCGCCTCGCCATTACTGAGATATAACATCTAATGTAGAAAAAATATACGAGCAAATTACATTCTCTATCATGAACTATAAAGGTCGTAACAAAAATGATATCTCGAAATTGAAAAATCTTACATTAAAATAGTTCGAATGTGTCCTAAAAATTTCGAGATATTATTTGAGCCGGACTGGACCGAAAAATTCATCAATACACGGTCAAAGTATGATCTATTAATTATTAGGGCCGGAAAGAGGAACACGGCGGCGGTGTGCCCAACGAAGGCCAGATCATACTGTACGGAAAGTGGGTCCCATTATTTCAGGTTTGTTGAGGAGCGGAAGTGGACCCCCCAAAAAAAAAAATTATATGAATATAATATTAATTAGCGCGGCAGCATCTCACACAATTTGTGCCAAGTATTCATCAAAAAGAAAAAAACTCAAAATAAAATAAATTATGAAAAGGAGATTTACTTTCATCACGAATTGACATTTTTGTGAAGAATAATAATTATTAGAAACATTAAAACAAAAGAAAGTGTCGAAGTTACAAACAAAGTCCACATGAATTAAATCGATGTTGTTTTGACGACGCAGATTATCGAGGTCAACTCATTTTACTCGCGTTTTGATTATATGAAATATAGAATTGAACTTGTTTTGATCTAAAAAATTAAAAAAAATTCACATCAGTAAAGATAACTTAGTTATTTTTTAGATGCCACAAAAGACATCTATTATTAAACTTGATTAATTTTTAAGTAAATTAAATATTTTAATTGGCAAGAATGTTAGTTTGAGATAGTAATATAGGAGTCTATATATAATAATTGACATTACTCATATATAGTCATATGTAACCGATAAAGCACCTTTAATAAAGGCCACTAGACAAAAGTGGGCAATGGAACTCGACAAGTCACCACCACCTGAAAGAAGGTTTTCTTCTTCTTATTCTTCTTCTTCTTGTTCGTTATGGTAAAAATCAAAATTATAAATATACATATACATACATACATACATATATATTTTACTAAGTATTTTAATTTAAATTCAATTAATTTATCGTGTAATTAGGTTACGAATAAATAATTATCTTATAGAATCTCATATAATATACATGAATTATTTCAGCAAAATTATCCATGGTATATCAATAGATCAATTTAGAAGCGTGATATATCATATATACTACAGTGAAAATTGCAAAATTCGTTTGTAACATAATAATAATAATAATAATAATAATAATAATAATAATAATAATAATAATAATAATAATAATAATAATAAATTAACGCTATGACGATTTTGGCGAACAATTAAAATATTATGAATTTATTCTATTAAAAAATAGCAAAGTCCCACATCATTTTTCGGTGTCGGATCTTTGATAAGACACGTCAGAGTCTAGCGTGTAAAATAACGTGGAAAATCATGTTTACTCTCAGTGTGGAATATGATTTTTCATGTTATTTTAAACGGTTGAGCATGATTGTCGCCAATCCGACAATGAAAATGAATCAGGGGCATTTTTACAAAATAATGGATTTTTTTTTTTAACTTTGGAAATATTTAAATAAATGAAAATTCATGATACGAATATATATTTCACCCAACTAAAATTGTCTAAGAATTGGCAAAAGCGGTTTTGCCATTTATATAAGTAACGAGGAGGACCAGCTTTGCATTTTTATCAGATACTAGAGACGTTAGCGTTACATTATATTGTACCATTCTCGAACAATTTTTTATTTTTATTTTTGGCTAGAGATATATGAGTAAATATTAGTAATAAATATACAAATAATACTAACGATAATTCAAATTTATGAATTATGATAAATTTGTGAGAAACAAGTAAATAATAATAAACGATTTTTATTGTAAATTAATTATTACGAGAAATCGGAGGTGGACGACAGACGAGTAGTGGTCGGCGGTCACGGCCCAAACCTCAACAACTATCATAAAAAAATTTAATTTCAGAGTCGCAACACCCAATGCAATCACATTAATTTAATTTTAAAAGATTGTTATAACCCTTAATTGTTAGTTCTCATTAAACTAACGCACCTCCTGAGACCATATTTTTAATTGCTATATACATAAAGAGCAGCACTTAACGTGCACCAACTTTTACGCGCGTCTATGTCCAGTAGGCGTTGGTGTCTATGTTCGGTCGCCTTTTAATTTATTTGAAATAAATATAAATTTATACTTTATAATAGAATTAATAAATTCTTAACAAAAAATAAACCCTTAAAAAAATTATAATTTTTTTTTATAATTAGTATAGGTATCCAGCAAGAACCGTGTGTTTGGTAGCCATTATTCGTTCACGCTAGGCCCGGTCTTAACGCGAGGCTCGGGGTGTAATTTACTGATTCGGCTGGATAATGTATCCGACGCCCCTCCTCGGATACAGTTTCTGGCGTAGCAATCTTAGTATATATACCTTTATCTAGGCTACCAAACATTGCCTAAATAAGATCAAAGTCCAAATAACTCGATCATTACCTTTCACTCTGACACGACATCTCCAAATGCATGTAGATATGTATTAGAATATAATCAATTGTAAAATGCAATTTGTAATCATACTTCAAAAGAAAAAATCAAGGAGAAAAGACAGATATATGTAGAAGAAAATATGGAGCCCATCAAATATTAGAGTTGTGCCATAATCCATTGATTCTTAATTAATTAGGCTCTAATCTACTTTATACATCAAAAGGCGTTCCATTGATAATTAATATTGAGGAATCCACTACTTTGTTATCATTAACTAAGCATTCAAATTAATCTTAATCCATTTGGTGCTGGGTATATATATTATATTATAAGATTTTGAGAATATTCATCACTCCACTTACTATTTCTTTTGTTGAAAATTGCATGCATGCAAATCGGAGGAGAAAATTTGTCCCTTTTCCATATTTTTCCACTACTATTTTTAATGGAACTAGTTTTCGTGCGTGACCATTTTATGAGTTAAAATTCATGAGACGAGTCAATATTCGGATTCAAACACCAATAAAATTATACACGTGTAATAGAATATGAGTTTAAATAAGAATTTTGACTCGTATTATAAAATTTGATCCGTATATAAGACGGGCCCGCATTATTTTTTATTTATTTTTTAATAGAAAATGCGTTGTTATCGACTTTTATGTACTGATGCAGTTTATTACATGTATGATATATATGAGCATATGAGTGTATGACATCTCCACGGTTAATGTAGGAATCATATATCAAAGCAACTAAATGCACAAACTATAAATTCAAAAATTTAGTTCATACGGTCTTTTATTCATCCTACTAGATTAGACTATTCATGACATATGGTATTATCGAAATAAATAATATATAAGAGTAAATATGAAAATATGTTGAAAATTTAAATAATAATAATTATGGATATTAAAAAGTGGTTGGCATAATATAAAATGAAATAAAATTTTATTAATAAATAAAAATATATTTTAAAATAAATACATATCAAATAAATGATAGAATTTAGTATGAACTTATTTGAAAAGCAATATATTTAATGTTTTATTTGATTTTAGTTTATTTAGTCTACTTGAGTGAAGTGCCTAATGGGCTCAAAACGACTAATGGGCCTAATAACTTTTTTTTATGATGGGCCTAATGGGCTCTGTACGGCTCTAATTGGATGCATTATGTGGCAATGATCTTTAATTCATTACTATTTTTTAGGGAACTCTTAACAAATTTAAATAGAAGACAGTGAAAATTTTACTTTTAAGCAAATTTTAGAGTGAAAATTGAAGCACACACTAGATACTACAAGAGGATCTTGTCATCTATGTATTTGTATGATTTTGATTGTGAAAGTGAATTTGTCTTGTTGTGAATACTTTTACATTGTCTAATATTTTATTTTTCACCCTTTTTTTTAAATGTCATCTTCTTCTCTTCAGCACCATACCAACATCAACAATCAATCAATTATTTACACGTCTTTACCCCCATATTTTTTTAAGAATTAATTTTAATTTCATCCTCCATTAGCTTTATTATTTTAATGGGCAAAAATCTTCATAGAAGTCAGCATAAACTAAAGCTGCAATCATCCTTGAAAATTTAGAAATATGTGAAGAAACGCGCTTTAATTAGCATAAATAAATATTATTTAATTCTATTTTGGATTTATAAGTGATCGGGGCTATAAGGATAAACATGTCTAATAAAAATATATTTTTTATTTTAATTAATTTGGAAGTTGTAAAGAGTAAGACGGAACTATTAAAATTTACCAAAACATGTCTTTATTTCAAATGAACCGAAAATAATTGAAACTAATATTGGGCCAAGCCCAATTGAATGAAGTGTGTTACTACTAAACCTCATAAATTAACCAATTTACAATACCATCTTGTAATATATTTTTTTTATTATTCCCCTAAAAAAAAAGTAAACACAGGAAAATAGAAACAGAAATGATTGATTTCTGATACATGAAGTTAAATAAATGAGATTTTTCATCGTAAACGAAAGCATTGAAATTTCACACATAATCAGATATGCAAATGATTCTTGAGAATCTATTATCGGATTCCACTTGGTATGCTTTCTTTTATAGATTTTTTTTGGTGCTAATTTCTTCATTTTGTTCTCTCTCTATTTTGCAATTCTTTTGAATTCTTTGCATTTTCACAATCTTCTCCGTTTCTCTTTTCCTCTACCCTTTCTTACTGCATAATTATGATGTTTCTATTTTTATTTAGTTTTTCCCCTTTTTGTTTTCTCGAAATTCTCGATTCCTGGACATTTTGTGGAGAGGGATTCATCAATTCGTTGAAAATTTGTGATGGGATGACTTTTTTTTCCATGAATTGCATGGAAATTTTGTACAGAGGAAATATTCTGTTCGTCGGAATTTCGTACAAAGATTTGATCTTTTCCTATTCTGCATTGATTACTAAAGAACGGAAGTTGATTTTAGCAGTCAATTTTATACCGATGCCATAAATTAGTTATTTTCCTTCAACATCGTACATTGATAATCTGTCTTTCTTAGCTAAGCGATTACTTCGTCGTCGTAGTTGCTTGTGATTTGATTATCTGGAATTGGGATTTTAATTTTTTTCTATATGCTTCAATATGATAATTGGAATTTATATTAGGTGATCGTGAAGAAAAGATTGTAGAAGTGCGGCCTTATGATCGCCTTTTTTTAAGGTTTGATTTGCTTTTTTATATTTTTCTTTCCTTTTATTTTGTGGCATTTGCTAAGATTTTTATGGTTGTCATTGCCTTGCAGAATATGTGCTTCTTGAATTATTTTGTTGCAGCCGTTTGTATTCTTGAGTTTCCTTTACAAGTTTAAGTTGATTATATTTTGTTTAGATTGTAAGGGCTCAACAATGACTATGATGAGATTGGAAATGATAATGAGTTATAGTAATAGTTATGTTATTATGTGTTGACGGCTTGGTATACGTGTCCATGATACATAAAGCATTGAAACATTTGATTGCACTGCGGACATCTGGTACACTGCAAACTTGTAATGCAGAACACTTATCGGATTTCTTGAGGGTAATACGAATGCTAACATACGAATAGCTAATAAAAAATTTTCAAGACGAGTTTGTGTTGCTCCTTTCACTGAATTGAAAAATTGTGTCTTGTGCTGAATGCAATATTTGGAGTTTCCTGATCTTTTTATCTTTTATTGAACGTGAGGTTTGCATTCATGTTCTTACCCAAATATGCTACTTACGATAGAATTCCTTCATGGTAGACACGGATGAGTACTATCCATTCCGTATTATATATACTCCCCATATCCCGAATTGATTCCTCACCTTTTCCGACATGGAAAAATTGTAGACCATTTCCTCAAATGGAGAAATACGTTCTGATTCTAGGATCTCATTGTTGCATGAAATTGTAGGTGATATAAGTGCAAGTTTATTGCTATGTGTCAATTAAATGTCGAATTTGTACTTCTCTAATGATTTTTATGTGTCCTCAAGAAATGCTCATTGCCTATAAAAACGCAATTGATAAATTGAGAGTTTGGGGGAGAGTAATTATATTTCTGAGAATTGTTTGGATGTTGGATATGATTATTTTTTATAGCCTAATATTGGTGATTTTTTATGTTGATATTTTTACCTCCAAATTTATGCTGGATATAAGTTGCTCACCATGTTTTATTTACGTGTCCATCATCTTACCCACAGATCTGTATTGGGAGATTCATTTGTTTTGTGTTCCTTCTACTGTTGGGGATCAAATATAGGAGATTGGTATTAGATTTACTATTACTCCACTTTGTTTCTCATTATTTGATGCCTTATCTTGCGTAGTTCTAGGTTTGTCGGAGTATTAGTTAATCTGATAAAATGGTATTTCAATTAATTATTCCAATATAATGAACCAAAATCCGGATTCTAATTATTCCTCTTTAATTAACCAAAATCTCATACTTTAGACAACACTGGATAAAATTAACTGCCCTTTTGGACGTGAAATAGCTCCTTTTGAGAAAAACACAAAAAAATCGGATAAAATTCACTGGATGAGACTCTTGGAAGTTGGAACTTATTGTTGGTGTTCTATCACCTTATCTGCGTACTAAAAAAGCAAGAGTAACTGTTTGTGGTGAGGCATGGATGCCACTGGAATTGAGATAACAAAATCCTGCAGATGACTATTCTTTTAAAATGCAATGGCGACATGCTGCTATTCTTGTGTTTGTTCCCGTTAATTGATCTGGATGCATAACAGATTGAACTTTTAGGAATACAGCGGACTTAATTATCTTTATATATTTCAATGATTTGAGGTTAACTTGCATTGGTTGGTTATCTGCATGATGTTCCAAAGAGGCCTTTATTGTTGTTCGTTAAATTGGTATCTGTCTTGTTGTTGATCATTTACTTGTGTTGCTATAATATGCTTTCATTAGCAGAATTTATAGTTAGAGCATTAAATTTTTCCTTAATGCTCATGATCTTTGCGACAATTTTAGGGTCTGCGGTTTCTGCTGAGAGACAATGAACACTCAATACGGTGAAGATCAAGTAAGTTGAGAAATATTGGTGTTATGTCACCTGACTGAACTGCTTCTCAACTGAATATCCTTTTGCAGGATCGAGTGAGTGTTGCTGGATTTGATGTTCCTAATTCACCAGATGCAAGTTACAACAATGTCTATCCAGGAACCGACGATGAGGGTCGAGAACCACCTATGCTTCCCCCGCACCTGCAGCACACTCTGTTAAACTATCCAACAAATAGTGATCCTTGTGCATCCATCCCGTCACCACAGAATGTTACTCTAAACCATCTTTACATTGAGAACAGAGAATCTCCGCGATCAGTAGTGGCAGTTGGTGTTACTCAGCGCTTTCGTTCGAAATTTGTCACGGTTGTGCTTTATAAACCTGTTCCAAGAAGGTGAAAAATGCAGCAGGTGATTCGCTTGAAGACAAACCTCATTGTGTTTGTCGTTCCTTTAATCTTGTATTGATTAGAGCTGTTGTAGGAAACTAGCAAAGTTGCAATTTAACCATTAGTGTGCCTGCTTCGTTGAAATTCCTTTATTTTCCATATATAGAAACGCTATAAGTTATAAATTTATTTGTGTGATTGCTTGCTGAACTTTTGTTATATATCGTTTTTGGTTTATTTTTGCACCATACATGATATAGAGATCTGTAATGCAAAGTTCTCTCTGATAATTAAATTCATTGTATGACTTCTCAATTATAACAAATCTACATATAGGGGTCTGAACTTCTTCAGTCCATTTCCACTCTCATAGAGCATAAGAATTCAAGAAATTTGAAGACATTGATCACTGGGAAAATGAAATATAAGCATTTGATTTATTGTTCTTCGACGGTTCCACCAATTACTGCATGTAATCAAACGTGATTAGGCGTGGCGTTTGGCGGGGTTGCGGCAGAGGCGATGCGGTTGCCGCGCTCGGAGCGGCTGTTCTCGGCGAACTTGAGGCTGTTCTGGTGCATGCCCTTCTGCTTCTCCTCCTCATTATACTCGGCGGAGTAGTAATGCTCTTCGGAGGCCTTCTTGGAGGGGGGGAAGAACATGCTCCCCCACTGCGGGAAGTGACATAATGTCACCGGAAGAGTGCAGCACATTATCATAATCCCCATGTTTGTCAGCCCCGTGGCGGTGGAGTGGTGATTGCTCGTGAAGAAGAGGAGCTGAGTCAGTCCGGATCCGAAGTTCCCTCCGGCGCCGGTCATGCCGGAGATGATCCCCAATGATCGTCGAGAAATGAAAGGGATGATGCCGAAAGTGGCTCCGCAGGCGGCCTGAGCTCCGACGGAGAAGATGATCATGTGTGTGACGGCGAGAGGGAGGGTGTTGGCTCTGCCGAGGAGAAGGCAGAATGCGCCTCCCATTGTCTGAAGAGTCCACAACGTCCACAGCCTTCCCCTCATTCCGAATCTCGTCGCCATAAAATCAGACGCGTATCCGCCAAAAGGCCGCGCCACCAGGTTGGCCATGCCGAATGTGGCGGCGATGATTCCGGCGGTGTGGAGCTTTAGGTCGAATCTGTCGTAGAAGTACTCGGCGATGACGTTGTCGGTGGACAGCTCCACTCCCATGGAGTAGCCGTAGAGGAGGACGAAGATCCAAGTTCTGTAGTTGGTCACGGCGTACCACATCACCTGCAATATAATAATATTAATACTAGTTCATGTCAATATATATTAAAATTGATGATAGTGAAATACGAATATTACAGACCTTGGCGAACTGGTCCTTGGCAACATCCCCCTTCTTCTGCAGGGTGCTGAGGTTCCCGTCTGGCAAGTCCTGTCCCAACGTCAGCACAAGAATCCCCATGATCACATGAAGCCATCCAGGAATGAAAAACGCGATCCTCCACGCCGTGAAGGGGGTGGACCCGGCGTTCTTGATGATGTCGTAGAGCAGCGGCATGATCAGTTGGGTGGCGCCGCCTCCCATGTTCCCCCACCCGGCGGCGGTGCCGTTCACCGTCCCGATGATCTTGCTGTTGAACATGGTGCTCATCCAGTACTGGCACGACACGAACGTCGCCAGAGAGAACCCGATCATGAACCGCACCGCTATGTACCCGCCCGCCGACGACACGAACGACATGCAGAAGACGGTCGGCGCCGACATCATGATCAGGAAGGCGCAGCCGTAGCGGGGGCCCAGCAGATCGCACACCGCCCCCATCGCCAGCCTCGAGAATATGCTCCCCGACACCGACGCCACCCCGGCATTCCCGATGTCGCTCTTCGTCAGGTTCAGATTGTCTCGGATGATCGGCACCAGCGGCGCCGCCGCGAACGTCGACACGAAGCAGGTGAAGAAGGAAATCCACGAGAGATGGAACGTCCTCATGTGAGGGTTCGCAAACGAAAACAGCTTGAATTTCTTGGCCTTGTGCTCCGAGTCCACCGGCAGATCGAACTTCGCCGTCGTATCCGTCGGCACCATCGGCGACGCTACCGAGAACGCCAGCACCGGCTCCCTCCCCGTAACTCCATGCATGGAGCTGCCCGGAGACCCGTCGATGCCACCAGCCATTTCTTGATCAGTTTTCACTTTTCAGTGTTCACAAAGTAAAAATAAAAATAATTAATATGTGAGATAAAGCTTTCAAATCAAGAACTATTGTTTGTTTGTTTGTTTGTTTGTGTTTTGATGAAGTAGGTTAATTAAGATCAGGGGGGTTTTTATAGGTTGAAAATTGAAAGAGTTGACATTCTGAATGTTGATGAATTAGCCAGTTGAGATTCTAACAGGCAACATGTACAGAGAGAGAGAGAGAGAGAGAGAGAGAGAGAGTTAATCAGCCATTTCGCCGCATCGGACCCCGTCGTATATACCAAAGGATCGGATTATTCAGTGTGTAATAGAAAGAATGAAATAGAATAATATTTAGAAAGGGTAGTGTAACTGTAACGGACTGTCAACAAGCTGTTCGACCTTTATGGACTTCCAATATATCTTAATTAGGTTAATTAATACGGAGTATCTCTCTCTCTTTTTTTTTTCTATATATGTCGACATGTAATATTAAACAACACAGTGTTTCTATATGGTTTTATTTTATTATTCGATAACTATTCTTTCTTTGCGTTCGTTATCATTCTCACTCTTAGGCTGAGTTTGTCAAAAAGCTTATAATTTGTAAATTAAAATTAATGTATAATGAGTATTCTATTAAAAAATATTACCACTCCATCATGACAATACGGAACAGTAAATGACGAGTTTTTAATTTAAACCCTACCATCGATCTGTTTCTGAATAATTTGTTATGTTTTATAATTAATATACATTTAGTTTAATATAAATATTAATAAAAGAGAACTTATATTAATTCATCAACGTCTTCAACCAACCAAGGAGGGAAATTGTTGCTCGAAGTACACAAATGATCACATTCTACACCAAATTGTGCAATAGTATGAGCAACATCATTAGCCCTCGAAACATATGACGAACAAAACCAGCATTAACAGTATCAGCAACGAGGAAGTTCCTTCTCTAAATAAGATTAACCTTCACAGCCATTAGTGAGTAGTCGAACGGCCAAAAGGGAATCCAAATACATAACAAAAGGAACCGAACCTTCCTGCAAACACAAATCCATCCCATATAGCACATCAATAAACTCTGCATCAAGAACAGATTTAGGTCTTTGGATTGACTTATCCAGAGCTACCCGAATCTTCGCTCCAATACATCATCACGAACAATCGACCGCACCTCAAACGAGTGAGTCTAATTATTAACCGGTGCATCAACATCAAGTCGAAAAACAACCTTCTCTCCCACCTTTACCTCAAACGATACCATCAGGATCATGTTTCCGCTTGCACAGGAAATTCTTCCATAGAACCCCTCCTCCTAACCTCCCTACCTATCTCCTTTATCGGGTAGAACCTTCTGCTTTTCAAAATTGGCCAAAATATAAATAGTTTAATATATTAATCAATTTCATTTCCTTTCATGACCATGCGTTTCTAGTAAATAATTAATTATTTAAAAATTAAAGACTACAAAATAGTTATAAATTTTAATTGAGTAGAATGAACTCTAATAAATAAATGTTTAATAGTGGAAAAAATGCAAGAAGAACTAATAAATTAATTTGATTGTTTTGCAGAAGATACAACAAAAATATGCAGCAGATGCATGATTTCACCCGCTCCCAACGGGATGTCAACCCTACCAGTAAGACTATAAGGTCTTGTTTACTTTGATAGATAAATGTGGATTAGTAAAAAATATTCAATTGTGTCATATATTTTACTTTGCTCAATATTAAAATAGTAGATAGCGCAAGACTCGTGGAGTGAGATATATATGATTTATCCATCATTTCCTTCTGAATGTCTCAAAGTAAACAAATAATTAATATATTAATTAATTTAATTATCAGATCCATGTTTATATCAATCCACTAAACTATCTACGTACTTTGCAATTGTAAATCTACGAAATAAACAAGTACTGAGAGTACTAATAAAATTTAGCGACATAACATATATAGGGCAGTGCACATATATATGTTTTTCTTATAATGGTGGCCGACATAACATTTTTTTCATCCTAACTGGCCAATTATAAAATTTTCCTTAATTTGATATCCAATCTTCTTGTAATTAAATATTTATATATAATGCATATCATTATTGAACATTAAATATATACTGTTGAACAAAACATAAGATAAAACAAGCAATATAGTCACATAGGGAATTGAAGTGGCTGTACGTAGGCAAATGCAAATAGTCAATTAAGCATACTTCCATATATTTATAATTAATAGTTGAGATGACGTGTATATATCATTGTGACGCTCGATTTTTAAACAATAATAGCGAGTAAGTCTCCCTTAATTATGTGCATAATCAATGATTAAGTCAACTGATTGATATGCATATTTCATATATTTCATTTCAACAAGTTGTCGTAGAGATGCAGGCACAACAATAGAGTAAAGACGTACGTGTCCACTTAGCCTTTCATAGGCTCATAGAGTTCTTTATTTCCTCAACTTTTTCTAACCCTAATACTTTATAATGGCTCGCGCTTATGTTCGTTCTAGTGTTACACACACACACACGCATCAAGGCCGTCTCCAGGAATCTCATGGCCTGCAGGACCGGTCCCGACATTTCGGAAGTCCATGGTGAATTGAAAAAAAAAGGATCCTAATTTTTTATTTCAAGTGTATATATTTATCCTAATCATCTTAAATCTTGATAAAGTGCAATCCACATTTGAAAAATCCAATCCGTGAATTTTGTAAGTAACAAACTAACACTTTCATTAATTAAATAAATGTGAAAGAGAGATATTGATTATATTAAAAAAGAATGTAGGGTATCTATTCGATTTATTTGCCGTAACGTATCTATTTGTAAGGCTGAGCAAAACCTAACCGCAACCGAAAAATCTGACCGAACTGCTAGTTTCGGTTCTGTTCGGTCCGAGCAATTATAAATATCAAATATCTATTTGATTTGTCACGGTCCAAGAAATTATTGGGTAGACTACTTGGATTTCGATTCGGTTCAATTCGGTTTGAACAATTATCATGGGGATGTATTGGGATCAAATTAATTAAATATAATTATGCATGTGACCTTTTATAGAAAATTGAAAATTCTGAATTATCATGCATTTCTTGGTCAATTCGAAAAATATTAACCTTTGGATGAGCAAATAGAAGACTTAATCACAATATATATACTTCTTTGGACTATCGTCATCATTAGCTCGTATATTTTACCATATGTTAGCGTACAAGCATGTATATAGCAAATTCTCATGATTGGTTAACAGAAGCTTTATATAAGATGGGTGGGGTATCATCCTAGACCCCACTGGATATCCTCGACAAAAGTATCACATATAATAATATTGAAAAGTATTACTTATTATAATACTAAAAAATATTAAATTTATTGCTGAAAAAAATACTGCGAAAAATTAAAAGAAAAAAATGATGATATTTTTTTTAATTATTATAACATTTTTGGATCAAAAAAAGGTTCACTTATAATAACGAAAGGTATCACTTTAATTTATCACTCAAAAATATCATGAGCTCAGAGAGTGCACTGTTGTTGCACAATTTTTTATGCAATTAACTGCAGCTAACACAGATCAATGCAATAAAGCTAATAAATCGACGATCGTATCAACAAGGATTGCAATCGTGATTTACACCAAGTACTAAGCTAACAGATTCTTATTATCCAGGCTACCTAATTTCTTAAGTGTACTATTCCTAGGAAAATAAATAAAGTTAAACTACTAAATTCAATTATCAAACCAAATGCAAATCGAACAAGACTAAAAACGTTAACTATCAATTAAACAAAATAATTAATCCTAGAAAATGCATACACATGAATCCATTATATATATATATTAATTCAATTCTATCAACTTCCAAATTTAATTCAATTATCGGTGGAAGATCAGAATTCTAATTATCTATCTCCGCCAGGTCTCAAGGTAAAAGTAGATTAATAATTTATCTATTACTTTCATCTTTAGATTAATTGTTAAATCCCAATAGATCAACAGATTTAAAACCCCATACATTAGGTAAAAGTAGATTAACAATTTATCTATTACTTTCATTTTTAGATTAATTGTTAACTCTCAATAGATCAACAGATTTAAAACCTCATACATTATCACAAGTACATGTAACAAATCATTCAATTTAACCCCACTAACTAATTATCTCCGTCATGACTCAAATTAATTAGCTAGAATACAATGACTATGACCTTAATCATGCATGAGAAATCTAAACTCGAATGTTTGAACCATATAATTGGAAAGAAAATTGACAAAGAATTAAATCAATACATAATTTCATACATGCTGCAAACCCTAGAATTAACTATAAAAACTACTCGCACATAATTAAATCTAAGATAAAAGACGAAGTAAAGAAATTAAAAGACATACTTAAAATTGCAAAATTTAAAACACTACAAAAAAAGTTTATTCTAGTGACGGGAATTAGCGACAGGGCCGACACGGGTCGCCACTAGCGACGGAAATAGCGATGAGAAATTTTGCGACGGGGCTAGCGACGAGGAATCCCGTAGCTAAATTTTAAAATTTTAATATATCATTATTTTTATAAATATAGCGACGGGGGTTCCCGTCGCTACAACTTAGCGACGGAAATAGCGACGGGAACCCCGTAGCTATTTTTTTTTAATTTTTAATTTTTTTTATTTTTTAAATTTTATTTAATTATTTTTAAAATAATTAAATATGATTTCAATATATTCTAATACAAATATTCTCCCTATTAAAATCATTTTTATATTTTTATTCATTTATTTTAATTTTTGAAAAAATAATATCGTAATTATACACATTTATTAATATCACATCTTTAAATTTATATTATTTCCTTATTAAATACAAATTTATACAAATTAGCTTTATTAGTATTCTTATAAATAAACTAATTAGTATATTATTATATATTTAAAAAATGTATTAAGTTTAACATAATATTTATTATAGTTACTACTACAAGATTAATCAATTATACATTAACAAACTAAAATATGCTATGAAAATATATACATAATATAGTGTATAATGGATTTTAATTTTTAATTATAAACTAAAGTTATTTATTATGTAAGTAAAAATAATTTAATTCATTATGATATTTAGTATGAAACACAAAGTAAGACTATTTAACCACATTTTCACCATGATATATATATATATATATATTAAATAATTTAATTAAAAAACTTTTATAATCTTTCTCAATATTAAATTTATATTAGAGATATAATTTTTGTATGCATGGATACTTAATAAATCACCTTAAATTATAGTTCTTATATACAAATGTATAATACAATATAATATCAATATTATATATATATATATATATATATTTGTGCACAAATAGATATAAATATATTAATAAGAATATAACACTTTTAATTTATAGAGATAAAGAAAAATAAATTATGAAAAACTCATATAAGTATATATATTATTTAAACTATCAATATAACATCAATTGAACTTGCCCCAATGGATAAGTGCTTGACCCTCCTTCTAGGAGGTCACAGGTTCGAATCCTCTTAGGTGCATATTATACACAAACAGATTCGAATCCTCTTAGGTGCATATTATACACAAACAGGTTCGAATCCTCTTAGGTGCATATTATACACAATTATTCTTGACGGGCTTGGGCGCGGGCCTTTCATCGGGTCGGGTCAGGTGCATATTATACACAATTATTCTTGACGGGCTTGGGCGCGGGCCTTTCATCGGGTCGGGTCAAGGGCTCATTCGCAGGCCGGGCCAATCAATAATTTTAAAATTTTAAATTATAATTTTAGCGACGGGGTGCCCCGTCGCTATCTAGCGACGGTGCTATCCGCCAAACTCGTCGCCCAGGCTATGGATATAGCGACGGAATTTTCCGTCGCTATATCCGTCGCTAAGCCTTGGCGACGGGCGAGCCACCGTCGCGCATGATTAGCGATGAGCAATTTAGCGACGGGGGTTTCCCGTCGCTACAGGGTTTAGCGACGGGTATAGCGACGAAAAATCCCGTCGCTAAATCGGAATTTTTTTGTAGTGAAATAACCGTAGATGAATTATGTAAAATAAAACTTCAATCTTCAACGCTGTAGAGAAAACATATGTTCCACCGCTATCAAATCTAAATAATGAAACTCAAAAATAATGAAAAGGAGCTTATAATTTCATTTCAAACAACCCTATTTATACGAAGTAATAAAAACCCGGCCCAAAAAGTAAGTTCACTGGCTAAAAATATGAAAAACAGCAACTTCCGTTCAACTCGGTGACCGACATCGAAGAAACCGGCGATCGGCGGATACCTCAGCGGATTTCATTGCCAACACTCGCTGATCAACATTGAAGAATCCGGAGATCGGCGGAGCAACTCCCGTTCAACTCGGTGACCGACATCGAAGAAACCGGCGATCGGCGAATACCTCAGCGGATTTCATTGCCAACACTCGCCGATCAACATTGAAGAATCCGGAGATCGGCGGTTAAATCCAGCAATCGGCGGATCCGTCGGTGGTTTTTGACACACTCTACTATTTCGCTCTGTTCTTGCGCGTTTCTCGTCCGATTGACCCGGTTCGAGTTGGAGAATGACTCTATCTCGATCCTCTATCTTTCTAGATTATTTTTCAACTGAATTGGATCTCAAAAATATCCCATTTTTTAGTTCAAACTTCAACAAAAAGAGCAAAACATAAGATTGTACAAGAAAGCGAAAATATGATCAAACACCAAATTATGCATGCATTAACCATTAAATATCATCCAAATAAACACATAAATGGATACAAAAGACATGTTTATCAACTGTACGCACCCGACATACATTACATTCATGCAAAGTTTGATATATATGAGACCTTCTTTGTGTAGGGTTGTAAATGAGTCGAGTCGAGCTCGAATATACATATGTTCAAACTTGTTTGTATTGATATCTAACTTTAAAATTTATGTTTGAACTTGTTTGATTACCTATCGAATCGATCGAGCTCAAATGAACTTTCATCTAGCTGAGCACGAGTAGAGTTCGAGTAGTTTGATATTTTTATACACGTTTTTTTAACTTTTACTTATCGAGTTCGAGTTGGAACTAAGCTTTATATCTTATTGAACACAAAATTATGTTCAAACTTATTTGATATGTTTATCGAATCGAGCTCAAACGAGCTTTTAACGAACGAATACGGGTTGAATATCGAATTATTTTATTTGATTTTCAGCCCTATCTTTGTGTAGAGAAAATAGATTATATGATAAGATATATATCTACCTAGAAAATGAAATTAATAAATACTTAAAAAATCGATAAAAATATAAATCCAGCTATTTCAAAGCAAAAGTAAATTGCGTAGCGCATAATATATTCTTATAAAAATTACAAAACTATACCAAACAAACCCTACTAAATTAACTAGGATTGTTTCTATCCAAATTAAGGACAAATTTGTACGGTGCATTTGCAAGAATGCTAAAGTCAACCGTTGCAAATTCTTCATAGTTTTCCAAAGTTGTTGGCCAGTAATTAATAGTATACATACAAATTAAACTCAATTCTAAAATTGAAGTGGGACATTAATGTCCTACAAATAATTAATGTATCTAGATTAATTAAGTTTGTCAACTCATGTATAGGAGTTAATTTATTGATGAGAAGATTATTTTTAATTGTATATCCATTTATTGGAGTGCATTCGAATCAAGTATAATCATCGAACACTATCAATTACTCGAACTTAAATATTGAATTTAGATTTTATGAGCTCAAAAGCACTAACTATCGAGTGGTAAACTTGATAAAAATCGACTCGGTTATAAGTCGTTTAACATTTATTTATACATAAATTGATCTCGACTTGATTACCATTACCTTGAAATTCCTTTTTTTTTTTAATGATAATATATGATATAAATGTAGAAGAAATAAATTTATTCATAATAAAATAGTATAATATCTGAAAATCAAAATTAAGCTCTCGACGTCATTATTAATTAATTTGAAACCAAGTTCAATTACTTGCGATTCGATTTTGAGTAGCTAATTACGAAACAACGTAACTCAACTCATTTGCATTTTCATCCATCTAAACGAGCAGTGTGAAAGGAAGTACAAATTCATAATCTTGTTCCCAATCACTGGTCTTTAATAATCATTAAATTTTATTGTAGTACTAGTGTAAGGTTTAAAATTAAAGGGATGTAAAACTAAGTTCATCTTTTGAATTGTGTGGATTTTTTTTTTCTTTTTGGTCGTCAAAATCTTGTGTTCTCATCATGATAATTATTTCTACTTTTATAAATTATATCAACGTTATTATATTTTCGAGCTTAATTAATACAAGTTTAGATAAGGATGTGTTATGTATACGATTTGCGTTGTGGTTGACACTCTTTTTTTTAAACACACATAATATATCTATATCCCCCCCCCCCCACACACACACACATGAATTTAAATCTAATTTACTTGTCAACATATTTTAAGTCGAGTTATCAACATGTAATCTTACTGATCGAACAGTCGAGTTATTCTTTCAATACGAAATTCATATTGATCATAAGTAATGATTTGATAATTCAAATTATATTCTTTTTCACTTGTTTTCTTATTAAAAATGAATTTAATTTTTTTAATTTGGAGCTCGAAAAATAAAAAGATCGAAATTAAAGATAAAGTCTCTCTCTCTCTCTCTCTCTCTCTCTCTCTCTCTCTCTCTCTCTCTCTCACACACACACACACACACACATGTATAGGGCCATTACAAACTAAATAAGATGATCAAAAAAAAAAAGATGATCAAAATTAAAGCTAATTAAACCGATTGAATTAAAAACAATACAAAAACACAGAAAAAATAATTAATATGTATTCTTCCTACAGATAAGATCCAACTAATTTTATTAATTTACATCTTAATTATATTTGAACTGGTCTCCCCATTTGATCAACAAACGTCCCACTTATCTCCATCCAATTAAGCTCTGAGATCATGGCCAGGAGTACTTATCAGATCACCCAAATATCTTGAAATTAATCGTATGAGTTCCTCTTAATTAATTAAATGATAAACAATTAAGATATATATATATATAATATGTATTGTGTATAAGATAAACACACACACGTATGTGTGTATATATATTTATTTATTTATTTATTAGTTTGCGAAAGACTCTCAAGGCTTTTGAAAGGGTATAGGAGTTCTGATATCTATTGCAGTAATAATTGTCATTATCATCCTTGGAAGCAGAAAGTCATCAACTTTGAAACAAAATATAGCCCACCATTTTGACATTGTAGCTTTTTATTTCACTATTACTAGCGTTTGTAATCTCGTATATAACATATATATATACACGCACACACACACTCGATCATTATATTATTTTGTATGACATATATTTATGAAAGGGGCAAACTATGGTTTATATATATGGATATCAACAATAGTTGCCCATATGAAAAAAATATGATAGATGATAGAAAGTCTTATTTAGTAGTAATTATAGTTATATATATTAAGTAGTAATGTATAAGTGTATAATCCTAATATTAAATATGAATGAAGTAGCAATCAATTACTTCCAATATATTGTGGAAGATGGAAGAATAACAATATCGATCCAACCCAGGGCCTCATTGACTCGCAAGTTGGCTAGCAGTTGAAATTTTGTTTAAATTAAGAGAATTGATGAGTAATATATATATATATATATATATATATATATATATATATATATATTTCTTCAATTAAATTAAACTGAAAAGGTGTGATGAAGAGACTAATCTGCAGCTGTGTTGCTGAAAGAGACTTTTATTTTGATAGGCTTTTCAATATCTTCTAAAGCTAAAAAATCATGCTGTGAAAACTGAAAAATTAATATTTACACAAAAATCAACAGTTAATTTTCCTCGTGTCCTAGCTATATTTTTAGCCTTTTTGTTAAGTTTCATTTGAAAGTTAGGATTTATTATTGCTGCAGTCATATTAGTTTAATTTGGTCAAGCCTTAAGCCAACAACTGCTCTGGGACCTAATTATATAAAAATATACAATTCCCATTTTATTATAAGCAAATTGCTGTATGAACTGAGATATCTGAAGAATTCTTCTTGAGTATATATATAAGTATATATATATATATATAGTTTGATTGTCCCTCCCAAACTACTAGCTGATTTTGATAATATAATATATATATGCAATGATAAGTAATTAGCCAGTCCGGATCTCATGATATTTCCATTGATACGCATACCAGTCTTTTGTTGTATATATTCCATCAATATATAGGTAACATCTGGTAATTAATTAAATTAAATAGAGAAGATTAGAAGAGAGTTAAGCACATATATATCCTTAGTTTTATAACATCTATGAGAGGATCGCCGACTATGTACAATTACTTATATTTTTATTATTTTGACATTTTTGGTTCCAACTTTCGGAAATACAATATTTTGATCCAAATACGAACACTTTCAAACACTGAAATATACAAACTCTTTTGGAGATTATATTAAAAATGTTATTTTTGTGAAAGCTGGGACCAAAAATGTAAAACAAAATTTTTTGGACTCTATTTTTACGTGATCAAAAGTTTTTTCAACCACCTAAATTAATTAACAAGCTGTATTTGGAGAATTAATGAATGAGAAAAGAAAGTATTAGGTTAATTCATTAGCTATAGTAAATTGCAAACGGAATGAAATTACAGGAGACAGGTTGAACCTAGGTGTAAAATAGAAAATAATTAATTATATGCATACACATATGATTTAATTAATTTAATTTGTATATTCTGATGAATCTAGGGTGTAAAATAGAAAATAATTAATTATATATATACACATATGATTTAATTAATTTAATTTGTATATTCTGATGAATCTAGGGTTCCAAGTACCTGACAACTTGGGAAATTATAGGACCCCCATTGAATTTTCTCTCTGATCCTTTGGGATATACGATAAGGCTAACACTATTTACAGTCAGATGCGGAAAACTGGATTCTATTTCACTATAATATTCTTCATCATTCATTTATATATGTATTAGTATAATGTATGTACCCATTCGCAAACCCCACTGGCTCATTAATCATTTAATGCTATCAAATTTAATTAATGTCAACGCCTTCACTCTATATAAACTCTATACATCTCACCCTCTAACACATCAACACAAGTATAATTTTCTTTAATTATTTACACAAACTTCCATAAATATACATAACTTGACAAATATGGCCGGTGGCATAGAAGGGTCTCCGGGCAGCTCCATGCATGGAGTTACGGGGAGGGAGCCGGTGCTGGCGTTCTCGGTGGCGTCGCCGATGGTGCCGACGGACACGACGGCGAAGTTCGATCTGCCGGTGGACTCGGAGCACAAGGCCAAGAAATTCAAGCTGTTTTCGTTTGCGAACCCTCACATGAGGACGTTCCATCTCTCGTGGATTTCCTTCTTCACCTGCTTCGTGTCGACGTTCGCGGCGGCGCCGCTGGTGCCGATCATCCGAGACAATCTGAACCTGACGAAGAGCGACATCGGGAATGCCGGGGTGGCGTCGGTGTCGGGGAGCATATTCTCGAGGCTGGCGATGGGGGCGGTGTGCGATCTGCTGGGCCCCCGCTACGGCTGCGCCTTCCTGATCATGATGTCGGCGCCGACCGTCTTCTGCATGTCGTTCGTGTCGTCGGCGGGCGGGTACATAGCGGTGCGGTTCATGATCGGGTTCTCTCTGGCGACGTTCGTGTCGTGCCAGTACTGGATGAGCACCATGTTCAACAGCAAGATCATCGGGACGGTGAACGGCACCGCCGCCGGGTGGGGGAACATGGGAGGCGGCGCCACCCAACTGATCATGCCGCTGCTCTACGACATCATCAAGAACGCCGGGTCCACCCCCTTCACGGCGTGGAGGATCGCGTTTTTCATTCCTGGATGGCTTCATGTGATCATGGGGATTCTTGTGCTGACGTTGGGACAGGACTTGCCAGACGGGAACCTCAGCACCCTGCAGAAGAAGGGGGATGTTGCCAAGGACCAGTTCGCCAAGGTCTGTAATATTCGTATTTCACTATCATCAATTTTAATATATATTGACATGAACTAGTATTAATATTATTATATTGCAGGTGATGTGGTACGCCGTGACCAACTACAGAACTTGGATCTTCGTCCTCCTCTACGGCTACTCCATGGGAGTGGAGCTGTCCACCGACAACGTCATCGCCGAGTACTTCTACGACAGATTCGACCTAAAGCTCCACACCGCCGGAATCATCGCCGCCACATTCGGCATGGCCAACCTGGTGGCGCGGCCTTTTGGCGGATACGCGTCTGATTTTATGGCGACGAGATTCGGAATGAGGGGAAGGCTGTGGACGTTGTGGACTCTTCAGACAATGGGAGGCGCATTCTGCCTTCTCCTCGGCAGAGCCAACACCCTCCCTCTCGCCGTCACACACATGATCATCTTCTCCGTCGGAGCTCAGGCCGCCTGCGGAGCCACTTTCGGCATCATCCCTTTCATTTCTCGACGATCATTGGGGATCATCTCCGGCATGACCGGCGCCGGAGGGAACTTCGGATCCGGACTGACTCAGCTCCTCTTCTTCACGAGCAATCACCACTCCACCGCCACGGGGCTGACAAACATGGGGATTATGATAATGTGCTGCACTCTTCCGGTGACATTATGTCACTTCCCGCAGTGGGGGAGCATGTTCTTCCCCCCCTCCAAGAAGGCCTCCGAAGAGCATTACTACTCCGCCGAGTATAATGAGGAGGAGAAGCAGAAGGGCATGCACCAGAACAGCCTCAAGTTCGCCGAGAACAGCCGCTCCGAGCGCGGCAACCGCATCGCCTCCGCCGCAACCCCGCCAAACGCCACGCCTAACCACGTTTAAGTTAATGATTATTTAAAAGTAAAAAACTGTTTGTATAATTTTAACTTGCTGTCAAGCAAGTGGAGTGGAATGATGTGGGGATCTGTTAATTTGCCATTTCCTGTTTTAATCCGGGAAAGAATTGAATATTTGTATTGCGGCGTTATATATATATTTATATAAATATATATAAACAAGCTACGTACGTTCGAACTGTTGTTTCTTGTTTAATGAATTATCGTTCATAATTATGCAACTGTACCTTGGTTGGTTTTGTGTGCCGTATTTCAATTTTTATTTTTATTTTTTATTTGATATAGTATTTATGCATGCATAGTTTAGAAGTCGACTTTATTTCAAAATATATACACTAATATTAGGTTAAATACAGCTACTGTTTGACATTTTTTTTGGTAACGGTAGATTATGTAGTTCAAGAAATTTATATATATACATATATGGTGGCGAATACTTGTCTTAGGCCATCTCCAACAGTTTGCACTATAATACAGTATCACTATCACTAAAATGCAGCAGATTCTTAATTTCATCTCCAACAGTTTGCACTATAATTCCACACCAAAATAGAATATTCCAGAATATTCCTTTTATTTCATTTACAATTATTATTTTATAATTGATAATATATAATGATTTATGAAATTTCATTTAATGAATATCTATATTTAAATTCAAATTTTCATATAATTATGAAAATATTTTTTTAACAAATATATTTTTATGTATTATTAGGAAAATATTTGTATCCTTTTATTTTATTTTAGGTGTATTTTTATGTTTTTATTTCATGTGCTTTTATCTATCATAGTATTTTTATGTAGTTTTATTGTTGGTGTAATTTTATTTATTTTAGTATTTTTTATTCTTGGTCTAATATTTATCAAATTTAATTTTATGTATCAACATTTGTATTTAATTAAATTGATAATATATAACAAATTTTAATATTAATTATAAGACATTATTTAAAATACAATACAAATAACATACACAATACAAAACAAAACAATAAACAAAATATAACATTAAAAAAAAAACCAACACAAAATATTATGCCGCCGAGGAGAGAGGGACGGTAAATATACCGCCCCTCTCTCCAATCCCTCAAAATACAGATCTAAATGGCGCCGCCTTTGGAGAGAATTATTGCAGCAAAATGGTGAAATACCGCTGCCTTTGGAGATGCCCTTAGTTATCTATAAGTAGATTTGTGTCAAATGACACATGCCAAGTTACAATGCACGCGCGTATATTTTCTAAATGTGGAATAAAAAAATTATAATGAAAAAGTTAGTATTAGCTAGCTACGTACACATCATTGTGGAACATTAATTAGCAAGTGATTGATAGTTGCGTGGGCGGACTTTGTCCAAAATCAATGTTTTTTTTTTTCTAATAATTTTATAATTTTGGGGAGCATATATTTGTTTATTATAGGTGAAAGGCGTATGTGGAATCCCTAATTCCTAGAATTAGCTATAGGAATAATTAATCGCTCGCGCGCGTCACCGCTTCACATGAGTACTTTTGGCTCTTCCAAATAGGTTGGAAGTATATATACTAAAATTCTTGTCATCAATTAATTACTTTAACAAAATATATAGTTATTCAAGTTCTCTAATCATGAAGTTAATTAATACTCAATAATCTCATTTTAATTATTTTCTATAACTAGATGTCCCAAAATTAATTTCGTTTAACTTTGTATTAGCTAACATATATAAACATATGTATATATATAGACACACACACACACACATAGTATCCAGATATTTCTTGAATTAGGTAAATATATATGACAAATTATGCACATGGTTTCATCACTCCAAAGGGCAAGGGAACACCTCCGCCAGCCAATGTGCGTCATTAATTTATATTAAATTTAAATTTATTTAATTAGGAGACATATCAAAAATTCAACTTTCCCCGCCAGAATGATTTATGAACCGTAGAAAATTGTAATTTTAATTTGTGACGCTGCAGTAAATTAACTCGTAGTTTGATCCTTGGACCACCCCACGAGACTCTAGATCAATGGCTACCGCGATTTTCAATTCCTATATATTAATATTATTTTTCTCAAAAAAAATTCACTACCAAATGCAGCCTCCCCTAGATTCTTCAATCTTCAAAATCACATTAATTAATATAATTAAAAAATTCCTGTCACACATTCCATCATATCCCCCCCACTTTTAGAATAAAATTATTTTTAATTAATTATTTTAATCTGCAATGAATTCAAAGAAAAAAAAATGGCTGATATTGAAAGCTCCATTCCCGGAGTTTAGAGTGTTGAACAGTGAATTAAGCTCTTAATCACGAATTAACGTGGATATGTACGGATACTAATATCTAGTGTTTGGAACAGTGAATTTATGTGTTAATGATGGCAAGGATTGATTGAGTGAATGGTTTCTGATTATATTTAATTATATCTATCTATGATTTTCTATTAAAATCAGACAACTTAAAAGTGACGTGTACGTGTCTATTCAGCTTATTAGGATAGAATTGAAATTTTTGATTATTTGCATTAGTTTCTGCCATAGTATTCATTATGTTTAGTTTATTATTTTTTCATTTAGTGATCAAGCTATGTAATTAGCTAGGAACTTATTATTTACTTTCAATTATGTTTTAGATCTATATATATATATATATCGAACATCAATAAGGAAATTATTCAACGCCGTATAAACTTTTTTGTTTTGTGATGTAGTTCTTCCTTCAATATATCGGTTCTTTAATTAACCTCATATATTTTTTGGACGTGTGTATATTATTATATATGTATGCGTAGTAAATGAAAACAAACTGCAGAATGTAAAAGAATTTGAAAATATCCCGGAGGTGGGGGGGAGAGATTCTATAATGTATTCAGAATATTCAAAAGAAAAATATAAGTGGAAGAATCATGGTGAATATTCAATGATGATATGATACAGCTAGCTAAATTTGACGTAATTCTTTGCCAGCATATCATTGCTAGCTATAATTAATTGCAAGTTAATCAAAATACTAAATTTAAATGTCACACCACGTACACCATTGAAAGAGACCTCAGATGTTAAAAGGGTTCCAAAAAATATCCCCAAATTCAGAGTCAACTCTTTTTGATGGTGACATGTAAAGTTGAAACTAGTAATTATTAATTAAATGAGGTGAGATAATTAGCGTGTGAAAGATCCAAAGTTCTTGGAAGTGAGACATAATCTTAATTGGTGTGAGTTAACAATTTGCATTATTGAGTTGAGGAAATAGTTTTATGATTATTGTATCAAATCAAGCATACTTGGCGCCCACTCATCAAGGTAAGCTTAATAAGATATGTATGATCTATAATTAATTAGTAATTAATTACACATAAGTATGATGTAATTCTCGATCTTATTAATCATTGCCTTTAATCTTTATAAATAGAGCGGTCCAAGATCTCTGGTGTCCAAAGAAAGAGACCCGTAAGGTTCATTAATGAGAGAGAGAGAGAGAGAGAGGATGAAGAAAGAAATTTGGGATAAAAGGTTAAGAGTACAATTTTGGGCTTATAAGAAAGAAACAAATAAAAAAAGAAAAAAATAAATAATAATAATAGAGTATGGATCTTGCAATGTTTCGGGAAACCAAGGGATTTAAAATTTATACCTATATAAAAAATGTGGACGATTTCTTAAAATATATGATTTGCCTATTATATCAATAATCTACACTTAATTTAAAAATAAAAAGGTAATATAATACATCTATATAAAATTATTTGTAAACATAATATATTATATTTATTTCAATAATTTTGGTATAATTGAACTCTATTATATAAAATTGTCTCAAAATAATAACAAAATTATTTCTTTAATGTAAAGGATCAAATAAAAAAATATTTCGCTGAAGAAACATATATATTTTTTTGTTATTTTAAGGAGAAAAATTAAAATGTTGATCGAATTATCAAAATTTACTATGTGTCAAATAACTCAAATAAAATAAGTAATTAATTGACTTTGTAATTATAATTCTTCTCCTAAGTATAATAGGACTCTACAATGTGTCAAATAACTCATATAAAATAAGTAATTAATTGACTTTGTTAATATATTTCTTCTCCTAATAGGACTCTAAAATTATCTATATAAACCATTGGATTTCATCTTACTAATTGTAATAAGTAATAGTTCAGAAATCCGTTCTCACTTATTACGTTAATTAATAAATTATTAACTAATGGAAAAAACCAAATATTTATTTCCGGCCATGAAAATAACGTTTTTGTTTATTGTGTTTAGGCCTCATCAATTAAAAGCGAATTAGAATGATTTGGAGTAATTATCATATTCCAAATTTATATTTTACCAATATGAAAATCCAATCACTTGAGCAAGCTTCTATATGTTTTTTATACCATTTTCTCAACATAACAGATTCATAATTTTGATATTTTCACAATTATGAATATTCATAATGCATCGTCCACATTAAGTTCATCTTCAGATAATTTTTAAATTTATTAAAATATTATTTTTACGAATTATCTTATATTGATATTTTAATTATTAAATTAATTTTTTTTCTTGTACAACTACACATGTCTATCAACAAAGAAGAAATCTACAAATGAAAAGAAAATATTCTAATTTAAATATCATAAAAAGGCAAAAAAAAGATAGATCAAGTTAAGAAAAATTGAAGAAATAGAAATGTTACATTTATTTCAACAGATGATGTCACTTCACGTAAATCAAATGATAAATAATTTCTTAATTTGAAAATTCCGTAGAAGTTGGGAATGACATTACTTATGTGTCAATTCCAACAATTAATTGATATTATTAGCCAACATAAACTGAAAACATGAATTATTCATTAAAATTAAAAAAAAAATTGAAGGCCGGTAGTTGAACACGACATAAAAGAATCAAATAACAAATCTTATACAGCTGAGATCTGCACCTTATAATCATCGAGAGCGCTATGTACCAGTTGTGATACACTGTGCATCAAGTGTAAACACAACATCATAAGTGAAACACTACAAAAAAATCAACTTTTAATGACAAGAATTTAATGAGGGTAATTAAGAAAAAACTATCACTAATTATACAATTCTCATAGTTTTAATGGGGGTAAAATAATTGCTTAGCTATAGATACAAATTTTAGTGATGAATTCTCAATTCCGTCACAATTGAACTATAATCCCCTCATTATTTGCAAACAAAACAAATTTTCCTTATTGTTTACCAAATATTTTTGCCGCTATGTTTCCCTGCCAAATCACTAAATATTTTTGCATTAAAAACCCATATATTTTATTAAATCAAGTATAGCCGCTATTTTTTATTCTTACAGTTGCGAACAAAGAAAAAATCCCACTTTTCAAAATAACTCATACCTAGAAAAAAATAGCCCCATATATTTCTGTTGTGTTTTCGGCTGCTTCCTCCAGGTTCACAACATTTCACACGAATCTCTTGGAGAAATCACAACCATTCTCTTTTGATTGTGCTTAATTTCTTCCATCACGCCCCCATCAAACCACCAAATCGAATATTTATCTGAAGTATTCAGTTAATTTGACAAGAAATTTGTGGTACAGTGCCAGTATTTTTCACTTGATTCGCAAGTTCGTCGATTGTTTTCACTCGGCTCTGACGCCGATGTGCTTTCTCCCAATTAATTTTAGTCGAATTTAGGTAAGTCTGCCTTAATTATTTAAATTTATTATGTCTCACTTATGAACTGCCGCAAATTATTAGCTTTCCCGTTTGCTTTTCCAAATGTGTATATGTGTAGACTAAATTGAGATGAAATGTGTGATATGCGTAAATAAATGTTACTTTGTGAAATTTGTGATATGCATAAATAATAAGGGCCTTTAGATGTGGGGATTAAAGATGAAAATTTGTGATATGCGTAAATAATTATTAAGCACAATAATTAATGAGACTATGAGTACTGATAAATGATACAGTGATGGGGATGTTTAGAAAAGTGTAATTTCTAAATGTTGTAAAAGTGTTGTGGTAAAAGAGTTTCAATAACAATCAAAGAAACTCATTATTTTTTCTTACATGAGTTGCCAATAATTTAAACTAGTGTCCATGTGACAGATTGCTCTTTGTGTGCAATTTTGAATTCATATTCTATTATATTAATATTCAATGTCTTGAACATTGTCACGTTACAATGATATATATCCACTTTTAGGATTACACCACTTAAATATTTTTTACTACCATATTTAATTTGTTGTGGTTAAATATTTGTAAAAACATCAAGTTTTTATTTTTCTCTTTTCTGAGGTGGTACCAATTTTCTTGATAGGTTGTGCCCGCATCATTTTAAATGTGTCAAGGGAATTAGTTATGTTTAAGCCAGTAATATCTATATTTTACCTATTTTCAATCTTTTAACAACTAAAACTCACCATTTTATGTTATCTCAATGCTTCGGCCCTTTAATTCCGTAGAAATTGAGAATAACATTACTTCTATGTCAATTCCAACAATCAATTGATATTGTTAGCCAACATAAACTAAAAATATAAACAATTCCTTAAAATTCAAAAAAAAAAATTGAAGGCCGGTAGTTGGAACACTACATAAAAGAATCAAATAACAATCTTATAGAACTAAGATCTGTAGGCAATTTATCACCTTATAACCATCGAGAGCACTTTGTACCAGTTGTGATACCTCCGTGAAAACCTTTTCTTGGGATGTATTAGGCATAAACACAACATCATAAGTGGAAGAAAGTTTTTGCCCTGATAAAGCATCATAAATTAGGAGACACATATTGTTGATTTTCAATGAGAAACTAATTGGAACAATTATTTGTTGTGACTGATATAGTATAAAACCAACAATCTGTTTCTATAGAGGTATTAAAGAGTTTTTTTTTTTTTTTAGAAGACCCTAACGGGTGGAGATATATATATCAATAATGCGGAGCTATATCATCGTCTATGTGTAGGGAGCCCAAAAGTGACTCCCCCACCAAAGTACAAAACATAGGAACTGTAAACGATAAACTTAAAATAGGGACAAAAACATGCTAAGTGTGGAGCAGTGGCTATAGACACCAAAAGGTGGAAATGGACAGACTAAAAATAAGACAAAATATAATAGACAAAACATGGAGATATATCAAAATGTCAGTGTCGGAACCTGAAGTTAGGATAGCCCAGCTGGTCCATCCTAACCAGGGAAGTAAGGGGCCTCGGGGCCGTCTGAGCATCAAAAGTATGGAGTCCGTCAACCTCATGATCGAGTCTGGCAAGGAAATCAGCAGGGTGATTGCCCTCCATGTGGATGTGTGTGACTCGGACATGTCGATCTCGAAGTACAAGTCGAAGTCTGGAGAAGACTTCCCTAAGCTGACCCGAGCCTCGAGCACCAGATGTGATGACTGAAACCACAGCTGCTGCGTCGAGCTCGATCCAAACATGGGAAGCCGTCTGGGGAAGGAGAAGGAGCCCCTGGAGTAGGGAACGGAGCTCTGCCTTAAAGCTGGAACTGGCCTGCAGCGGGAGGCAAAAAGAGGTGAGGAGCTCACCACGATGATCTCTGAGAAGCCCACCCCCTGCTGCAGTCTGCTGCGCGCGGTCGTATGATCCATCGGAATTCAGCTTCACCCACGGCTCTGAAGGGGACTGCCAAGTGACTGCACGGGACCTGAGGGGACGCCGGACAATCTCGACAGCCGGCATGAAGTGAACCTGTGGAAAGCAACCGGCCAACTGGGAAGGCAGGAGCTTGCCACTAAGCACAAGCTGGTGAAGATGCCGAGTAACTTGAAAAATAATGTGAGATGACCGAAAGGGGCGACCTCGGTGCTTGCGGTCATTCCTCTCAGTCCAAGTAAACCATAAAATCAGGCATGGGATCAGAAAACAAATGTGACGGTGTGTGGCACGTGGAATAAGGTGCCTCCAGAAACTGAGTGCGTGTATGATCTGTGTAAAGTGCGGTGGTGTGATGTGAAACCATGAAGAAAAGTGCATCCAAACCGCAAGTACAGATTCCCCCTGTAGAAAGAGGTGGTGTTATTCAGAAAAGGTTTTTTGATGCATAAAATTCTTATAATATTATTAGATCGTCTTCCATTTAATGACAAGATGTCTATTTTGATGTTCTACAAAGAACTACAACCATAAATTTGATATGTTTGTTGAATTATGCAACACTTAGCTCTTCTGAAATTGAATCAATTTACTTCTCTTATTATTGAATTATTACAATAAGATTCTACTTATTTTTATTTAATTATTTTTTCAATTTTTTATTTTCTTTTTCACTTGGGGTCCTTATTTATCAATTTTATTAAAATCAAATCTGGTTTTAACCAAATAAAATATAGTGATTAAATCCGAAAAAACTTATAAATAAAGCACTCCAAAATAGTGTTTTGCTTTAATTATACTTATATTTTCATATATAAGTAATTAAACTTCATCCAGATTCGACTGCTTGTCAGCGCCGCGCTATCTCTAGTTGTGAGCTCGCAATCTCCTTCCGATTTGTGCCTGTGGACTCAAAACTCCATTCGACCGCAATTTGTGCCTATGGATGGGTACCAGAATGTCCTTCCGATTTGTGCCTATGAACATAGACTTTTCTGTTTGTAATTTTAATTTCTTACATCTGATTTCTTACTGTGATTATATATTCGGTTTGTAAGTTCTTAATTCTGATATTCTCTCTCTTTATATATATATATATATTTACTAGGTTCCTATCTAGAAAATGTTGCGGTACCATCTTTTGAGCCGTTACCAAAACACTAGTTTCCAAAATGATGCTTCGAGTCATAAAAAATTCTATGTGACTCGAAGTTCATGGTCCTCGAATGGGTGGTCAACAGAAGATATGTGTCCGCCAGTTTCAGAGAAGAATTCCGCTATTGTTGCTGCCTCCTCCACTGGCTTGGTCTACTTGCAGCACTGGGATGGTACGTATATATGTATTTTGGGATCCATTCATGAATCAGCATAAAATTTCCCTGCTCCGAACTTTGAATTACCAGCATGTGATCAATATCATGATAGTACTAGTTCTTGTATTAGGTCTGGGATTATAATTTTTTGAAATTTACCCATGTTTAGTATTCAGATGAAGATGACATTGTTTACAATGGGTTAGAGCAAATCAATCTGTATTCTCTTCTGATGAATTCTTGGAAGGAAATTACGTGTTCTGAGGTAGACCATTTTCACGAGGGAAATGCTATATCTTTGGGTGGTAGTTGCTATTGAAAAACTACATCTGACTGTGTTGTTGTATTCAATTTTACCACAGAAAAATTTTCTAGTTTCCCTTTCCCTATTCCTATCCCACATGGTGATGATAGTGATTTGTTAGATTTTGATGGATCACTTACTTTTGTGGTATATTCATGGTATGGAACTACAAAACTTTTTAGATTTTGGATCATGAATGTGAAGGATAGTGAGATAATGTGGATTAGAAATGAAAGGTTGGATGTGTGCATGGGTGGTGGTTCTAGGAACCCCTTGGATTTTCGAAGAATGGTTCCTCCTTATTGCTTCAAGGAATGGGTGGAGAATTATTAGAGTATGATTATCTTGCTCGACAATTGAAGTGTATAAGTGAAATTGTTGATTATCTACCGCATATGAATTTATGTTCTTATGTGGAGACCACTGTCCAACTCATTAATGAGAGTATGAATACTGATAAATGGTACAGTGATGGTGATGTTTAGAAAAGAGTAATTTCCAAATGTTGCAAGAGTGTTGTGGTAAAGGAGTTTCAATAACAATCAAAGAAACTCATTATTTTTTCTTACATGAGTTGCCAATAATTTGAACTTGTGTCTATTTGACAAATTGCTCTTTGTGTGCAATTTTGAATTCATATTCTATTATATTAATATTCAATGTCTTGAATATTGTCACGTTACTATCATATATATTCACTTTTAGGATTACACTACTTAAATATTTTTTAATACCATATTTAATTTTTTGTGGTTAAATATTTGTAAACACATCAAGTTTTTATTTTTCTCTTTTCTGAGGTAGTACCAATTTTCTTGATAGGTTGTGCCCTGCATCATTTTAAATGTGTCAAGGGGATTAGTTATGTTTATGCCAGTAATATCTATATTTTGCCTATTTTCAATCTTTTAACAACTAAAACTCATCATTTCGTGTTATCTCAATTGTTCAGCCCTTTAATTACGTAGAAGTTGGGAATAACATTATTTCTATGTCAATTCCAACAATTAATTGATATTATTAGCCAACATAAACTAAAAACATAAACAATTCCTTAAAATTCAAAAAAATAATTGAAGGTCGGTAGTTGGAACACTACATAAAAGAATCAAATAACAATCTTATAGAACTAAGATCTGTAGGCAATTTATCACCTTATAACCATCGAGAGCACTTTGTACCAGTTGTGATAACTTCGTGAAAACCTTTTCTTGGAATGTATCAGGCATAAACACAACATCATAAGTGGAAGAAAGTTTTTGCCCTGATAAAGCATCATAAATTAAGAGACACATATTGTTGATTTTCAATGAGAAACTAATTGGAACAATTATTTGTTGTGACTGATATAGTATAAAACCAACAATCTGTTTCTATAGAGGTATTGAAGAGTTTTTCTCTTTGCATGTTATGTTATTCAGAAAATGTTTTTTGATGCATAAAAACCTTATAATATTATTAGATCATCTTCCATTTAATGACAAGGTGCCCTGATAAAGCATCATAAATTAGGAGACACATATTGTTGATTTTCAATGAGAAACTAATTGGAACAATTATTTGTTGTGACTGATATAGTATAAAATCAACAATCTGTTTCTATAGAGGTATTGAAGAGTTTTTCTCTTTGCATGTTGTGTTATTCAAAAAAGGTTTTTTGATGCATAAAAACCTTATAATATTATTAGATCGTCTTCCATTTAATGACAAGGTACCTATTTTAATGTTCTACGAAGAACTACAATCATAAATGATTAAGGGAACTCGCTACTCGATGGTGTGCTTTGTATAAACTCTATTAGTGTTGTGTGTTGATCATATACTTATATGAGATGTGGTATACGAATTATACTTGCTACATTGTCTAGCTAGCTCTTTAATATATATATATGTATATATATGTATATATATATGTATGTATGTATGTATGTATGTATGTAAATGCACTACAATATGTAGCATGGGCAGTATTCCTCACTCATTTAAGGGTAAGATATCAGATTTTGATTAGCATTCTTCCTAGATGAGATCTTCTATTCGACATTGGTGTTCTAATTCGTATTTCATGATCAAATTTCTAAATTTAATAGTACATATTTCAAAAATAAAAATTAACTATAACATAATTGACCTACTCACATTTAATAACAAAAGATTGGAATTTAAAAAAATTATAAATCATATTTATAAAATAATCAACCATAATAATCATTTCTTTGAAAATTAAATATTATAAAATAAATATAAATCCTAATTGGGTCAAATCAACCCTAATTAATAAGTGTATGATTAAACTAAAACATAATAAATCAAAATTGATGAAATAAATGAAAAAAATTCAACAGTGAAATACGGGTTAGAACACAAAATATAGAATAGATACTCCCATCTAAATTCTCCGTTCAATTCCTAACTCAAGGGGAAAAAATACCCAAAAAAATATATACGGACATAAATACACCAAATGCATAAAGTTTAGTAATATTCTCCTTCTTACAAATCGATCCCAATTATCTATCCTCCAACTAAGAAAAACAATACGGTATATACATAGAATTGAAGTCGTAAGCCTTCAAACAAAAAAATAATTATTATTAGAATTTATTATTAAACCCAAATGACGACAAGGGATATTTATCTTATAAATTTAATTTCATAAAATCTTGTGTCAAAGTGCATGTCTGGTCAATTCTTGCAGTACTTACATTCAGATTCAACCAAAACACACAAATAATCGATGATATATTAGTAATTTACTCAAAATTTGAGCCAAAAATTGCACTTTTTAGTTTAATTTTTAATGAAATCTATGCATTTTTATAGGGAAAAGTGTTAGTTTGTCATGTGGAAAGTATTAGTTACTTCAATTCTTTAATATATACTTACAGATCGAATATAATATGTACTCTTGAAAAGTGAGATAAGTAATTATATTGAAATGTATTTTCATGTTTCCCTCGTGAAAAGTACCAGTATTTCAATTTTCACTTTTTTAATTCTAGATCAATTTTGGACTTCGATCAATATATATGGATTGTCTAACCGTCATGCCATCTGACAAGGAACTATTTCACTTGTTCTCTTGGAATAGTCTAATAGTGGAGAGCTTGAGGCCAAATATCTCAAATTCTAATTTCATTAATACCGCTAGGTGTACGCTTGCCGCACATAGCTTGTCAAGTGCGATTTACTTTCTTTTGTATTGTTTGCAAACTATTACACAGTGTGCACCTCGATAGCAGGTGCGGGTTACCCTTAACATCCAAAAAAATGATTAGAAAAAAAAACTGCTTTATTTAATATTTTATTACATTCTTATTCTCGCATACACACTTGAGTCTTGACAATGCATTGCATGCATATGTTCACTCAAGTCCAGTTTAATTAAGGTAAGTATAATTGCAATAATTATTATTTCGCACTCAACATACGATTTTGCATGCTCAATATTGACAACTATAATTTTTACTTTCTATTTTCTTTGTTTCTTATTTCACAAAAAAACCTATACACCTTATGCATAGGTCGGCCCATCAGACGACCCGACCCGCTCCGACCCGACCCGACCCATGACCCGGACTATAAATAACATTTCTGCCCCAATTCTCCCATTTCCCCTTTTTCTCCGACTGCAAACCCTAGCCGTCTCATCTTCACTATGATTCTTCACCCGTCTCTCTAACCATAGACGCTGGTTCGCGTCTCTCTCTCCCGGCGTTCGGTGGTTCGTGTCTCTCGCTCCCGGTGTCTCTCTCTCCCAAAGTTTGGTGTTTCGCGTCTCTCTCTTTCTCGGAGATTGGTGTTTCGCGTCTCTCTCTCTCGGAGATTGGTGGTTCGTGTCTCTTGCTCCCGGCGTCTCTCTCTCCCGGCGTTCGGTGCGCTTCTCAGGTTCCTCTCTCTCTATCATTTTTGCTTTTGTTGTGATGAATGTCTTTATATCTTGGGCATGTGAAATCATGGAAAAAGAGGGCAAATTTATGTGTCTCTCCTCTTTTGTTCTAGCTGGACCTTCTCTATTTTGCTTGTTTGAATTTTGATTTTTCTGATAAATTCTACAAAAGCAAATTACTTGTCTAAGCCATTAGCATAGCTATTATTTTTGTGTCTCTTGATTTGGATGGGGTTCTCACTCTCGGCAAACACTTTCATGTATAAATACAACATGTATTGTCTGAATAACAATTATTCAACATATCTGAATGTTGGTTGAAGCTTGGCATGAAAATGAAATTAATCAGAAACAGTGTCTGCTTCTGCCTCTAAATTATATTATCCACTCAAAATTGAAATCGGTGTATCAATTTTTCATGCTGATTGGTATCAAATGAGATGCTTATAAGTATCAGAGTTAGGTCAGATTTTGTTTTATATTTTTATGTGTGTGCATTTTCATTTTTTGTATGGAGCACCACATGGGAAACTGAATGGTACTGTTTGATTTGATTGTACATATCAAATTTTATTTTGATTTATTTTTTTAAGTGTGAAAATCCAGTTGTATAGTTATTGTTATAGGTTTATATGTATATATTTTATTTTTGTGTGATGTAGTATCACTTTGTATGCTTAATAGTACCATTTGATATGCATAATAGTATCAAAATATTACACACAATATGTATGCAATATATATTTTTCATTGTTTGTTTGTATTAATATTTTGTTTCATTGACTTATATATCAGGTTTCCTCAATGAAGAAGAAGGTGGTGAAGAAGTAGAAAGAGTCCAAAAGTGTCAATGTCATCTTGAAGTTCTTTGATGAGGCGACTTCTCGTGCTACTCAGTCTAATGTTGAGGTTAGAGAGAAGTTCAAGAATGTTGTTGAAGAGACATCTCCAATCTAGTGTATGAAATTTTATTCATGAACAGGAAGAAGAAGTGATTGAGTATTCTGTATTTATTTTTGGATACTTGTGGTGTTATGGCTGTATATTTGATACATTTTGAACAAACACTTTGGTATATTTTGATTTGGTGATTTGGATTTGTTATATGTGGGGAGTTGGTTATGCTTGAAATATGAAGTTGTTTGTAATGTTGGACATGATTGGATGGGTGAAAATTATGTGCTTATGTTATTTGTGGTATCTGTGATGGTGAATAGATGTTTTGGATTATTTATTTTGAATCAATGGAATGCTGGTTATTATTGTTTTATTTTAAATTTTGTATCATTTAAGATGTTATTTTGTGGAATAAATTTGTATAAAGTATACAGATTTATGCTGAATTTTGTCCTTTTAATAATTAGCATAGCCGGTATTGAGCAAGATCCATATTTATTTTGAGAGACAATCGTAGTATCATTTGTTAAGTTATAAAGTATCAAATGTTCAATAAAAAAGTAACCATTTATTCCATGTTAAGGTATCATTTGATATATGTATTCTGATTTCAAGGAAAGAGAAATTTATTTTTAAAATGATATTAGTATCATTTGTGTAGTTATAAAGTATCAAATTTAAAAAAAAAAAATAGAACATTAGATCCTGAAGAGTATCATTTATTGAACGTAAATGTATCAATTGAAAAATAAAAATGTATCGTTTAAGAATCAAATATAATATCAGTTTAAGGAGCAACTTAAAATGCCAATATGTGTATTTTTGTGCATGATTTCCAATTCAACAATTAATTCACTCTTTTAGCTGCTATCAAACATGGACAACATTTATCATCACAAAAAAATCAAAATAAAAAATCAATTTTAGAAAATTTCTAATAAAGTTCCCTTGTTTGACCATTTTACACATAAAAAAAAAAGCAATTTGAACAACCAGAAGTAGTAGACAAACTAAGAAATCATGCATAAATGATTGTCTAAGAAATGAAATTACATCATAATAATATTCCAAAATGATAAAGTTCTTACATAATAAAATGCATCAACATTTTGATTCAAATTGAACTATTAAAACATCCCAAGAAGATAGATAGAAAATGTACTATTTAATAAGCATGAAAGTATCAATTGTGCTGAAGACAGGTATCAACCTGATAACCATTTAAAACAAATGAAGATTGGAAGTCTTGGAGCCAAACTCACTCAACTGAATTGAGCCAAACTAAGAAATCATGCAAAACCCCCCAATCACTCCATTTTTCTTGTGGAAAACTCTGCAAACAACCCATTTTTCTTGCAGCCATCACATGTATATATATATATATATTAAATATCAGTTTTCCACCTTAATTTCTGAATTCTAAATTAGCATATATATTGCCAAAAAAGATAATTAAAATGATATTTCAATATTATTCATTCTAATTCAAACAGCTAACATCTCATACTGCATGTGCAACCAAATATTGACCAGAAAAATCAATTAATTAAGATCATGCACATATATATTATATTATTATCTTTGTATGATTGGAGAGATTGTAAGCAGAAAAGTCCCCATGGAGTCTGTATTCATGAATGACCCAATTAGTCTTCTCCCCTTTAGGAGCTCTACCTTTGTAGAAAACTAGAGTTTTCTTCATCCCAACAATTACCCTTTTTTGGGGTTTATTAGTATTGTATATCTCCTTATCTTTCTCAGTGGCCTTCCAATATTCCGATGGCGTAGCTCTATTAGTTCTCATACTTGTTGGGTAATTTGTTTCCTTCTCGAAAAAGAAGAACCATTCTTCTTCTGCCATATACTTCGCCTTCTCTGCACATTGATCAAATTCATGGATATATATTTAATAAATTAAGAAGAAATTAAAAATGAAGAAGGTATATAGCTAGAAGAATACTGGGTAAATCCCAAGGTTCCCAGTTGTTGAGATTAATCTCCCCGATAGCTACTGCTCGAAACCATCTATGGATGACCTTGTTGAGAAGATAGTTAATGATCTCGTAATCGGTTGGATGAAATCTGAAACCAGGAGGTATTTCATCCACAGCAGATGATGCTAACTCATACGCACCATCGACCACTGCTTCTTCTTCATTATTCACAATTACTAATGCACCACTACCACTTGATGCTACTGCCATTTTTAGCAACACAAATCGATCAAAACTAATTAATTATAAAGTACTGCAGTTAATGGATCGGATGCCAAATATATATAGGGCTAATGGGAGACATGAGATATGATATGATCGATTGAAACTAAACAGAAACCTAAGAAATTCATGTGCAACCATTAATATTCATTCATTCAGGCTAAAAAAAAACACCTGAGATGCATGAACAGTTCCAGATTTTTTCCCTAACAAATGAGATTAATTTCAGACCTGCAGTAGAGATGCATTGCGTGACTAAGGTGTACAACGTTGGTTGAACACAGCTGAATAGATCTGATTGAATTCTAAAGACTCACCTTCAAATTTTCGAGCTGTAGAAAAAATGGATGAAAATCGGATTTCTTCAACGTCGAAGATGATGTCGTCGTCGTGAGCTTCCAGCGCAGTGGTCTTGAGCTTCTGGCGCGGTGGTGATGGTGGCGGCATCGGCGTTCGCGAGAGGTCGGCTCCTCTCTCTCACCTCAGACGCGGTTCTCTTCTCCATCTCTCTCGCGTTTTTATTTTTCTGTGTTTTTTTTTTTAATTAGGGCTGATGGTGCGGACCTGGGCTGCTCCGGGTGATGGGTCGACCCGTCTGATGGGCCGGCCCATCAGTCTCCTACACAGGAGAGCTCCCCTTCTTATTTTCTTTGTGGCTAATCGTTAGTCAAATGAATTGAATATTATTACTTATGAAAAATAAAATAAATAAATACAACCAAATTAAAGTACCAAACTTAAAAATTCATAAAACAGGTAACAGAAAAAGAAGAACTGAAAAACAAAAATTAGTCTTTATCATTAGTGATACGTCCACGACCACAAAAATTTTGCCCAAAGTAATTAATAAATGTGGATCTCTCTAGTTAACTTTGTATAATTAAACATATGAAAAACAATCATGTTCACGACGACACATGCATTTAATTTTGTTCAAGTTTACAACATAATAAATAACACATTCCAACTTTCATAAACTTAATTGCCTCGTTATAAGTTACACCAACTTAACAAACAACAAACCAAAAACAAACAGCTAGTGGCTTATAGCAATTTTTGATAAGCAGCAAAACATAACTCTTTACTACGTACTTATTCATTCCATGGGGTGCTTAGTTGGTGAAACGAAGATTTAATTCATGAATGTAAAGTCATGGATTCAAATCTCGTCAATGCCTCTGGATTGATTTATTGTTTAATTACCACAATACTAAAAATTCTTCGATCGATCAGACTAAGACACCATCGATGCAGATCCATTGAGCAACGAAGATTTTGTGGCAGTCGAGGTTAGAATTAATGGCGTTGAAGAAATCAGTGGTGAGATTGAAGGTTTTAGTGATGCTGAGACAAGTATCCCCTGCTTCTGCCCCATATGCATCCGTACATGCTAAAACTACTGTCGGTTTGCCTTGCCCTAAGCCAGCTGCTAGTTAAATCGGAAAAATATTAGTTTCTACTCGAAATCAAAACCACACCAAATTGAAATTTGATATAGTTAATTAGAATCAATAATTATAAAATTAAACTAAAGCACAAGAAATTAAAGCGTAAAATAAATATATATTCTTCACATTAATTAATTAGATTGTGTGATCTCGTTTAAATCAAATAGACGATGCATTTTATATACTACGTATTTGAATTAAATTTATTGTAGAAACTAATTGATATTATGAAAAGAAATATTCTTACATTTGGGAAGAACTCGACTTTCGGCAACATGTACTAAAGCAAGAGAAAGCAGAAGAGCTGCAACACTTATAAGAAATATCGTTGCCTTACTGTAATTAGCCATCTGAATTTATATAACTAATTAAAATTAATGTGAGATGATCGTTTATTGTGTTTGTGATCATTAATTATTTGTGGTGATATTTATAGGAAAATCGTTGGTTTCCACGACGAAAACCCGCTGGCTTGCCTTAATTTTTAATATAAAGTTTGCATTGTGAAAATTAAAATTTTAGAAATCTTTGTTCTTTATTTGTGTACAAGATACGAAAACCTGGCCTTTTCATTTGAGTTATGCTAAAATAATGTCCAACCAGTAATTGCTGAAAACAATTTTTTTTTTCTTTTTTTGTTAGATTTTTGAGAAATAGTAACCTTTTTTAATTATACTCAATTTTAACAAGCTTTTTTTTTTAACTCAAACAAGTATTCTTTTTTACTCGTTTTTTTGAAAATGTGTTAATATTTAGTTTTTTCCCCCCCACAGTTTTTTGTTTAGAAAGTTTAAATCGATACCTAATTGATTTTTATTTTGGTTTTGTTTAAAAAGTTCACAATTTTATATTTGATTGCATTAAATATGGATGTTTCCATATTTACACTTGTACTTGCATGTAGGGTGACAATTCTTGACACCATACAGACACAATAATGACATTCGTGTTTAGTTTTATCTTTAGACGTGATAAGATACAAATACAAAAAAGTTTGCATCGTGTTGTGTTATTATCGTGTTAACATGAAAGTAACTCTATTGTACATTTTGATTTTTTTTTATTAAAAAAATAAATAAAAAAATCTTGATCTACATCAAAAATATGTATGTACATTCACAAAAAATATCATTTTATCAAGTCAAGAATATACTTGATCTACACCAGAGCTCATCATATAAGCTGAATAGAGTGTATCATCATCCATAAGAATCTTGGAAGAAGAGAAAGCAAAATGTAGATTAAATCTAACCAAAGAGTTCAAAATTTTAGTGTATCACTGCAAACATTAAACATCTATACATGATCATCAGCAGCTGGGAATCCACATTCACTGCTGCACTCACCTAGAGCAAATGAAGAAGACACACTGCACCAAATTTGATTTCGAGCTGTTGCAATATGACACTAATTCAAGCTCAGCTTGCCACTGCCACCACACGTGGCGCAGGATCGAGCAGATGAACACTTCATGCAGTAGCTCCACTTCTTCGGAAGCCTGTCGATAGAGTATATAAGATAATGTATGGTGGAGAAGAAATGGACAATATTTGACAGCCTACGCACCCTGCTGTGTATCTAGTTGCCGCGTTTTTTGCCATCAGTCTTGCTCTTTCAGCACTTTGATCAGACAACCTCTTAACCACAAATCCTTCGCCTTTGCATTCCGAGCATACACCTGAACCTTCACAGTCATCACATGTTCTTGTAGGAGCCTGTCTACCACAACAGCCACTGTCAAAGAAACATCAGCATAAAGAAAATGAATGCAAGTCTCTGAATATATTTGATTTGGCCACCTATTCTTGCTTTTGATTAATGCATCACATATTTTGATGTTTTTCAGCTTTTAACATAGCACGTTCCTTCACTTTCCCCGTAGAGCCATTTCAAGAAACCAGAAAATAGTTATCTCGTTTAGAAAATGACTAAAGTAAATCAGAACTGGGAATATTCAAAATGTGTTCTTATTTCATAAGTAAAGGTCATCTTGAAGCATGTATGATAATGAAAATATGTTAAGAGGCCATTTGCAGCATAAGGCGATAAGCATCATAATACCGCATAAATAATTACATCCTTGATTTTTCTCTTACTAGCAAATGGATGCAGAATTTTATCAAGTTCGGACACATACCTCAGTCGCTTCAGAACTTTTAGTTCTTCGGATAAGAAATGTAGCAGCAGCACCGACAACTGTTGCAGCAACTGCGACAGAGGCTGCTGTTTCTGGTAGTGCAGACAGCACTTTTACTGTTTCTCTACTTCGTGTTTTTGCATTATACACGGACAGAGATCCCAAACTGACTCTGGACTTGGAACTTCTGGAAGCTGAATAAGAACAGGTAAATAGCAAATCTGAATAGAAGTTATGATGTTTAAACTCCCAAGTGTTGAGAATGACAACTTGTTCTAGCAGAATCCATATTGTTTCAAGAATTTAGATTAAGCTGTAGGTGCAAACGTCTAAATAAGAAGTGAATATATTCTTTTATCTATAAGAGACGAGTAAACAAGGTTATATATCGGCTCAGATACATAGGATTAATATCTTGATGAACATACAAAATTTGTTGAAATACATATGTGCATATTTTTCTTCTGTGATTTTGCATCTCATTTTAGAACCGCCAGATTTTGACTGTGATGTGTGAATTTGAATAGTCTCATGAAAAGAGACTATATACATAACCTAAGCATACACAGGAGATATGAATTAATCCAATCACTCATCATATAGTTTTAGAAGATACAAGAGTCCAGAAAAGAAAGAAAGGTCATAGATGACTCTGCAAGCAAGGGTTTTCAAATTCTGTAATCACAATCGAAAGCCTTTGGATTGAGGCCGTCATTCTAGTACTACGCTTGCATAAAGATCGATATCGATTGAAAATCTGGCAATGCAGATCATCATCAGAAACTACTGACAACTAAATCATAATGTTCTAACATCCCAAGAGCACTTATGATTCCTTTATAGTCGAGCCTTACTTATAGATATCTAAAATCTAAATCCAAAGAAACAAATAACATCCTTCAAAATCACCCTAATCTACGACGAGTTCAGCACCATCTCTTTGCCAGTAACATGATGTATCATGCCTAGTTTCTGCAGATATCAATGCAAGGACAATCTAAGAAACTGAATAAAAGCAACTCTGTTTACAGCTCTTCTTCATACAATGGAGGTGGCATTTTCTTTAACTCAATTACTACAGATTTAATTAACAGTTTCAATTGAAGAAAAATCCATCAAAAAACAAGGGCCCACTCTCCAATTAATCATAAATGAGCTACACACATCATACTATCACATCAGCTGCCAATGTATCATCGACTAAACCAAGAATCCGACATATAATTATACAACTTCATAGCTTAATAATCAGAAGCTAAATGGGCCTTCAAGAAACGGAAAGATTGAACATACGAGTTTGTAAAAAAAAAAAATGAGAGAGAGAGAGAGAGAGAGAGAATTACTGGTTCTGGACTTACTGAAATTGAAGGAGGCAGCTGATAGATTTAGATTCTGCAAGCTTAGCTCCATTTGCATTTACGAAAAGGGAGGTGCCTTTTGATCTTGTCGCAGCGGGTTTAACGGTTCATATGCTTTCATATACTGCAAATGATCTTTTCAAATATGCCCTTGTATTTTCTGCAATTTCAACTTTCACCCACTAGTGTATGCATCCAAATCAAAATCTGAGATGGATTATAATTGGTACACAAGGGGGATTTTTATTTTTATTTTAATTAGTTTGATTCAGTATTTAAGTTTGAAGATAGTAGTCATTTTTATTTTTCAATACTATTTTTTTACTATTATTTGATAGAATCGTATTCGCATAATTACGAAAGGTGTTAGTAGCTAAATGAATAAATAAAGTTAAATTATATTTTTCCGATAAAATAAAGCACAAGTCCATCATTAGACAATTGAAGAAAAACATCTGTTATTTTTCTTTCCTTTTATTTACTTTCTTTCTACACTTTTCTTTTTAAAGTGAAGTCATGAAAAACTTAGATACAAAAGGAAGGTTAAAATCTGTCTTTTAAATCATGCTAAAAGAATTAGAATATTTTTTTAATATCATCAAAGTACTCTCAATTAAAAGTTTCAGATAAATTATTTAATTCAATTTCACGAAATAACTCAAGTGCCCTAAGAATGAGAACTAACTCCCAACACATAATATATCAGGGATTGTTCATCAATATGAAATATATTAACTTCAAAGAAAACATTATCTTTAAAATAGAAAAGGTAGGTAGAGCGAGAGCTGTGTATAAGTTAGGAACCCCTGAAATAAACACAGAAAACTGCTAATAACAAAGTTGCGAAACATAAAATTAGTGCAGAAGTAAAATTTGGGAGTCCTGGAAGGCTAACTATACAAGTCGTCTTCATCAGCAGCTCCGCCAGCCGTGGCTGCAAACGGGTCAGATCCAGACGACCCACCCACGGCAGAATCAGCAAACCTGAACTCCGTTCCAAATCCACGGGACTGCTGCAAGGTCTGCGCAAAAGCCTGATACTTCCGTATATCAGCATCACTCACGCTTCTACGAGCATATTTCATCGACTCCTCAAAATGTGCAGGCTTGATTTCTGACATTTCATCCTCCGCGTCTTCATCCATTGAATCAGGATTGGCATTCCTCCTCCTCTCTCTTTCAATGTCCTGAAATAAGGAAGATGTTTTAACTTCAGTAAACAAAGAAGAGAGCAAAACATAAAGAACAACAGTTAATGGAAGAAAAATGCATACTTTCTCAATGTTCTCTCTTATGGCATATTTGCATGCCCGCTGGCAGATCTCTGTGATATCTGCCCCACTGAATCCTTGTGTGTACTTGGCAAGAGCTCGTAGATCGATGTCTTTGGAAAGTGGTGATTTTCGAAGGCAGGCTTTGAAGATTTGATGACGAGAGTCTTCATCTGGCAGAGGGATATATATCAACTGATCAAGACGGCCTGGACGAAGAAGCGCAGGATCTATAATGTCAGGCCTGTTAGTAGCCCCAATTATGAAGACAGTCTTCTTCGCATTCATGCCATCCATTTCAGTAAGAAGTTGGTTAAGAACTCTATCAGCGGCACCGCCTGCATCTCCACCACTGCTTCCTCTCTGCACCAAATAACAATAATATTCATTTATGAGCAATATAATCTATTTCTCGAGTTATATTCTATGCCAATACACTATAAGGAACCTTGCATTTGAATAATAAATTCTCTTTGCATCTATTTTCACTTGACTTGTAAAAGGAAATTGCATACCTGGGTGGCAATAGAATCAAGCTCGTCGAAGAAGAGAACACAAGGAGCAGATTGTCTGGCCTTGTCAAATATTTCGCGGACATTAGCTTCACTCTCTCCAAACCACATAGTAAGCAGTTCAGGCCCTTTTACACTGATAAAATTGGCTTGACATTCGTTAGCAATTGCCTTGGCAAGCAGAGTTTTACCACATCCAGGAGGGCCATAGAATAGAACACCCTTTGAAGGTGACATGCCAAATTTCTCAAACTTCTCTGGATGTTCCACAGGATATTGAACAGTCTACAGGAGGATAAAGAGGTTAGTACATTAAATAAGATATAGAAGTTAAGAACGTTACTCTGAATTGACTACTATATTACCTCCTGAAGCTCCCTCTTGACATTTTCAAGCCCTCCAATATCTTCCCAAGATACGTTGGGTACTTCAACCACCTATTCATCGATTCACATAATAAAATGGGAAAAAGTATCACAAAAACATAAATACCTTAAGGTAAAAATATGGATAGTATAATCTGCAGCTACAAGTTCACTTACTGTCTCACGCAAAGCAGAAGGATTGCTTGTTCCAAGAGCAGTATGGAAGTGCTCATTTGATACAGCCATGGAGTTTAGTATCTCTGCATCAATTGAATCATCTTCCAAATCAATAACATCCATTTTCTCTCTGATGCACTGGAGTGCAGCTTCAGTGCAGAGGGCTGCAAGGTCAGCACCAACATAGCCATGGGTGTCTTTTGCTATTCTTTCTAAATCAACCTGCGAATTCATTGATTCTTATCAGTATTAATGAACAGTTTTAAGTATAACTATGTGTAAATTCTAAGTAAGAGGTGTAGGGGGTGTAGGGCATACATCCTCGGCAAGCTTCATGTTCTTGGAATGAATCCTAAGAACTTCGAGACGTCCGACTTCATCAGGAACGCCAATGTCTATCTCTCTATCGAACCTACCAAACCTTCTAAGGGCAGGGTCAATGCTGTTTGGCCGGTTAGTTGCACCCATAACAATAACATGCGCGCGAGATTTCAACCCATCCATGAGTGTCAAGAGTTGAGAAACAATCCTCCTCTCAACCTCTCCATGCGTTTTCTCTCTCTTAGGTGCTATTGAGTCAATTTCATCGATAAAAATAATAGATGGAGCATTCTTCTCAGCCTCCTCAAATGCCTTTCTCAAATTACTCTCACTCTCTCCAGCCAATTTAGACATAATTTCTGGGCCATTAATCAAAAAGAAGAAAGCACCAGTTTCATTAGCAACAGCTCGAGCAATCAAAGTCTTTCCAGAACCTGGGGGTCCATAAAGCAAAATTCCTTTTGGAGGCTTCACACCAATAGATTTGAATAGCTGGGGATGTCTCAATGGTAACTCCACTAATTCGCGGATCTGGGCCATCTGCTTCCGAACTCCACCAACGTCGTCATAGCCAACTTCGTCTAGTCTATCTTCATCCTCTCTCCTGACAGGCTCCCCTTCGCAGAAGATCTCAGTATCAGGGGCCACAACACAATATTCCCCAGGATCTGTCTCAACGACTTTAAATTCCACGCTCCTCATCCCACCTCTCACAAGAAAATGGTCTCCTTTCCTTACAGGGCGATATGCCTCCAGAAAGTAAGCTGCAAGAGCAATACTTACAGATTATTATTATTTTATTTTCAAATGAGCTTAAGTAGGAAATAATAACAAAGTCTATCTAGAATACAAGATTTAAGAGCTTACGTTTGAGATACGCATCAAAAAGATCCCCAGTGAGACCTTCTATTGTATCATCCAAGGGTAGTATGTGCACACGCTTGCCATATTTAACATCTGGACACTGGTGCACAGATATAACATCCCCCAGCCGAACCCTCAAATTTGTCCTGACAACCTTGTTCATCCTAATCTTTGGCTCTTCACATGCATCATCAGCAAGGGCAATACAGACAGTATCTTTTCTTTTCTTCCCCTGAAAATCAAGATAACACAACACACTAAGTTTTACTGCATCAATGGCATATTTTGTATTCAGAAAGTTCAACACAAGTATATAAAGTAACAAATATGATATGATCCAATACAGAATGCTCAATAAACAACCCACGTAAACCTAAGGTCATGAGCAAATCAGATGGCACAGCGCACAATAAGTAGAGCTTCCTGATTAAACCACAGTTCAATGATCATTCACATCTTTATTCTATCCGCAATCTAACCAATTATTCAATTAGTGACTCAACTCAGAAGTCGTAGTTACTCATCAAAAAATACAACCCTAGTTAGCCAAATTAGCATAAGACTCCCTGCGATCCATGTTATACCAGATTCATAAGCATGATTCACCAAACAAATTCTGTCACCCAACTCCTCATAATCAATTCTAACCCCGGGAATAATCAGAGGCCAATAAAACATACCCGAAGTAAAAACCCTAACCCTTTCTCCAGAAAAAAAAAAAAAAAAAAAAAAAAAAAAGAACTAAAACTTTCGAAAATCGCCGGAATTAAAAGTGAAAAAACCTTAATCAAAATAGTGTCTCCACGAAAAATCTGGAGTCTTTCCATAGTGGCGGGGTGGAGGGAGACGACGGAGTTGTCGTCGTTGACCGCCTCATCGACTACAAGCCGATTTGCCGCCTTTTTCCTCTCCAAAATCGCGGTCGAGAAGTCCTTCTTCCCACCTTTCCTGCTCATAACAATAAAAAAAAAAAATTAGATTCCCCGCGGCGGTTACTTCAAAAGCAATGGGAAAAACAGAGAAATTACAACCGATCGAAGACGAAATTGATTCAGAAGCATTGAGAATTAGGGCAAAACTTACGAATCGGACGATTCAGCTTGGTTGCTCATTGCTCAGGCGATCTGAGAATTGTGGTGTTCGAGAATTGTGGAGATGTGCGTCGTAGTTTTGTGGAGTTGCCGATGTAGAGAGAATAGTGAGAGAGAGGAGAGAGAGTTGTGTGTATAAATAGGCACTAGTTCTTTTAATTCTACTGATTTTCTTTTCCTTCACCTAATCGGATTAACATTTATAGTTGTTTTTGGACTTTGGTCCATACAAATTCGGTTCACAAAATCCATGCGAGTTTCGGAATACATCATTAAATTTTGGCAAAATACTATTTTGAGTCTTTATACTTTTATTTTTTTTCAAATCGTGTCTCTCTATTTTATTTAATTAAAATAAAATCAATGTACTATTAATTTGGTTAAGTATCTCTGTACTATTAATTTAAATAAAATTAAATTCCTAGAAATTTTAATTTTATCCAAATTGATAGTTAAGAGACTTAATTTTAACAAAATTACAGGGATCCGTTCCAAAATAAAAATAAAAATTCATTTTTTAAATAAATAAATAAAGATTGAAAAAATAATTAATAAAAATAAATACAAATTGATTTTTTTAATTAAAGAATAAATATAAATTTAATTAAATTTTTGAAACCAATTTAATTTTATTTTTATTTATTATCTTTATGAAAAAATAAAAAATAGTTTAATTTTTTTATTCATTTTTTTAATTTTGAAAATAAAAAAATTAAAATAAATTAATTAATTTTTTATAATACGTTGTAATTTTTATTTTATTTTAAAAAAATAAATTAAAATAAATCAAACAATCGTTAAATAAAATTAAAAAAATCAATTAAATAAAAATCAATATTTCAAAACTATTGTTTGAATTTTTTAAAAATAATAAATCAAAATATAAAATTATCAGTGGTTTTAAAAAAAGTTAATTAAATTTATTTATTTTTTTGTTTTTTGAATAAATTATTTATTTAAAAATTTCAATGTGTATTTAATTTTTATATTTATTTTTTATTTTCGAATTGAGTCAATATACTATTAATGGTTAAAATCAATTTCATGTACTATCGATTTGGATAAAATCGAGTCTTCTGAGAATTTATTTTTATCCAAATTGATACTACAGAGACTCATTTTAACCAAATTGATAATACATGATTCTCATTTAAACCAAATAAAATAATGGAACCCAATTCGAAAATATTTAAAAGTTCAAGGATCCAAAACACTATTTTGCCTTGAATTTTCTTTACACACCAAATTTTATTTTTTTTTTGAGGTACCAAATATTTGATTAGTTATTTTCACTTTTCTTCACACTCCACGGTAAAAATCTGATTTACCCTGCCACTTAAAAAATAAAATTTTAATCTTTTAGTTATTAATTAAAAAAATAGGGTGAGACAGTGGCGATCATCTAGTGTTCAAATTTTTGTAAGAATATAATTGCACTTTTATACCTACATTTTAGATTTCTTTTAACCGTACTTACCGAGATACTAATAAAACTTTAATTTTAAATATTGAATTTTGTATATTTCAAAAATAATTACAATCATTCTTCTCTCCTTCCGCTGCCCCCACCTCTCCCTCAAAAATTTCACTCGGTCACTCCTCTCTGTTGACCCACAAAAATCCATTTATCTCACTCAATTTTCTGTTTCTTATTCGAAACTGTTCGCTATCAAATAGAAGTTTCCTTTCAAAAATTGTTGTGAGAAGTGAGTTTTTTTTTTTTTGTTTTTTTTTTTTAATGAACGCGAATCCAATTTGATACGTGTGAGATCACATTTGATAAATCTAACTATTGGTATGCAACCACCCTGACTAAAAAAAACTACACTGACTATAAAAAAAATTATCAATTAAAAAAATATATTTTTTTTCTTAATAACTCATTTGCCATCATCAATCATCATTCAGTTTATAATTCATTTAATTGAGGCATAATTAATTTTCTCCGTACCAATCTCCACTAAATTGAAATTTGATTGATTTATCGTTACCAACAGGCAATACCTACTCGCTCGCGTAAAAATAAACTGAATAAAATAAAATAATTTTGACCCTTTTCCAATTTTCAAGCACACAATTTTCGCATACGATCATTGATTCCATATTCTACATGTAGGGCGTGGTTGGTACAGTGGAATAAAATGATCATTCATGTGTTTATTCTCATTCAGTCATTCCGTTAATTGGTATGGTTCAAAATCGAGACTTATCATTCCCGATCGAATCCCTATTCCCAAAGGAAGGAGAATAATCATTTCACCCACCCAGTTTAACTATTCCTGATGACCAAAAAAATTAATACATGATATATTTATATATAATCATGTTTTATAATATTATTTTAACATATTTAGAAAATAAATCAAAAATCAAATTAAATAAATTATTATTATTATTATTACTTAATTATTTTTATATTATTTATTTATTTTCAAAATATATGTTAAAATCAAGTTTTGATAGTTTTTATAATTTTGTTGAAAAAAATAAAAGTGATGCCCAAATAAATATAACATAAAAATATGTTATAATACAATATAAAATATTTATGTATTTAATATAATTTATTTTTTTATAATGAAAAATTTCACCATCTCACCGACCACCGCCACCCTCCTTTCTCGCTATTTATTCTCCCCGCAAAATCTCCTTCTCGATTCATGCGATGTTAAAGTCCTTGAAAAAAATCAATTTGAAAAATTCGAATAAAATAAAATTGAACTCAATTCTTTCTAGTGGTGGCGGTGGTGAAGAGGGAAACCTGCCTTCTCATCGGAGAAAAACACCTATGCTTTTCTGCCTTCTCACCGAAGAAGAATAAGTCTTTTTTCATTTTTTATTTATTATATTTTTCAAATTTTATTAATTTTTAAAAATGTAATAATAAGAATAATTAAGTAATTTTGTAACTAATTATTTTTGAATTAATTTATTTTATGGTGGAAAGAATAAATTTCATAGTGCAAATAACAGCTCCAATAAAATATATTAACTTCCAAGAAACATCATCTTTCAAAGAGAAGGGACAGGTAGATAAAGCGAGAGTCGAGAGATGTGAAATATAGTGCCCAGAAATTATAAGTTGATCCAACCCAGAAATAAACACTGAAAACTGCTAGTAACATAGTTGCGAATCATAAAATTAGTGCAAAAGTAAAATTTGGGAGTCCTGGAAGGCTAACTATACAAGTCGTCTTCATCAGCAGCTCCGCCAGCCGCGGCTGCAAACGGGTCGGATCCAGCCACCCCTACCACGGCAGAATCAGCAAACCTGAACTCCGTTCCAAATCCACGAGACTGCTGCAAGGTCTGCGCAAAAGCCTGATACTTGCGTATATCAGCATCACTCACACTTCTACGAGCAAATTTCATCGACTCCTCAAAATGTGCAGGTTTGATTTCTGACATTTCATCCTCCGCGTCTTCATCCATTGCATCGGGATTGGCATTCCTCCTCCTCTCTCTTTCAATGTCCTGAAACAAGGAAGACATATAACTTTAATAAACAGCAGAGAGCAAAACATAAAGAACATCAGTTAATGGAAGAAAAATGCATACTTTCTCAATGTTCTCTCTTATGGCATATTTGCATGCCCGCTGACAGATCTCTGTGATATCTGCCCCACTGAATCCTTGTGTGTACTTGGCAAGAGCTCGTAGATCGATGTCTTTGGAAAGTGGCGATTTTCGAAGGCAGGCTTTGAAGATTTGATGACGAGAGTCTTCATCTGGCAGAGGGATGTATATCAACTGATCAAGACGACCTGGACGAAGAAGCGCAGGATCTATAATGTCAGGCCTGTTAGTAGCCCCAATTATGAAGACAGTCTTCTTGGCATTCATGCCATCCATTTCCGTAAGAAGTTGGTTAAGAACTCTATCAGCGGCACCCCCTGCATCTCCAACACTGCTTCCTCTCTGCACCAAATAACAATAATATTCAATTATGAGCAATATAATCTATTTCTCAAATTATTTTCTGCATCTGAATGATCAACACCCTTTGCAACTATTTTCAACTAACTTAGAAAAGGAAATTGCATACCTGGGTGGCGATAGAATCAAGCTCGTCGAAGAAGAGAACACAAGGAGCAGATTGTCTGGCCTTGTCAAATATTTCGCGGACATTAGCTTCACTCTCTCCAAACCACATAGTAAGCAGTTCAGGCCCTTTTACGCTGATAAAATTGGCTTGACATTCGTTAGCAATTGCCTTGGCAAGCAGAGTTTTACCACATCCAGGAGGGCCATAGAATAGAACACCCTTTGAAGGTGACATGCCAAATTTCTCAAACTTCTCTGGATGCTCCACAGGATATTGAACAGTCTACAAGAGGATAAAGAGGTTAGTACATTAAATAAGATATAGAAGTTAAAAACGTTACTCTGAATTGACTACTATATTACCTCCTGAAGCTCCCTCTTGACATTTTCAAGCCCTCCAATATCTTCCCAGGATACATTGGGTACTTCAACCACCTATTCATCAATTCACATGATAAAATGTGAATAAATTTCACAAAAACATAAATACCTCAAGGTAAAAATATGGATAGCATAAACTGCGACTAGAAGTTCACTTACTGTCTCACGCAAAGCAGAAGGATTGCTTGTTCCAAGAGCAGTATGGAAGTGCTCATTTGATACAGCCATGGAGTTTAGTATCTCTGCATCAATTGAATCATCTTCCAAATCAATAACATCCATTTTTTCTCTGATGCACTGGAGTGCAGCTTCAGTGCAGAGGGCTGCAAGGTCAGCACCAACATAGCCATGGGTGTCTTTTGCTATTCTTTCTAAATCAACCTGTGAATTCATTGATTTCTTATCAGTATTAATGAACAGTTTTAAGTATAACTATGTGTAAATTCTAAGTAAGAGGTGTAGGGGTTGTAGGGCATACATCCTCGGCAAGCTTCATGTTCTTGGAATGAATCCTAAGAACTTCGAGACGTCCGACTTCATCAGGAACGCCAATATCTATCTCTCTGTCGAACCTACCAAACCTTCTAAGGGCAGGGTCAATGCTGTTTGGCCGGTTAGTTGCACCCATAACAATAACATGCGCACGAGATTTCAACCCATCCATGAGTGTCAAGAGTTGAGAAACAATCCTCCTCTCAACCTCTCCATGTGTTTTCTCCCTCTTAGGTGCTATTGAGTCAATTTCATCGATAAAAATAATAGATGGAGCATTCTTCTCAGCCTCCTCAAATGCCTTTCTCAGATTACTCTCACTCTCTCCAGCCAATTTAGACATAATTTCTGGGCCATTAATCAAAAAGAAGAAAGCACCAGTTTCATTAGCAACAGCTCGAGCGATCAAAGTCTTTCCAGAACCTGGGGGTCCATAAAGCAAAATTCCTTTCGGAGGCTTCACACCAATAGATTTGAATAGCTGGGGATGTCTCAATGGTAACTCCACTAATTCACGGATCTGGGCCATCTGCTTCCGAACTCCACCAACATCGTCATAGCCAACTTCGTCTAGTCTATCTTCATCCTCTCTCCTAACAGGCTCCCCTTCGCAGAAGATCTCAGTATCAGGGGCCACAACACAATATTCCCCAGGATCTGTCTCAACGACTTTAAATTCCACGCTCCTCATCCCACCTCTCACAAGAAAATGGTCTCCTTTCCTTACAGGGCGATATGCCTCCAGAAAGTAAGCTGCAAGAGCAATACTTACAGATTATTATTATTATTTTATTTTCAAATGAGCTTAAGTAGGAAATAATAACAAAGTCTATCTAGAATACAAGATTTAAGAGCTTACGTTTGAGGTATGCATCAAAAAGATCCCCAGTGAGACCTTCTATTGTATCATCCAAGGGTAGTATGTGCACACGCTTGCCATATTTAACATCTGGACACTGGTGCACAGATACAACATCCCCCAGCCGAACCCTCAAATTTGTCCTGACAACCTTGTTCATCCTAATCTTTGGCTCTTCACATGCATCATCAGCAAGGGCAATGCAGACAGTATCTTTTCTTTTCTTCCCCTGGAAATCAAGATAACAAAACACTCCAAGTTTTAGTGCATCAATGGCATATTTTGTATTCAGAAAGTTCAACATGAGCATGTAAAGTAAGTAAATATAATATGATCTAATACAGAATACTCAGTAAACAACCCACATTATAATTTATGTTAACCACTAACAAAATCGGTTCTTTCTTCTCGAGAAAGACCATTCAGGAACATCGCATTAGCAGTCATATTATGATAACTCAATTTTAAGCAGAGACAGGTATCCAAACAAATCAAACATAAGGTCATGAGCAGATCCGATGGCACATCGCACAATATGTAAAGCTTCCTGATTAAACCACAGTTCAATGATCTTTCACATCTTTATTCTAACCAATTCTTCAATTATTAACTCAACTCAGAAGTCATAGTTACACAGATCAAAAGATACACCCTAGTTAGCCAAATTAGCATAAGACTCCCTGCGATCCATGTTATACCAGATTCATAAGCATAATTCACCAAACAAATTATATCACCCAACTCCTCATAATCAATTCTAACCCCATAAATAAACAGAGGCCAATAAAACATACGTAAAGTAAAAAACCCTAACCCTTACTCCAGAAAATAAACTAAAACTTTCGAAAATCGCCGGAATTAAAAGTAAAAAAAACCTTAATCAAAATAGTGTCTCCACGAAAAATCTGGAGTCTTTCCATAGTAGCGGGGTGAAGGGAGACGACGGAGTTGTCGTCGTTGACCGCCTCATCGACTACAAGCCGATTCGCCGCCTTTTTCCTCTCCAAAATCGCGGTCGAGAAGTCCTTCTTCCCACCTTTCCTGCTTATAACATCAACAAAAATTCAAATTTCCGGCGGCGGTTACTTCAAAAGAAATGTAAAAAACAAAGAAATTTCAACCGATCAAAGACGAAATTGATTCGGAAGCATTGAGAATTAGGGAAAAACTTACGAATCGGATGACTCAGCTTGGGTGCTCATGTCTCCGGCGATCTGATAACTGTGGTGTTCGAGAATTGAGATGTGCGTCGGAGTTTTGTGTAGTTGCAGAAACAGAGAGAATAGAGAATTCAGAATAGAGAGAGAGAGAGAGAGAGCTGTGGGTATAAATAGGCACTAGTTTTTTAAATTCTACTGATTTTCTTTTCCTTTACCTAATCGGATTAACATTTATACTTGTTTTTGGACTTTTGTCGATACACAATTCGGTTCATAAAATTTATTTTAATCGTACTTTTATAAATTTTTAATTTCTAAAATATTATTTAATTAGTTATCAGATGTGAGTATTTAATGAGATGTCAATTAATATTTGTGAAATCACGAAAAATAATATAAATGTGTCATATCTATATCTATCGCCTCTTTATATCTATTTGTTTTTTCGCTATTCTTATTAGAATTTTGCGATTACTTTCGGTTCGGTTTAATCGGTGAACTCATTAAAAATATTACTACAATTTTTATCACATAGAAAAATATATTTTGCTATTGTATTGTTTTTAATTAGATTTCTTGTTCGAGTAATTTTATTCTGTACAAACTATAATTGTAGGGATTTCAAGATAACTCTATAGATTCTTCTTACATGTTAACAATGTAATAATATTCGGATCGAAATCTATTAAAAGAATAATTGATAAATAAGGTAGACAAACAATTATTTGTCAAGATATAACTCTACTTTATGTTTCTCATAAATAAAGAAAAAAAAGTACTCTCTCCTTCCTATTTTGATATACCTGTTTTCCTTTTTTGTATGTCCCGATATATAGGCATGTTTCTAAGTATATTTAGCTAATTTATTAATATATACCCCTATTTAATATGTTCACATTAGATATTAATTCAATAACAAAGAAATAAATAGGAGCATATTAGGAAGTTTCTTGAATAATTGTCTTTCACGGTCATTTTCTAATCCCGTGAAAACTCTCAATCAGCCTATCAAAATGGGACGGAGGAATATCAATTGATTGGGAAATTAATAAAGATATAACTCTATTTAAAATAATATAACTCCAAGTCGGACAAACTATATACTTTGATTTATATTTTTTAAAAAGTAGTAATTGATATATATATATATATTATTAAAGGAAAATCATAGTTCTGGGAAACAGTTGAGTCGAAAAATGCACCATGATAAAAATAAATCTTCACATGAGAAACTCCAAAAATAAATCTCGCGAGCACAAGTTCAACCATTAAGTGGAGATCATCCGATAAATCTTCACTAGTATCAATAAAGATGATTTAAGTGTTTAAACTTGTCAAAATACAATCATCTAGTGTTCGAACTTTTTAAAAAATAAATATTTACTAAATACAATTCATTTTAGTATTACAATATTGCACAATAAAAGACTTATAAAAATCTTTAAAAATTAAAAATTTTATCAAGGGAAAATTACTAAATTGAAACTTTCAACAATTGGACAACACAAGCCTGAAGCCATGCTGGGAAAAAAAATTAGAGTTATGGGAAACATTCCAATCGAGAAAAACACCATGATATGCGGCATGTGCCACCAAATTTTAGGCATGAGAAATTCAAAAAATGGACCTCTTGTGCATATATAAGTTCAATCACTCAAGTGAAGATCATCTAACAAATCTTCAATGGTATTAGTAAATATGATTTTAGCATTTAAAATTTTCAAAATATAATTATCTAGCGTTCGAACTTTTTTAAAAATATACTGCACTTTGATACCTTCATTTTGTGGTTTATTTAAAACAATAATATCCACTTTTTAAAAGTTTTTTGCAGATCTAATATCCAATTAATTTTATGTCCCGAAAATCATATGTAATTGATTGTATTTAAAGATTTATTGATTGAATGGTATTTTTTGCATGATTATGATATACAAATATTAAAATACACCAATTACATAGGATTTTCGGGCCGATAAATCAATCGGATATTAGATTTGCATTTTTTTTTTTAAAAATGATAATTATTTTATTAATAATTTTCATTTGTGTTATTTTTAAAAAATAATACAAATTGCATGTAGGTATCAAAGTACAATTATCATCAAAATAAGAAGAAACAATGATGTTATGTCATACCATTAATTGTGGCCAGTCTAAAGATAAATTAAAATCAGTCACTCAAGATTGTGAAAAACTTAGATTAGTCACTTAGTTTTACAATATTTTTAGAAACTTTTATTTTTAAATAATGGTTAATTGCTAAATAAATCACCACGTTTACATTTTTTTGCAAATTAGACACCACGTTTAAATATAGTCAATTACAACAATACGTTTTTATTTGTTTGAGATTAAACATTCCTAATATTTTCAACGAGTTAAGTATGACGTATTTGGTCTAAAAACCACATTGGCAGCCACATCAACATACACATGTAACAAACGGCATAGATTTTATTAGTTTTCTCAATATATTTTATATTTTAGAAATAAATAATTATATAAAAAATAATCTTTTTCAATAAAAAAAAAGAAGAGAAAGTAACAAAAACGACGTCATTTATTATACGTGTGTGTTGATGTGGCTGTCAATGTGATTTTTAGGCCTAATACATCATATTAAAACATGATGTCTAATTTGCAAAAAGGTGGATATGTAGTGATTTATTTAACAATTAATACTTTAAATAATTTATTATGTATATTTTGAAAATAATTAGACTATGAATATTGGTGACCATTTTGCAACCATGGTCGCTTCTGTAGATCCGGAAATCTGCAATTAATTGATTTAGTCCGGAGCAGCGGCCAATCTGTGAAACAAAAACAGAAAACACCGTAAGAGCCAAAGACCGTCGGGGGGTTGACGATCGTTGGGCCTCCGACGCTCAAGTCAGGAAAAGAAGAAGTGTAGAAAGAAACAGAATACGGAATAATTAAATAATTAAGATGCTTAATGACGATAATCTTTATCCAGAACGTGACTAGAAATCTAGGAAAATGTCGTTCGATCCTGGAAGAATGTAGGAAGAAGGCCGGATGTTGAATCGCCGGGTGGAATTAACCTAGAAAATTGTGAGCTCAGTCTTCTTAGGGTGTGATGTGAAGCTTGTGGGTATTTCAGCGTACCCCTCAAATGAGGAGGGAGGCCTCCTTTTAAAGGTGGAGGTAGCAGCTAGGGTTCGCGAGGATCGCGGAGGAGGTTGAAAGACGTGTCGACTCCTCTGAACCCGTCAATCTTACCGAATAAGGCGGAACTGATCGTTAATTCAAATTTTAAATTGAATGCTTATGTATTGGAATACCGATTGTATTCTATCATTTAACCCTTCTGGGCCAGTATATCGGATTGACGAAAAATGACCACTACAGCTTCAACCTCAGCCAAAAAAACAGAGTAGTGATTTTCAGCCAGATTCTAGCTAGCCAGAATCTTTTATTATTTTTAATAATTAATTAATTTAATTAATAAAGCACTAATTATTCAATAAATTTACATTGATGCCCTCCATAATAATTAGGGCAACTCTATATGCGCTTCAATTCAGAAGAAATCGAAGATGGAAAAAAAATAAAGAAGTGAAGAAAAGAAAGAAGATGAAGCTGCACCCATTTCTTCTGATCCGCTTTTGGAGTGATTTTAATAATTAATTACAAATCACTAATTTCATGACAGAAGGATAATATAGTAAAAACATAACATTTAATAATTAACATAATTAATTTATTAATAATACAGTTTTATTAATCATCAAAAAAGCCAGAATCTAGATGGCTAGCTTTATTCAAAATAATAATAATAATTTTGAGGACACACCATGGGTGACCATAAATTAAACCAGAAAAGACCCATCTCACTCAACAATCTCACTTTGTAACTCCCGATCCACCCACAAAAATTCATCCATCTCACTCAAATTTTGTTTCTTGTTCAGAGTTGTTCGCTACTAAATAAATAAAAGTTCTCTTCCAAAAATTTAAGAAAAAGGAGTAAGAACTGAGTTTTTATAAATGGAAAGTGAATCCAATTTGATATGGTGTGAGATTACATTTGGTAAATCTAACTATTGGTAAATAGAAATGCAACCACCCTAACTATAAAAAATATATATCAATTAAAAAAATATAAAATCTCTTATACTCCTTTGCCATCATAAATTCATTGAGGCATAATTTAATTTTTTTGGAACCAATCTCCACCTAATTGAAATTAGGTTGATTTATCGTTACGAATACCGCTGTCGTAAAAATAAACTGAAGAAAAAAAAAATGAAATTCAGACCGTTTTTCAATTTCAGGCACACAGTTTCATAAAATTCAACGGGGGGACCAACTATAAATTCCTGACCGCGTCTGCCCGCGCGTAATTTCATCTCTCAATTTCCCCCAAAAACCCCTCATAATTTTTTCCGCTGCAACGACAAAATCTCTGGGCACTGATCTCACGCTCGGAATTCGCATCGAATCGGAAAATTCGCCGGTGGGAGAAGCCATGGCGCCGTCGTTTTTACGGCAGGTCAACGGCGAGAGGGCGGTGGTGTTTCTCTATGTTGTTCAAATTCTCTTCTCAACTCCTCTTTCTCTCCTCCCCGAAGCCTTTTCGTTCTCTCTCCTTTCCCTTTTCGCTCTCTCCGTTGAGATCTCCGCTGACGACGCCTCCAATCCGCTTGCTATCTTCTTTAGAACAAGGTTAATTTGAGTTATTTCGGTTCCTTTGGGCCCATTTTCGGTTTGAATTGAGATTGTTCGGCCATTTTGCTGTTGGTTTTACTTTGGCTTTTAGCTGGTGTTGATATGCTGGCTATCTTTCGAAAGGATATGATGAATTGGTTAGGATCCTGCATTGGACTTAAGCTATGATCAAAATTTATGTCAAGATTGGCGTTTTCTTTCTGATGACCTGTTTCGTGCGTATTTTTGGCGTCTTTGAATGTGAGCACGTTGTGAATTTATACTAGGATGCAGTTGTTGATTTATTTGACTGCCTGGGATACTTTTGTTGCATTGTAGTGGATCTAAACTGAGCGGATTCTGGAGTTTGCTATTTAGTTACGGAGACTAGATTCATGTTTTATTGTACTGCTCTTTTTCCAAAAGCATATTTTATCCATTTTTATTGGAATTGATTTGGAAATGATTGGTAACAGGCCCGGAGCTTCTTCTGGAGTTCTGTTGGGTGCAGTCACACTGCCTGGTCTCCTAGTCTCCAAGTTGGTACAAACTTTGAGAGGAAAGACATTAAACGAAGTTGGAATTGAAGGTGTGCTGTGTGGTGTAACTTGAAGCTCATTTATTTCTCCGTATTTTTGTTATCTATTCGGGGTATAAATTGCCTCACGTGATATTGATACTGATACTGATGCCTCTTAAATCTTATCGTGCTATATTTATTACCTCAGAGGATAGGGTGGGAGTTAAACGTAGATATTCCCATTTCTGGTTGCTGAATCCATGAAAAGAAAACTGATACGTTTTAATAAATTAATTAAGTCTTCATTTTATTTCTTAATTCCTCCTTAGTGAAGGTTGGCAATTTGATTTTTTTACTCATCTGGATTGATAGGTTATAAATTATAATTGTACCATCTTGTGCCAGATGGTACTCAGACTACCCTACCCTATCTTCTCATTCTTCTGTGATGTGCAGCAATTCCAAAGAGGTTTTCTGAATGGCGATATAATTTTATGTCTTTTTCTGTCCTCAACATAGCTTGCTGACTTTTATTAGCAAATCATAATAGTGTTTTCAGGCTGTACCATTTGTCTGTTTTTAGTTGTATTATCTTCTTATGTTTCTCATAATATGGGCATACAATAGGTTTCAATTTCTTGCCCCCATAATGGTGATAAAACCATTTTCCTATTGCTTGTTCCATTTTCGTTTAGTTTTGTATCATATATTCAAAATGTCTCGTGCAATTATCATCACGTCTATTTTATCCACTATTAAATGATACAAATATTCCCTAGTTGGTTTAGTTTATTCTTGAAATGCAATCAGTTGCATGAGCATCTATAACTGATTCCGTATTTGGCTGCCTTCTACAGAGTTTGAATATCTCAAGTTGCAGTACTGGGCTGCATCATCCAGTTGTGTCGCTGTGCTAATTTTCCTTGCCCTTGTTTGTCAACGTCAGGGGAAGAGCACTACTCCCATCTGCTCTTTCACCAACAGGAACCCAATATATAGTTCCATTTGCATAATATTGCTTGTTGGATCTGGCATGGTATCTTTATCTGGGAAAATATATGGTGGTAAGTGAAACAAGTCTTCTATTATCATATTATTCCAATATTACTCGGATCACTTGGAGGATGAGGAATTTGTATTTTGTTTGAAAACTTACTTGATGAACAAATTTGTCATATATGCCTCAACTTCTTCTGCTGGACTTGCTGCTCTTGTGTAGGCTGGTCTCCAGTCTTCTTAATATCATTATGGGTGCTTGGCCATGGATGGGCAGCAGTTGCGCTAATTCAAAAGATCCTTAAAACATTTCCAGCATGTGCTTCTATAGGTACCTTATGAAATTGTTTTGGCTACATAATTTGTTGGAGTGAGCTTGTGTACTAATGATAAAAAAATCAAAACAAAGAGAAATTTCTGGCTTTCATAACCTGTTATATTTTTCTTGCTCGGGTGGAAGGCAGAAAATCTTGAGAGTGCACTCTTGTAAATTATTACATTCTTTTGTGTGTGCATGTGAGAAAGGGCTTGTTATTGTCTTGTCAACAGTTGTATGTGTTTCTCTTGGCAGGGGAATCTCTTCTAGTAACTACTGGACTTGTAATCTATTTTGGGGACATGATGGCATATACTACTTCAAAAGTTGGTTTCACCATCTTCAGTTCTCCTAATGCACGGTCACAAGATGACCAGTTATTTCTTTTTGACTGATCAAAGTCTCTATCAAGCAGATCACTAATTTGGCGTCATCCAAGGCACTATTCATTCAAAATGGGATTAGCAGAAGTGAGATAAGCACCATTATTCAGGTATTATTCTCTGAAAGTCTCAATAGCATTAGTGATGTTAGTTTGTGCCCAGTGAAGCTGGTGAAATGATTACGATCTTTTAAGTTGTTCATTTGCAATTCTTTTGCTTCATTGATGCAGGGAATGGTTTTTGGCGTCCTTGTTTTTCCCGTGTTCTATAAATATATTCTCCGAATGTGGGAAAACTATGTCAGCTTGGAAAGCAATGCAGACCTGGGAAACCATGACATGAGAAGATCCCTTGTCTTCTATGCGTTACTCACTTTTATGTTGGCAGTGATTGTTCCATCATGGATGCAATTTGTTCATACTTTCCACATGCATCCATTTTTATGGTAGGTAATCTCAGGTTTGGGGTTCAATATCTTTCTGCTTTCTCTTCCTGTATTTGATCTTCCCGAGCAATATTTGTCTTGTGAAATTCATTATAGTTTCATTGAATATGAACAACACTGAACAAGGATAGAGTGGGCAATTGATGTAATGGATTTGTGTTGGAGTCCAATACATGAAGAATTTAGTAACTAGTAGTTTATTGTAATAGCAGTAAGCACTAGATCAATGATTACATAAAAGACTTCATAATAAGCATTGTCAGTATCTCTTAAAAGGTGTGGGCAATGGTTCAGTCTAGAAGTGTAAAGAATTTCTAGACAAGACATGATCTATTCCAGTAATGCTCTTCTGAACTTTCTGATGATAGACTTAGCTGTACTATATTTTCCAAATTCGTTCGAAGGAAAGATTCAATAATGTCTCCAGAAGTTATGAGATTTTAAAAATAGAGAAACACTTGATAGAACATGTTGTAACCTAGTCTTTTTAGCAAAGATGCTATCTTTATTTATTCACTAGGTATTGTTTTTTTCTATCAGTGGATATTTGCAAGCATTGGCTTATCTTTTCCTTAATCTCTTCTTTCAATCAGGGTCATTGATTTTGTTTTATCTGAACCACTTAAGAGACTTACTTTATGCGCCTATTGGCTGGCCATCATATCTGTGTCTGTTAGACGGTTTTACAGCATATCAAAGAACAGTAAGACTGAGAGAATACTTCTTCGCAAATATTATCATCTGATGGCTGTTGCAATTTTTGTTCCTGCCCTTATATTCCAGGTACTTTGGGTTCCAAAAACAGATTTATAGGTCAATGTCCGCATTGTTGTTTGCTTATAATTAATTGATTCTAATGCCCTGTATTATTTTTCAGCCAAAGTTTCTCGATCTTTCTTTTGGAGCAGCTTTGGCAGTTTTTCTTTTGTTGGAAATTATTCGAGTAAGTCCTGATGAAAGCAACTCATTTTTCTTGCAATTTTGGGTTTCATTCTTCTTCCTACCAATATTATGTGAATTATGCAGAATTCTATTGCCGGAGTTCTGTACTTACTGAAATATTTACTGAATAGTTAATACAGAAACTTCTAGTTGTAGGGAGCTCATGTAATATGCTACCATTCTCTATATTTGTGCAATTCTTTTAGTGTACATATAAAGGAACCTATCATTGTAATATTTCACTTCAGATAACATAAAATGAATGGTTAAGTAGACATATTGCGATCCTTCCATCCAATTTGTTGATTTAAATTTGCAAAAGCTTTGACTGCGACATGTTTGATTATGGTGCACGTGGTGTGGTAGAACATAAGAGAAACATTTAATTTCGACCCTTTCATATGTGGATGTGATGTTAAGTAAATTTGCCGCATTTGGTCTTTCTATTGCATTCCTTTTCCTTTTCTGTGAGCATTTGTATTGAAATCATAAAGATGGTGTTATCTTGGAAATTGGAAATATTTATTGTCATTATCTCATGTAGAATACTGGGGGTGTAAATCATAAACGTTAGAAGTCCTTTCACATCTCTTAACTTCAATCTATATCATTTATGCCATTCCTTGTTTACTTTTTATAAGTTTGATTTTATTGTGCAGATTTGGAAAATCTGGCCATTAGGTCATCTAGTCCATCAATTCATGAATGCTTTTACAGATCATCGTGATTCTGATCTTCTTGTTGTCAGGTGTGCGACTCTTGCTTACATTACATATTTTGCTATACCATACGGTTCCATAAAGTATTGATTGACTTAATTCCTGCCTCTCTTACTATTCAGCCACTTCTCATTGTTGTTGGGATGTGCAATTCCTATTTGCTTGTCTTCTGGTTATACTGATAGACCACTTGCACCATTTGCTGGAATTCTGAGCCTTGGTATTGGAGATACAATGGTAAGCTTCTGATGGTCTTTTCTGGTTCTTGATTCATTGTGTCCATGATCTTTGATTTGATTTTACAACTTGAGATGCAATTTGGATTCTTCATAATAACACAAGATATCATGTGAAAATTTGGACTTGTTTCATCATGCTACTCCAATCATTGATCATATGGCTATACAAGACAGTTGCACTCTAGTTTCACAATGTAGATTGTCTAAGTGTATTTTCATCCGTCTTAGAAGTATGGGTTTAGAGAGCTTTTCTCATGCTAAATCTTCAAGCAAACCATGTTTAGCACCTTTCTCACTGCGGATAAATTTATAGGTCGGTGGACATAAAATGTCGTGGATGTATTCTTCCTAATGTAGAAACATTTGAGTTATATTTAGAATATTATCGTTGCTAATTTTCTCTATAGTTTAATGTTTAACTTGTAAAAACAAAAATCTTAAAAAGTAAAAATTCTGAAGAATATTCAATCTTTTGCTTGTGCTAAATATTCTGTTGTGTTAATATCAGGCATCAATGGTAGGACACAAGTATGGAGTTCTTCGCTGGAGCAAGAGTGGAAGTACTTCATTTATCTCCTTATCCTCTCTGATCTTTCTTCACTGCAACGCATTGTTCTCTTCTCTTCTCTTCTACTAGCTCACGTGATTTCTTGTTTTTCCAGAGAAAACAATTGAAGGCACTGCTGCTGGCATCACTTCAGTTCTTGTTGCTTGTTTTGTTCTACTTCCACTTTTAGCAGCAACTGGTTACATTTTCACCATGGTCTCTCTCTCTCTCTCTCTCTCTCTCTCTCTCTCTCTCTCTCTGCACACATGGTGGTTTGCCCTGTCCATGCATGTAAGTGGTGTTAATTCTGATATCCCATTCTCTACATGTTTTGCAGCATTGGTTTTCATTGATAGTAGCAGTGACCACCAGTGGGCTGTTGGAGGCCTACACAGCACAGCTCGATAATGCCTTCATACCTTTGATTTTCTACAGCCTGCTCTGTCTGTAAAATGCAACAACATAGCGACCTGCACAAAGTGTGTTTTCACGATCCTCACCTCATGTTCATACATACCTCATCGCTGGTTTTGCCCCTCATTTTTGCCTTGTACATAATACCATCATAGAGAGAGAGAGAGAGAGAGAGAGAGGTTCTTACTTTCCTCCATCTTAGCCAATAGCCATGTTGTAACAATAGTTTCACTGTACTAGTGCGACCTCAAAATTAACACGATCTGCGTAGAAATTAACGTCATACTGACCGAGGATGTAATCCAAAAATTACTCTATGAATTATCGCATGAATTAATTTTTTACCAAACATCAGCTCTATGACTTCATGTTCGAATAGATTTCCGTGTTTTAATTGTCTGTTTCGAATAGATATTTTATCACAAACATAACATTACTTAATAACTCACAGGATCCAAGAGATGATATTGAGAAAATTTAGATCCACAAAAATAAAATAAAAAACAGAGAAATTATTTAAAAAAAAATGATTTCGTTGAATTGATTTATCATCACATAGATGTTGTACTTGACTGAAAGTCTCCACTTGCTCCACGCACACGCGTCAAGCGCAGCGGAAGGATTACCGCAGCATCAGCGCTGATGTAAGCACGGTGTCATCATAATTAAGAGCTCCAATGCACTAATATAATCATCCTATAATGATGATTAGTAAATAATCGCTCAATTAATTAATTCAAGCTAGCTCAAGTACCTAGTTATGGACGTAAGAACACTCCTATACACTCACTACGGATTACAGATCATTCAATACATACACACACAACAATTACACGATTACACGAATACAACAAATTTCGAAATATCTTAAGAATGAAGATGGTGAGAATTTGATTCCAATTAAGTCACGATCCATCGGGGTTGAAGAATAGACTTAGCAGCCGTGCAATAGTACTATATGAGAAGCACGTTTCAAAACAATGACACAATTATTAGTAGTTCCTATCTTGATATATTAGGTATCAATATCATGTTTGCTTGAATGTATTACAATATTTATAAAACATATACATATATAATCTACTGTTTGGTTGGAAGTATTAAAATTTTCATATAATTATAATTCCAAAAATACCTTCTTATATTAGGCAAGAGAGAATTTATTATTAGACATTAATTAATATGGAATGGGGCAATTTAGTTCAATAATTATAATAATGATCTTTTGTATTACACATCCCACCTAGGAGGTGAGATACAGAATCCTACTGAATCCTGCAGATCTTTGTTAGAAATATTGAGCCTTTACTTAATAAAGGGCTTTGAATTTTGAACCAAACAACTTATTAGGGTGTAGTAGATATCTATCAGCCCCTTATCACCCCTAGCAAACGAGCCCAATATGGATGTTGACATAATCTATTAATTCTTTAAGGGCTAATTACAATTTAATTCCCAACATTTGAAGATTTTAATAAAAATAACATAACTTTTTAATAATTACAATTCAAATATTCCTAACATTTGGATATTCTAACAAAAATAACCCAACGTTTAATATTAACAATTTAATTCCCAATGTTTGAACATTTTAACAAAAATGACCCGATATTTTAGGTAAAAAAAACTATTTCGATCGATTTCAATCACCTTTACTCTTAAGTGAGCTAGAGACTCATATAACGGACTGATATTTTTGCCGAAAAATAACCAAAATGATTTTTTTCACCTAAATTATCAGGTCATTTCTGTTAAAATGTTCAAACGTTAGGAATTGAATTGTTAATATTAAACGTTGGGTTATTTCTGATAGAATATCCAAACGTTGGGAGTTAAATTGTAATTAGCCCATTCTTTAATATATATACAAATAAATTTTTAGATCCAAGTATATACCTGTGATATGCATTTTGAGATTGAATGCTACAAAACACACTACACTAGCTAGCTAAGGATTGATAGGTCAGCTCACAATGTTGTTCTTTAGCATTGCTAGCTACTTTTCGATGTTAGGCCGTTAAGATTATAATATTAATTTCATTTGGAAGAGTGAGTGGTCAGGGTACGAATCACAATTCCTATCCCCTAACTCAAAAAATCAAAAGATCAGATGGTCTCAGTTGAGAAAGATATCATTCTTTAAGAAAAGAAAAATTGAAATAATTAATCCTGAGTAATAATGATTACCAAGGGCCAAATTCATCCAACGTGCATTCGAAATTAAACCACACAAATAACAACATAAAGAGTTGGGAGAGTTCGTGTAGAGACGTTTGGAGTCGCTAACACTTTTGCATATTGATGAGATACTCAATGTTTACATAATCTAACAAATAATGTAGTAGTACGAGAGTAAATTTCCGACATCCCAAACATGACGTGACTTACAAGAAGGACAAGAGAATTTAATACTGTAAAAGCGGAAAAACTGTTGAAGCCATGCGAAACCCTAGCTCACATGCAAAGGGAAAATTCAAATTCCATGCATGAAAAAATCGACCCTAGATGTTTGCCATGTTCCACATAAATTAAAGGACCTACTTATATGCTGGAACCATTCTAATTTTGTTTCCACATACCCATAAGAATGTAGATTTGAGAAGACAACATTGTCGATCCCTACTATCTCTTTTTATCTGTATAAAATACTCGTCGTGATAAGTTTCTCCTCATCACAGAAATAAAATAAAATAAAATAAAATAAAATAAAATAAAAATAGCTGCATCACAAGTTAGTGTTCCCATTTCGGAGAGCTCTAAACTTTTGTGCACCTTTTGCACTTTCCAGCTCATATATAGGGTATGGGTTCATTAATTAATGTTTAAATACTCTATTCGTTTATGAATAAGTATCATTCTAGATGAATATACACATATTAATAAATTGAAAATATTAATTAGATAATCAAATTACCTTATGCACCCTTATGCAAATACATTAAATGAGTTAAATAGATTGTTTGAATACATTAAATGAAGAGAAACATGTGAAATTTTTACCTCGATTGTGTAGAATGACACTTTTGTGAAATAAAATTAAAGTCGTCTTTTGAAACTGTTAGTTCATATATGAGGACTTCTCCTTTGTTTCTTTGATATAAATAATCACAATTCAGTCAAAGTTTAATCAAAGAGTGGCTTCAAACTTGTAATATTAATTGAGAAATAACTTTAAAAAAAGTGGGATTATTTTCTTAATTTTAAAATCTTGTTATATTTTTTGGATTTTTTACCCAATTTTTAAAATTATATAGGCAACACTTCAAGTGGCACCGAATAAATGGATAGGTAATCCCATATAATATTTCTAATTTCTTTTTACTCACACATTCGATCTGTGATATTGAGAATATTTGAACTCGTGATCTTTGATTTCCAAGTAACCTCACTTAGAGCTGTCAAAATTGGCCCGGCCCGACCCAACCCGATTTTGGGCCGGGCTGGGCCGCGGTTTTATGGACCCGAAATGGTTTCGGGCCGGGCCGTCCCGACCCAAAAAAATGGCCCGAATGGGCCGGACAGGCCCAATGAAAAAAACAGAAATTTACCTTTAGGTCCACACGCGGCCCGACCTGGCCCGAAATTTGGGCCGGGCTGAGCCTCAATTTTTAGGCCCGAAATCTGGGTCGGCCCGACCCGAAAAAAAGTTGGCCCGTGGGCTCGGGCCAGTCCCGCCCAACCCGACCTATTTGACAGCTCTAACCTCACTCCACCACTAGGTCATCCCCACTGGAACCGTATAATATTTCTAATATTGTGTGTTAACTTAAAAAAAAAAAAATTAAGTACGTGGTTAGATTATTTATAAAAATTATCATTAATTATGAGAAATTTCACGCGCGGCTTAAGAAAATAAAATCATTATATTTTATTAATTCATGTAGGAGCTAGGTGATAAGATAATGATTTTGTAAATTATTGTCCTGGTTTGAATTCTTGCTACTATATAGCAATAATAAAAAGATATGATAGAGTGAAAAAGAAATATCTCTTTCTACATACAGTTTAAATATCTATAATATTATATCGGGTGTGATATCCGTTTGCTATCCGGGCCTACGCGGCCCGAAACCATTGAAAAAGAAAAAAAAATGTGAAATATCCCTATTTTAATATATCTAGACGATAACTTTTATAATGTGTGATGTATAATATATTAAGACCATCAGGGCCCGGCCCTGAGATTTCGAACGCCCTGTGCAAGCATTAAAAATGGTGTCCTAATTTATTAAAATTTAAATTTAAAAATGCGTATAAAATGCGCCTAAAAAATATTTGTTTGCTATGTTCAAATTATTAAAAATTTACTTTTTTGAAAACTTTAAAATCATGTGACTCATCCGCACTCACTAATATTTGAACAAACCTGAAACAAAATAAAATATTATAAATAATATCATGTACGAAATGCAAACTACAAAATATTATTTACAGACTCCTCTCCTAGTATTTTTTAAAGCAAACTCATTCATAAATTTTTCAAAATCAATATTTTTTAGCAACTCTTATTCAATGGATATTAAAGTAAGCTCATTCAATCTTTCTTGTGACATGGTCGATTGCAAGTAAGATTTTAATAGTTTCAATTTTAAAAAACTTCTTTCTGCATATACAATTGGTCAATAAAATTGTATAAACAAAGTAGGTATTGAGACAACTATTCAACCTCTTCAAGTAAGCTAATGTATCTAAAGTTTTTTTTTTTTGGTAAAAGATACCACAAAGGTTTTAATCTTGAAACAATTGTTGACCATTAAAATCACTAAGCTCTCCATACTTTAGAATATTCTCAATATTTCACAACTTATTTTTAAAGTAGCATCATCCAATTCAATTTCTCAGAAGAAAATAAAAATTAAAAGTTATCTTCATATAAAGTGAAACTATCAATTTTTTGTAGTGATCTAATGGTTTGATCTACTATATAGAGGAAATAATTAATTCTAAAAGATTTTTCAGGTGATTGGTTATCCTCTATCATTTCATTTTACCAAAATATTTTTTCCTGCGAATCATACGTTTTTTCTTGAAATAGATGATCAAGTTTCATTTCATTATCAATTTCTTTAACAATATTTATTGCATCAAGGAATCCAAGTTCTTTATATTTTTCAAAAAAATACAATCAATCCTTTCACTTTCTTAATAGCAACATCAATAAGCATATATGATCATGAGATTGCAAGTTCTTACTAACTAAATTAACAGCAAACAATATCTCATATCATATTATTCTGGAGACAGAAAACTCAAAATTTCATACATGAAGAATGGTAAAGCATTTGAATGACACCTCAAATCATTGTCATTTTGGGCAAATATTTTGCTACTAAAAGTTTATAAAAATGGTGCCCTTAAATTTTGGAGGCTTGGACGAAACTTTGAATTAACAACAGCTTAATTAAATATGTCTAATGATATATTCAGGCTTGGACGAAACTTTGAATTAACAACAGCTTAATTAAATATGTCTAATGATATATTCACAACGATCGAGAACTTGTTTTTCATCAATGTTAAATTCTTTTTTCGAAAGAAAAAGGATTCCAATTTTGTTGGGTGGTACCCAACCTTCACCGACTAGTGCGCCTCGAGTTCACATTTTCCCCACATTAGTATGATATTGTCCGCTTTGAGCCAAGCCCACACGGTTTTCACTTTGAGCACCTCCCAAAAGGCCTCATACTAATGGAATAGCTGAACTCCTTATATCCATGCCAACTCTTGAATATATTTCTGATGCGGGACTTAGATTGCTATCCCAATAAATTTAAATATATAATTTTAAAGTTTGTTCACGAGTTACTTTTTTAGATATACAAAAAGTGTAAATATATTACAGATTTTAAAAGTTAATTTAATGGTTGTGATTTGAAACTTATAATAATTGACGACTTTATATATCGATCTTAAAATAATTTATTCAAAGTACAGTTAAGATTAATGTCATAATATATTCCAACATGTCATACTTTTTTCAATAATATTCCAACATTAAAAAAATTACACTTTAGTGCAATATCTCGATTTGTAACAAATTACTTAGGAGTTCATATTCGATGCTAGAAACATGACATCAGATGAAATAATAATTTAATACATAATATTTTTAAAATTGTGTTGAATAACGCATTAGCGTTCGACGAACCATGTCACGTTTCTGGCACAAAAAATGAGCTCACATGATAGATCATGTATTAAATTGTAATTTTTAAAGGCCTAGACATTAAAACCCGTATAGTATATATGTTGAGATAGAATATTAAATTGTGGTATTAATCCCACATGCAATTAATTCAAATATCCAACTTCTGCATGTTCTCGCAGAGAGCATTATTTTTCTAACTAGATCACCCTCTCCCTCTATCTATCTTTTTTTTTTTTTTAAATGTTGAAGGTAACATACTCGTGGCTGCTATCGAAGTGCTCAATCTCTATTTAATCTTTGCTTGAAGTGGATCCCTTTAAAATAGTGGAGACAAGATTATTTTAGTCATGAGGCCTATAGATCACATCATTCAAGGAAAATGAACTCTAGACTATTAATGATTGTCAAATACTCCCTCTGAGATTCTATTTAAATGTTATTTTGGAGGAATGCATACATATTAATAAATTAATTAAATTATTTAATACACATTTTGTGTGAATACATTAAATGAGTGTTATATATATATATATGTGTGTGTGTGTGAATGCATTAAAAATTAGGGCAAATGTGAGAAAAATCACACCAGATCACATGTTGCAATTCATGTTGTATTTCCGGTGTCAAGCCTTTACTTAAAAGAAAATAATTTATTATGATTTAATTTATTTATTTTTATTTAGGGTTTATCCATCTCCAATTATGATATATTAAAAAAATTAAAATAAAAAAGTTATGGCACACCAAATGTAGTAAGAGTGGGCACAGATGATCTGATCCGGAGAAAAATGTGAATTTTCTATCTTGAATTTGTAAAATGACACTTTTTTGAAACAAAATTAAAATGCAAATTATCCGGTACATAAGATGTACATCAGACGGTCAACGCGTGTTGATCGAGTCAACTTGTTGACCAAAAATATCGTTAGAACATGTGATACATTTTAGGGATACAGGTGATACTTTTTGAATTTTGAGTGATATTTGTTAGTGTTGATTTTGATAGCTTTTTTTAATTTTATTTGTGGCTGATTTTTTTAATAATACAGAGTCAACGCATGTTAATTCGGTCAACGAATTAACTATTTGATGTACATCCAGTGCACACAAGACCTGTCTAAATTAAAATGCTAGAATGACATTTATTAAAAAACGCATGTTTACGAAATATATAGAGGAGGCCTTAATTGACAAATCCGACACAAGGTGCAGTGCATACGTACGCTAGGCCCTCAAACACTCGCCCCTACCTATATAATTCAAAGTTCAAACACTGCAGCTCTCTGGATCTGATGCTCTAACATCAACCCACGGAACTGACCATACCATGGAACTTTATGGCTTTTGCACAACGTGACTAAGAAAAATAAGATGGACCAATTTGCAAGCATTCTTTAAATTTAAAGTCGAATAATTTTCTATTGTGTTTTTATTTTATTCTTTCTAATTACAAGATTTTAATAGATTATTAAATGAATCGTACAAATTTAATGATATAGTTATAAGAAATATAGTTGTGCCATTATAGTTAAACATTTTTAAAAATGTAATAATATTTTTTTTAAATGAGCGGGAATATGTCAAAATCATGTTGAAATTTAATAATAAAAAATAAATATATAAAAAAACTAAACATATTTTTGTTATCTATATACATCATGTATATACGTTCCATTTTGGTTTTTCCAAAATTTATATTAAATTTTATTTTTTTTTGTCTATTTGTAGCATTATTCCTTTCATTATCTTTAGATATTAAGGTCTTATATCATTTAAAATCCACACAATTTTTTTGTGGATTATATTATGTTTAAATTGGATTGAGGGGGAAAATTTATCAATTAATTGCATATAGATTATATATCTTGCAAAAATTAAAAACAAAAATTTAAAAATTCTTCCAGTGGAATTATGCTGCTAGAAGAGGAATAAAAAATGATTTCAGAGGAGTTTCCCGTTGGAATTTTAAAAGTTCCTACAGGAAATTAACCCACTGAAATATTAAAAAAATCATGCAAAAAATGGGTTCAATTTGTTGGAATACGCTCTTTTTCTTTAGTGATAGACAGATGATGATCATCGACGGATTAAGCTTCAATTCTTGTATAATTTGGTGACAAGTGACAATTCATTGGAAGGAAGCAACACTGATAATATTGCAAGTGCCTCACTGACGCGCGCGCGCGCGCGCGCGCGCACACACATATATATATATATATATATATATGCATACATACATATGTGTGTGTATTTTCTCTGCCTACTAATTTATTTACTAGCTTCTCGAGAATTCCATCTCTGAATAGTGAATACGTGCATGTATACTTTATATTTAATAATAGCTTAGTTATATTATTAATTCACATAAATATTTAAGTACTTCTTTCAGTTTAATTTGTTGCTTTGTGAATTGAATATTTGCGTGTACAGTGTGAAAAGGAGTATGAAATCGCTTTTGATATGTTCGCATCAATTCAAATTTTAAGTTTATAAATACATACTTATATAGGGTCAGATGAAATCTAAGTATCGGTTTAGTTTATTTTATAATTTGAATGAAAGTTAAAAAAAAAAAAGTAAAAATATATAATATTTCATTAGAGTACGTCATCCTGGGATCAGAGCAATTAATGCTTAATTAAATATGATAGACTCTAACAAGTTAATAAATTGTTGACGTCAGTTAATTTGTCATTGTTGACGTGGTCAACTCTTTAGTTACTATATATATATTCTTTTAATTGTATTTTATGTTTGTTTTGCTCACTATTTTTTGCTGCTACCTCTATGTAAACCCGGCCCCACATTTAGTTTCTACAATTATTTAACTAATACTACCTCCGTTTCATAATGTTTGTTATTTAAGGTTTTTTTTTTAGTTTCAAAATGTTTGTTGTTTTATATAATTTAACATCCTTTTTCCCAATTTTAACCCTCTCAAATCCTACAAGATTTTTTGAGTCTAACTTACCAATAATATATGAAGAGAGAAAAATATATGGAGAGAGAAAATATTATTATTTTTTAGGAAAATATAGATGAATTAGATTTTATGGCATATATAAGGGATGGGTATATTTGTCCACAAAATTAATTCTTAATTCCAGATAAAAAAAACAAAACAACAAACATTATGAAACAGAGGTAGTACTAAAATTTTGAAATAACTTTAAATCCTAACTAGTATTTCTCCCGTACGATGTACATAAATTACTTTCTCTACTTTAAATTTAAAGAGAATAAAGGGAAAATGTTCAAATACCCCTAATATTTACTCGAAGAGTTAAATAATATGCCATTTTTATTTTTCAAATACAAATAAGTCATTAATGTTAGTATTTGTGTTACATTCATTTCCTTGATCATTGCCTCTCCAAAATAGGTTCAAATTTTCTGTTATGCTTTTACGTGTTTTACTCCGTGTTTCAATATCAAATTTATTATTTTAATAAAATTTATTATAAAATAAAAATCAATTCTAACATGAATAATCACAGTCAATATTTATCAATAAAAAAATGAATTGAAAAAGTTATAAAACTTAATTTTGAATTAATCAACCATAATAATGAATTATTAATTGAAAATTGAAAATTAAATATTAAAAAATAATTATAAACCCTAATTGGGTGGGGGGAATCCTAAAAAATAATTTTAAAATTAAACTAAATCACAAAAAATAATTGAAGAAATATATATATATATATATATATATATATACAGAATTTGAAAGTGTCACACAGAGTGTAATAGGAAATCTCATGTGCTCCAAAATGACTTTGTACAAAAAAAAAACTATTTAGAGCCTATATATACCAAACCATAAAATTATTAATTTAAAATTAAATTTATATCTATATTTTTTAATTATTGATAATTTATTATCTTATTAACTTTTTTTTTTGTTAAAATAAATAATAGTAAAAATATTATATTATTAAAAATAGAATGTTTTAAAAAAATTAAATTAATGATTATTTAAATTTAAATTCTACGTCAATGACTGCACTTGATTTTATTTATTATTTTGAATTATCTTTTGAATGATCAATACAAAAGATAAGAATATATAGTATAATTGATTATCTACACAATACATATAAGAATTGATTGATATATGTAGTGTAATTGATTATCTACACAACACATATAAGAATATATATATATATATATATATATATGTGTGTGTGTGTGTTATTTTTTAAGCAATTGAACACAAGCGCGCAAGGTAACTTCCACCAGCGAACCAACTGCACCAATGAGATTGTTCTATAATTTTTGACAAAAAATATATCTTTTAATTAAGTTTTTACTAATTTTTTTAATGACGATTTTACCCCTGCGATTTTGCTTTAATATATGTATAGATAATAACAAAGGTATTTGAAGTGTGTGTTTAATTATCTTTAAATGAAATATACATTGTTTACGAGTACGTAATTTACAATTCGAAACATAAAATACCCTATCATATCTTAATACATTGCAAGATAATATATGTATATATATATAGATATATATTAGTTTATATATTCCATTTTAAAAAATGATTTACTTGTATCTTTTAAATATTCACATATTTCATAAAAATGTCTAAAAAAGTAAATAAATTATCATAAAAAAAAAATTGCAACATCATACAAGGTGCATGCATAGAAGAAAATTTGAGGCAATTTGTCATAGGATTTCACTTTTTTTTCCAAATTTAAAACTAAAAACACACAAACAACAATAGTGCAAAATATACCTTTTTTAGGTAATTTTTTATTTTTATTTTTATATTAATTGTCAATGAAAAAAATTCATTACTAATTAATTAACTATTAAATTTGATTTAAAAACATTAAAATAAAAGGTATCAAAATTAGACTGATAGTAATTTATTTTTCGGTCTCTAACTATAATAAAACTATTATATAACTTGTACATGGTATTTAATTATATATATATATATTAATCTAAACTATAACAAAATTGAAAATTGATAGTTTCAATAATTCAAATTTAAAATTGATTATTTTCATTGCTCATGTTTCGGATCAATAATAACACATCTTTTAGGATTGTCTAAGTTAATAAAGTTCATATAAAACTCAAATAAATATTTTAAAACTTGACCAATGACTCTGATTAAAAATACCGTTTAATCCATAAGAATATCCATACATACAATTATAAATATATAATTGTATTAAATAAATCATATCTTTAATATATTATCAAAATAATATATTTTTCATATTTTGTTTATATATACTAAGCTAGCTATAATTACAATTGATATACCTAGAAATAATGTATAGCATATAAAATGCTAACTATATATGATAGAACTTGTAGTTGATTATGCATGATTTAATTTTAATATACTAATGGTAATGCTAACAAGATATCTTTATATTTTTAAAAATGAAAATTGATATTATATACAAGTTAATGTTAATCTTTAACTATTTAAATATAATGATTGAATTTGCAATTGCATGCCTTAATTCCAATATGGATTTCAGTTCGGAGATAACTTAGAATTTTCGAATTGGTTATTATTTTGGAGATAATATTATGTGGAATTGTTCATAGATAATTAATGAACATGCTAATGAAGAGAGAGATCAACATGAATTTCATGTAGAGAACTTGTTAAATTTTTAGTCAAAATTAATATAAATTTGTTTGTTTATATTATAAATTTGTCACTATTGAGCTGGATCAAATTGTGTCAAATAACATTACAGAAATATTAATAATTATAATTTCTTATTTATGTCGAAATTTCATTTGTTTTCTTTTCAACTATTTATCAAAATAAACAATTACTCAATCAAAAATTGAATAAACTAACCAAGTAAACATAATATCAACTAATTAAATGATTCTAAACATTACCCAATTTACGATTATTTGAAGGAGTACAATGATAGAAACCAATAACATATGCAAACTTCCATGGCTACCAACAAAAATTAATTCAATTAATATATTTAATTTATTAATTAATTTGATTATTGTGTGATTCAAAATTTTAAAATAAAATAAAAATAAAAACCCTTAAATGAGTAAGGAATTATGTATCCCTCAAGAATAAATTGCTGAAATTTACATTAAATTATATATTCTATATTATATATATATATATTGTTTATTTTAAATAATATAATTAAAATAGAAAATTAATAAATTATTATAAATTATATTGAAGGAAGTCAATTTTGAATTATATTGTATATATTGTTCATTATTAATAATCCTTGTAGAGATTTTTTTGTAATATTTGAATTTTAAAAAGATACAAGTCAATAATTTTCTAAAATGGACTAAAGGATATAATTGTAAAACCATAATAATCAATAATCAAATCTTTAATTGATTATTTACCATGTATTTAAAATATACCATAATTATAAATTATGACCGACCACATATGTGGCCAAATAGCATTACTCTCATATTATTCTCCCATATCTAAAACTATATAAAATAAACTTAACATAAAATTGACACAATATTCATTAGATGCATTAATATTCCAAATGATATGTGATTTATATTCATTCAGATCATGTTTCAAAATTCCATATTTAGTTATTTAATTTGGCTATTTCAATATTCGGCTTTGGAGAATCATTCATTTGTGAACTTTAATTAGTCTAGTCTATAATTTGTGGATAAATCATATTCATTAGATTTGTTAAATGGGTGGTTAGAATTAATTTTATTTTAATTGTTTTTTATAGTACGTTATTTTATTGATGTTATTTTTACGTTTTAGACTGTTTAAGTTGTTATTTCGTAATGTTTTTTTTTTCACATCTACAATACTTGCAATTTAATTTGGAGAGAAGAACGACATAATATATTATTATGTTGTTTTTATATTTCAAAATGCTTAATTTGTCATTTCTATTTTTTTCACATTGAAAATGCTCGTCGAAAAAAATGGTAATTTGATATATTTAACCTTAAGTGCATATACAATGAAAATAATACTCCCTCCGTCTCAATAAGATAATTTTTTTTTTAATGTCCCAATATATCAGCCGATTTCTATATAAATATTTAGTCAATTTACTAACATATACCCTATTTAATATGTTTACATTAATTATTAATTCATCGTCAAAGAAATAAACATGGTCATATTAGAAAGTTTTTTGATTAGTTATCTGTTCCAATATTTTTCTTAATCTTTGTGAAAATCTTAATCAACCTATCTTATCGGGATGGAGGGAGTAACATGTTTAATTCTTAATTCTTTTCAAACTAATAATGACCATTGGTCCCGGTGGGGATGGATAAGTGGTGGAGTGAGATTGCTTGAAAACCAAAGGTCACAGATTCAAATCTTCTCAATACCACAGACAATGACAGATCCAGAAAGTTTTTTCCGGTGGGCGAACTGTTGAGCTTTCATTGTGTATATATATATATTATGTAATGAAAGAACACAATCGATCGAACTTAAGCTAGCAGAAGTAGTGTTCAATTATTTGATTGAAAAATAATAATTGTCTGATAAAAGGAACTGAAGTGAAATGACAAGTTAAAAAAGCGACGTCTCATGGCTGCTCTCGAACTTCCCTCACATGCATTGGTCTCCCATATTTACACACTTCCAACCATCTCCTTCCCAGCTTCCCCACCCCTTCATCTTTTTTTTTTTTTCTTTTAATCTCTCCTATTTTAATTTCGTATTTTATGTGATCACAAATTGGAATTAAAATATACAGACATAATTGCTTAAAGGCTAAATTACGTATAGCTCTCGATGGACTCTGATCATGCACCTAATCACCTGAAACTTGAAATGTTATCCCGTTCATTTCTCCTCCTCAACTATCGTAAAATTCGAGCAAATCAACACTTAATTTTGTCAAACTTAATTATTACTTGTTCTCCGTTATTAATTAATGTTAGATATTAAACATGCAAAACTTTTCCGGCCTAATTTCAAGTGATTTTTACAATGATATATATTGTGCAAAATGGGAATATGGTTGAAAAGCTAACGTTGTGAGCTTTCCGGAAGTACGTACCCTCAATTTGTTGATTATATTGGGTGGTCGTTGACAAAGAAATCTTGGCAGTGAGAGTTAGTATGTGTAGCTTAGTTTGAAAATTCTCGTGTCATCGATTTGGCATGGAAAATATCAAAATTGAAGGAAGGATTAGAAGTTTTAAAACGTGAACTATATGACATATGTTGTCTCAATTCATTCGATTAACGAGTTCAAATTTTCTGTTACACTTCAATGTGTTTCAGTCCGTGTTTCATTATAAAATTTATGATATTATAAAATAAAAATTAATTATAACATAAATAATCATAGTCAACATTTATCAACAAAAAGAATGAATTTAAAAAGTTAAAAATTTTAATTTTGAATTAATCAACCATAATAATGCATTATTAATTGAAAATTGAAAATTAAATACTAAAAAAAATTATAAATCCTAATTGGGTGGAGTGAACCCTAAAAAACACAATCTTAAAATTAAACTAAGTCACAAAAAAATATAATTGAAGAAAAAAAATATAAAAAACACATGTAATTTGAAAGTGTAACACGGAGTATAACACAAAGAGTGTACTAGGAAATCTCAAGTGCCGATCAACAACCGTAGATAATATAATTGAGTCTTGAATTGCACTGATAAATTAATTTGCATATTTAATTAATATTAATTCTAACAAAAAAAATTATTAATTGTGACGGATCAAATGTTTAATTGCACCATTAAAGGAGTTCGAATTGATGAGCCCGACAACGTTTCAAAAATGTTTATGTGAGACATGCATGGGCTAAACATCTAAGGGTTTATTTGTGCATTTCTCCAATATATAATATATTAAATTATAAAATAAAAAACAAAGAATTTCGTACGTGGCATTTCTGAACATGGAGTCACGGACAGTCTATATATGTACGAAACTATACCTGAAATTCAGCACCAAACAAAAAACTATCGAGAGAGAGAGAGAGAGAGAGAGAGATAATGGCAAAGAGTAGTAGAACAAAAGGCAAGAAGAAAAATGTGGGCATATTGAACCTGAAGATGGTAATGGAGAGGCTACTTTCAGGCAAGAAATATTATTCCGGCGACGAGGAAATGAGGGTGCCGGACGACGTGAAGGAAGGGCATTTTGCCGTGATGGCCGTGGACGACGACGATGAATTGAGGCGATTCATCGTGCCGTTGAGTTTCCTTACACAGCCCTCATTCTTGCAGCTATTGGAACAAGCTGCTGAAGAATACGGCTTCGATCGCGACGGCGCTCTCACGCTTCCTTGCCGGCCGACGGTGCTCCAGCGCATACTGGCGGAGGAGGAAACGGCTTCTAGGGTTCATGTATAAATGGGGGGCTTCATGCAATAAAACTCAAATAATTGCTAATGTAGATAATATACTAGATATGTGTAATATAATATGTGCACTTGCTCCATAAATAATATTATATAATAATATACTAATATGTATTATCGATATCAATATTTTGTGTACTTATCTTGATGATGGAAATCTTAATTTTATGAATGCAACGATAAAAGCAGCGATATATATAGGTTTGCAATCATTCGTGAACACTAGGTTTATGTGTAATTTATGGATAAATTATAATCATTCAAATAGTAAGATAGAGGGTTAAGATCTATTTGCACATAACTTAACTTCTTCCATCGGTTACATTTGCAAAAGGCCATACTTGTCAAATAAAAAGAATGAAAATCATTAAGATATCATTAAATCCCTTAATTCATGTTAATTCTATAGTACAAACTTCAGTTTTTTCATCAAGTAGTATCCTCCTTTAAAAGTTACCTTCTCTTGTAGGCATTGATGATTGTAAGAATATTGTTACATAATATTTATTTTTTTCTTGTACACTAATATTTAGTTTGTTCACTGCAGACATGTACGTATGATATTTATGATTTTTTATAATGCTTTTTTTTTTCTATACTGTTTATATTCTAATTTTATAATGCTTCTTTTTATTTCTATACTGTTTTTATAATGCTTTTTTTATTTATATACTGTTTGTTTTCATTGTAACAAACATATACTAATTTTTCCCTTTTTCAAAAGCAACAAAAGTACAAACCTAAATCAAATAAAATTGATAAAAAGGGTACGGTGGTCAACCATAAATAGCAGTATACTCTAAAATTTTCTTTTAAAATATATAAACTAATCATTTTTCCGACCACACATAAAAAAGGCATTTTCAGCTAGAATAAAAAAGAACATTGATCAATAACATTTAAAAAAAAGTTTGCATCTATCAGAGCATAAAAAGCATTACATTAACATAAAAAAAGCACCTTCAGCTTATAAAAAAATCAAAAAAAAAATTGATAAAAATGGTACAGGGTCAACCATAAATAGCAATATACTCTAAATTTTTTTTAAAAAATATATATATATATATATATATATAATATTTATTTACTCACACCTAAAAGTATGAACATAATATAAAAATCACTCCTATTTATATATGTCTGTGCGGTTTTCATCTATTCGAGAAAATGTATAGAATATCAAACACTCTACTTTTATTACATTAATATAGATTTCTATTACATTAATTACCTATTCAATCATACTAATTAAACTCTAAAATGTCTTCTTTTGAGTTGGAGGAAGGCTAACAGTCTATCTCAAACTCGCGATCTCTCATTTTTATATGAAAATTTCCCTTATTTTGGGGTACTCGAATTGAAGTGTTCAAGATTTAACTAAAAAAATACACATAATTCACAAGCGTGAAAACAACAATTCAAACCGTTTACATTTCATATTATATCTCATGCATATTTTATATTATTAATACATGTCATGTGTTCATTAATGATTTCATCAAATATATGAATATATAAATTAATACATGCTACACGTATTGATGATGGTGGAATATAAAATGTAACACGAAGATCTAACAGGAAATTAATATGATGCCCTGTAAAAAAAAATGATGCCTTAAAAGGGCACGTGTTCTTTTATAATATTAGACAAACAAAATATTATATTATAATTCGGTGGGGTAGGGTGATGACCTTTACGGAAGATTTGATGGTGCGCGCCTTACGGCATTCGAGATTTACTATTGTACTTTCTAAATTATACTCTTTCTGTTTTTAATTAGGTATTATTTTGAATAAATTCACACATGTTAATAAATTGATTGAGCTACTTAATACACATTTATGTGAATATATTAAATGAGTTAGATATAGATATTTGAATGCATTAAATGAGGACAAATGTGTGAAAGTTGTAAATTTTCTGTCTTGAATTTGTAGAATGATATTTTTTCTGAAACAAACTTAAAATGTTAGAATGACACTTATTCAGAAACGGGTGGAGTATGTTTTTATATTTTTTTTTAATTATATTTTTTTGTGATTTAATTTAATTTTAAGATTATTTTTAGGGTTTGACCCCACCTAATTAGGGTTTATAATTAATTTTTAGTATTTAATTTTCAATTTTCAATTAATAATTCATTATTATGGTAAATTAATTCAAAACTAAATTTTATAACTTTTTTAATTCATTTTTTGTTGATAAATATTGACTATGATTATTTATGTTAGAAACAATTTTTATTTTATAATAATTATATTTTGAAATCATAAATTTTATGGTGAAACACAGAGTGAAACACATAAAGTGTAATTAGAAATTTTAACCCTTTTTACGGGCACCAAACCTCAATTCTTATTTTTAATTAAAAAAAAATAAAAAAATTTGTAAATAATTTTTTGAGAACATTAGTGGATATATTAGTAGAGTTAATTATGTTGGTTCTAATTTTTCGCTTCCTATTATGTAAATGACATCAGTATGTTTTTTTAATGATATCATGTAAAATGAATTAAATATTATCATTAACATAGTATGAGATAAAAAAAAAAAAAAGAGAGAGAGAGAGACCAAGATAATTAACATCTACTTAAAGAGTACGATATGTCCCTAAAAAAATATTTACAAATATATATATATATATATATATAATTAAATTTTGAAAACTGGGGTTTGGTGCCCATAAGGCACGATCGAATCTTCAAGACTTTTACTAAGGCTAATTCTAAATACAGCCCCCATTTTTCTACTTATAGCCTCTAAAATTAATTAAAATATAAATATTATTTTATTAGACATTTTTATCCTTATACCCCACCATTTTAAAAACTCTAATAAAATAAATATCTAGTGTGTATCTCCCATTCTTCGTAAATTAAAAACAAAATTGAAAGTAAAAGAATCGTGAATCGAAGTTAATTACCCATGAAGTTGATGGATGGTAAAAGATTTTTATGGTTTGTTCATAGTTTTCTTTTTCATTTTTACATTAAATTGAGTACATCTCATTTCTTGATTATATGAAATGATTTTCAATAGAAAAGATTTATGTTGGTTTAAGGTTGAAATCCCAAAATTCATCATCTCCATGAAATGATTTAGAGGTTGAAGAATCATGCTACTTTTAGGTTGAAAGGAATTTAGATAAATTGTAACACAATAATATATACCTCTGGGGAAAAGAAGAAGTAGAAGATATGAAGTTTGATTTAATGAAATGATGAGGAAAAAATAGCATAATAAGTTCTCCATATCAGAACCTCTTTATATAAAACGGAACAATATATATGAATTATTAATCACTAGCGGCCGCCATCCTTGGAACGATTTTTTCTTTTCTTTTGAAACCCAGTTATCGTCGATTTTTTTCTTTTCTTTTAAAACCCAATTATCATCATCAATTTTTTCATAATCTGATTTTTTCCCTATGTTGGAGAGGGGGGTTAAATGGGCTTAGTTTTGTTTTGTTATGAATTTTAAACTGGTGGGGGTGATTTGGGCAAAAAAGACAAATAAATAATATTTATATTTTAATTAATTTTAAGGGGTTATGAAAAGAAAGATAGGTGGTTATGTTTAGAATTACCCCTTTACTAAATACTTGTGTCAGACACTCAGAATAGCTCAAACAAATTTGTATTGGGCTGAATAAAGGGTTGGGCTGGGGCTAGTCCACTTGACCTTTTGATGTCGGATACATATATGAAAAATATTTTTGGTTATTAAAATATAATAATTTATTTATGATTGTTCGAATATTATGGAAACTTCTATCGTTCATTTTATAATCATGCTCCATCCAGTTGATAATTGTTACTATTTTTTATTTGATTTCATCAGTAATGTATAATGAGAGAAGAGAAGCATTGTTATTCAATTATTATAAGATTATTTTGCTAACGATTCCCCTCTTCGGTGTGATGCATATCACCGAAATCTAAAATAATCACAGATTTTATGTCATTTAACAATTTTTTTAAGAAAAATAAATCAGATATGAATGAAATATTTTATCAGGGCAAGTATCATGTACATAAGATGTACATCAGACGGTCAACGCATTGATCGGGTCAACACCTGTTGACCCGGTCAATGCTTTGACCAAAAAATCCGTCAAAATTAGTATCATTCATAAAACTGAAAAGTATCATTTCAAAGGCCCAAAAGTATCATTTATATTAATAAAAAGTATTGGCTAGAAAAAAAAATAAAGAAAAGAACTGTTAAGATTAGTATCAATCGAAACACTCAAAAGTATCATTCAAAATTAAAAAAAGTATCAGTTGTATCATAAAAAGTATCACCCGTTTCCACGATTTTTTTGATCAACGCTTTGACCGAGTCAACACGCGTTGACCTAGTCAACACGTTGACTGTCTAATGTACATCTTATGTACAGAAGTCTTTGCGTTTTTACCGCCATTATTTCCCACAAAGTAATCGAAACCTTAACTTTCCGCATACATGAAAATTACAGTTTTGTCCAAAAATTTTAATTCCTTGGAATTCATAATTCATAGATCAGACATTAAATAAAGTGAAAATATATAAAACTACCCATATTTGTTAACTAAAAACCCCCTTTACCCACTTCCTTACCCACATCCAACAATTACCCAACTTTAGTGTGAAGTCCCTAAAATACCCTCAAAAAGGTGTTATTTACACATCTCTTACACAAGTGTACTTGATTGTGCTAAAAACCAAGGCAAATGTACTTAGAACTGTTACAGAGACATGTGACAATGAAGACTTCTCATTGGCTGAAAAATCATTGCACAGATCCCGAATGAAAAATATTTTTGTTGGTATTCCAGCGGTATAACATCAAACCACCGGTATACGGGCGATATTGGAGATACCGACCGGTATGCGAGCGGTATATTTGATACCGCTGGATTACAGGATCAATACCGGCCGGTATTGAAGTGGTATCACATAATACCGACCGGTAAACGAGCGGTATATTTGATACCGTTGGATTAAAGGATCAATACCGGCCGGTATTCTAGTGGTATTACATAATATCGGCCGGTATTCAAACGGTATTACATAATACCGGCCGGTATTACATAATACGCGAGCGGGATCAATGTAGCCCGGGGGTATGTAAGCGGTATTCCTACGGTCTTCGATTTTCCACACTTTTGAAGATTGTCTTGTTAGCATGTCTTGTTTTCATCTGTTTTCTTACACACGTGTACTTTGATTTATAACAAAACAATTGAAGAAGTACATGGATGTAAAAGGGGTAGGTGAGATTGAAGACATGTCATATTTACACCATAGGATATCAATAAAATCCAGCGGTATTCGACCAGTATCATATGGTAGACTGAATAGTTTGTACATTGAAAGCGACATATCATATTGCCTTATACTTTTACACACATGCTGAATGTAAGAGAACGGTGAGATTGAAAACTTTTTCGTTGGATGATTTCATATTCAAGCATTAATATACATGAAATACTACACACATCAATTTCAAACAAACACAAAACACAACACAACACAACAATATCTAGCAAAAAGAAAAACAATCCTCGTGCAGTCTAACACAAATTCATCAGGTATATTTTGAATCATTCATGCAGAATATATACCGCTCGAATACCGTTCAGAACCCTATCTAAAAGGTATTCGAGCGGTAATAGCGCTACCGAGCGATATCGTCATTGTAATAGCGGTAACGAGCGGTATCTTAAGTGACTAATGTTTTCATTGACATTATATTTTGTTAGGTCTACAGATGGATCATTGGCAAAGTGTCATTGTACAATATGGTGGGCGATGGCAAAATTCCAACTACGAAGGCGGTGATGAGCAACTTGTACACATTCCTGCTCAACCTATATCTTTGGGCGAGTTAATCCAGCGCATCAATTACATCATGCGATCCAATTCACTGGGTGCAGATTATCTTCTCTATTATTTATCGCGTACTCGAAATGGTAAATTATTGAGGTCTCTCTTGAGTACTGATCAAGATCTGCAGGGGTTGTGCATTCGAGAAGGTGAACCGACAGTGTACGTTGTTCACAATATACAAAATGACATCAGGACAAGCCATCAGCAAGATCCATATGTACCATCAGTGGATTACTCAAGTCCTTTGTTTGATAATTATGGCACACAATATTTACAGTTTGATAATTGTGGCACACAATATTCACAATTTGATTGGTTTAGTGACCCGTATTGTAGTATTAGCCACAGTATGCCAACTACCATATCAAATCATGAACCAGTAGGCTCACATGAGTACGCGGGTGATTTTGGAGGCACTGGTGAGGAAGATGACGCTGGAGGCAACCCCTCACAAAATATACATGGTGATGGGAGAGGCAATGGTGAGGACGATAATGATGATGATGATGATGAAGATAAAGACGAATATGAGACTGAGGCTGAGCGACCGAAAGATGATGATGATGATGATGCAGATGAAGATTATGATGCATATGAGGATGAGGATGATGAGGAAGATGAAGAAGCTGATTTTGCCAATAGGTTTGCACAGTCTACATTTGTAGAGTTTGCTGCATGGATTCGCAGAGAGGGTGGCATAAACAAACTGTTGTCTATGTTAGGGATTAGCAACCCTTCACCAATACCCGAAGAGTCAAACCCAACTGAAGAGCTAAATGAAAATTGGTTAATACCGATGATTCCCATTAATGTTTCAGATTCACTTCTGATATATGATTTGGAGGGGGTACCAGACGACCAACTCTGTAAAGGGTCCACCTTTTGGACCAAAGATGATCTGTCAATCGCGGTGGGATTATGGAATAATCATCATCGTGCTGAATATAAAGTGGCTCGTTCAGATTCAAAGCGTCTGATTATTATATGCAAACATGAAGATGATTGTCCTTTTGAGGTGCACGCCACATGAAGAGAAACATTTTGGATTGTATATAATTTCACGGAAGAACATACTTGCATGAACGACTTGAGTCGTGTCGCTCCAAGACAAGTCCATGCAAAAGTGATTGCAACGTATTTTGCCAAACAAATGCGCGGTGAGGGCCAGATAATGAAACCAAAAGATATCAGGGCGAAGATGTTGGAAGAGTTTGGTATCCGAACCAGTTACAGCGTGGCACTCCGTGGCAGAAATGCTGCGATCGAGATTATTTATGGTAGACATGAAGATTCTTTTAAGATGCTCCCTAGCTACCTATACATGTTGGAACAAACCAATCCTGGTACGTTTACTGACTTAGAAGTTGGGCCTGATAACCAATTCCAACACGTGTTTGTTGCTCTTAGTGTTTGTCGTACTGCATATGCCATGTTTCTGAGACCGATGATAGTTGTGGATGGCACACATCTGAAGGGAAAGAACAAGGGCATTTTATTTGTTGCAGTAACGAAAGACGGAAATGAGCAGTTGCTTTCCATTAGCAATTGGTATTGGTGCAATTGAAAATGATCGGTCATGGACTTGGTTTCTGAGTAGGGTGAGACTAGCATTTGGATGCAATCCCGAGACATTAATTGTCTCTGATGCTCACATCAATATAAGTAATGCCGTTCAAGAAGTGTTTCCAGGCACACCCCACGGACTTTGCTACAATCACTTGTTAAACAAGTTCACGCGGTATGGCAAAGGCGTTACAAGCATGTTCTACAAGGCTGCATACAGTTATCGCCGAACAGCATATGACAAGGCAATGGCGGCTATACATGCTCTAAGCCCAAATGGAGCTTATACAAAGTTGATGGACATTGGACCAGAGCGATGGGCATGATCAAAATGTTCAGTTCGCCGTTATGGTTTTCTTACGTCCAATGCAGCGAAAGTTTTGAATGCACGTTTGTTATGGGCAAGACGTCTTCCAATATGCTCATTAATTGAGTGCATCAGGCATGTGATCGAGCAGTGGTTTGATTCTAGACGAGCACGTGCAAATGCACGTGATAATGCTTTGACTAAAGAAGCCTTAAAAAAACTGCGTGAGGAAGTGGAAAAATCTCGGGTCTATAACGTTGTCCCAACCTCAAATTCAACATTCAAAGTTCATGACGGCAGTCAAACATTCATTGTTGATCTTCATCAGAAATCATGCAAATATCGCGAGTTTCAACTAGACTTGATGCTATGCTCTCATGCAGTTGCTGCTATTATGTACAGATTATATATTATGCACTAGTACATCGAATATTTACGTGGGCAGCTGTTTAATTTTTTATTAATATTTATGCAGGAAAAATGGTGAATCAATCCTTGATTATGTCTCTTCATACTACACGACGGATAATTGGCATGAGACATACGAAGGGTCAGTAAGGTCCCTGTCTCATCGAGATGACTGGGTGCTACCAGCTCACATTGTATAGCAAAAGGTGACGCCACTGATAGTGACCCGTCAAGCTGGCCGTCCCTCAGGATGTCGCCATCTATCTGGGGCGGAAGCAGCTAATCGTAGACGTCGAGGACCGAGAAAGTGCAGCATATGTCGTGATCCAAATCACAGCAGAAATAATTGCCCTAATAGAGATAGATGAACTATATGTCGTATTTATTTCTTGAAAAAATGGTAGACATCAATTAGTTAATTTGGTAATCAGTTGTATGGCAAGTATTAATTACTGTTTGCATTGTATTCAAATTTCATTTTTGTTTAGCAAATATTTATTGATTTCCTAAATAAATAAATATCACAAAAGAAATAGTCAAAATGGAAGTGAAAATAAATTGCAAGTTATATATGTAATAACTAAAGAAATAGTCAAAATGGATCCACACGACCGTTACACATCTCGAATATCAATTGTGCAATGTACCGCCTATATAGGGTTAGATTTTGGACCACATTCCCCCAAGATATAGTTGGTCTACCACTGAGTAGGCGCTCAATGTACATACACGAATAAGGGCCACAACTATGTTCATCGACCTGCCAAAACTGCTCTGAATCATTTGCCATCTGAATTTCCAACATTTTCCAAGGTCGCTGAAACCCCCAATGGTTGAGATCCCAATATAGACTCACATCCAGAAGCCATTCCAGAAATTGAAGTAATGGCATCAATTGAGCCTTCCTTGTCTTGAGAGCCGACTGCTCCAGTGTATGTGCAAGCGAGTCATACACTACCACATGCCACTCACTCAAAATAATTTGCACCGTAACAAAATGCCGAGTAACGAGGCACACGGTGATAACCTAAATAAAATAAAACAGTTATTAGAACAAATGGAAAAAACCAAATTGGGCAGTACCGGGCGGTATCCGAGAGTCACCGAGCGGTACCCAAGCAGTACTTGGCGGTATCCAATATTTTCAATCACATTTTCCGAATCACGCAAACTAAACATAAATAAAAATAGTGTTGAAAAACCTTACATTAGTTGCACCCCACCAAGGTTGTGAGGTAGGCGACTCGGATCCTTGGATAACTTGCACCAGCGATTCCGTCGGACTCCATTCTGCAATTTTTAATTTGCCGGTTCTCGGATCTTTAACTTTGCGTATCCATTCAGATTCTAAACTGGTCTGTAATTTGAATTTGAATTCTAGTTATATACGTTTAGCTCAAAGAGAGATTTATACAAAAAAAAAATATTCTAGTGCCTTACAAAGAATGTTGGGCTAACGATAATTGTGTTAGTGGCATTCACATTAGGCAAGATATAGTCTCCATTAACCAATTTCTTCTTCATCACCTCCATCATGATGCCAACCGTCTGTATAGATAATTTTTTAGAAAAATTAGATGAGAAAAACATTTGTTTGAGATTTGAAAAAAACTTACATCTAACTCCATATCGGTGTTATAGTCTTCCAACCGGGCGAAAAACACTTATCTTAGTGGATGACCACTATATGCAAGATTGATCGACACTCTTGCTCCAAGTTTACGGAACTCATTATATGCAATCCGGCGTTCGATAGGGAGCATCGGAGGCGCGATATTAGCGAAAGGGATCGTTGGGATTGCATAATCAAATGGAGCCGGATCAACCACTTTTTGTTTTCCTTTATCTCCCTCCTTTTTTACCTTAGTCCGACGTGTGAAGCGTGGCGGAGGGCTATTTTCCTCCACCTCAATAACCTCAATATCCTGAAACAATGATATAAATTAAATTAAAAATTACAAAATCTAGACGGTACCCGGGCGGTATCGGAACGGTACCCAGCGGTAGGGGAGTGGTACCCGACGGTATCTTAACGGTATACCGCTGGAATACCGTTCATGATACCGGCCGGTATTTTTGCGGTATTATATTATACCGACCGGTATTCTTGCGGTATTCTATGATACCAGCCGGTATCCGAACGGTATTACATTATACCAGCGGTATTCTATGATACCAGCCGGTATCCTAACGGTATTATATTCAACCGGCGGTATCAGTTAATTAAATTACTAATTATACCTTATGAGGTTCCTCTACCTCAATTACTGTGTGAGGCGCATGATCCATATCCTGTACAGGACCAAATACTACATCCTGACACAATTATATAAATTAAAATAAGAAATTGCATAATTGAATTAATTAAATGGGAATGAAATTAGAATTTATACCTTATGATCATGATCTTGTATATCTCTAGAGAATGTATCAACACCAAACTCGTATTGCCCCTCGAGGTCTGGAGAAAATAGTACCTGCAACGGCTGTGCAGTCGTCAGAAACTCATATGACGAGGCACGTGCGGGGATGTGGATGGAGGGGGGTGATCGAGCTCTCGGGGATATGCAGTGAGTATGATGACTGCGATGCGACTTTGATCGTCTCGAACCAGGCCAGACAGCTCGGATCATGTGCTTCATCTCTTCCTTTATAAAGTCCTTCAAGTCGGGTAAAAACTCGTTCTTAACTTTTGAGATGAAACGAGCCTCGCGTTTCTCCCATCTGTGTGAAGACGAGGATGTTTTCTCTTGATGGCGATTTTCATTATCCTCTCTTCTCTTGCGTCGAAGTTCCACATTTTCCGCAAAATAATGAGGATCATTTTTTTTGTTTTTCTCTTGCATGCACTCTTGCCGCCATCTTCCTGGATCGAATCACTGGGGGCTCGAAACGAACACCAAGTGTGTTTGGGCTCTGAATGCTGATCTAGTAGTCGCTTTGCTCTTCATTGGGTTCTACCTGTAATGTTTGCTGACACGGATGCGCAAACTGTAATGATAGGAAAAAGAACTCAATAATGATACGTATAAAAAAATTGAATTTTTAAAAGTAGAGAATGTTTTTACCCCGGCCTTGAAAAATACATCAAAGTCATCAATGGCAGACTGCACTAGAAACCATCTCAAAAACCGAGGCAAAGCATGTGGGTAAATGCATTGTGCAATCTGACCGGCAAGATCTGGAATAGCCTCGCAGGCCCAAATCTACAGAATATATGAGAAAATTGTAAGTAATATTGTTATTATTTACTTTGCAATTTAAAATCACTAAATAATTATAAAATACCTGTAGAGCCCACACTGGTCCAAAAAAATGATATTTCGAGCCACACTCTAATCTGGTGTTCGGCAATAAAGACATATAGTTTAGCAAAGTGGGGTATATGTAGGCACCCCAAGGGAATCTGTCCCACTCTCGTAGGTTGTCGACCAAAACCCAAACAAAGCTCTCAACTTGTCGGTGAGTGTTATATCCTAAAGCAAACATATATAAGGCCAACACATTAGCAACTTTCAAATAATCATCTTCTGTTGCATTAGCCACATCGCTTTCAAATTTTTTCAATAAATCTTTAACTCTTATCGACTTTCCACCACAAAATCTCATAAAATCCCCGATATTAGAACAGTCGTGGTAAGCATTTGGATCAAAATTAGATGTCCTAAATCTAAATCCGGACACGAGCGCAAACTCGGGGTATGAAAATCTAATATTGTTCCCATTAATACAGAACCATACCTCATACTTTGGAGCATCTCCAAGATTTATTTCCCGCGAAATCAAAGCATGTAGTGCTTTGCCACAACTCCGACTATCCGTCCATCTCAAGAGATGGCCGAAACAACCTTCCTCATACCTTCGTAGTAGGTCCGAACGACCAACATTTAATAATCGTGTGCTTATTTTCTTCAAAATCTTTCCTTTGCAGTAAAGATTAATGACGGGATCCATTAATTGCGTTTCAAATATCTTTCATGTCCAAGAAGGCTACAAAACAAGCAAAAAATGAAAAATAAATAGAAAAATCAGAAGAAATAAAACATACTACTCAGTACCGCCCGGCGGTATTCAACGGTATCATCGACAACGTACGGCAGTTTCCGAATGGTGTCGGTTAGTACGGCGCGTTACCGCCGGCGGTATCAGATAAATCACAAAAAACAAAATTCATAAAAAGAATTCTAGTTCAAAGATTACCTCTACAAAATCATCTCCACTACTTGTACTCCCGCCGCACGACATTGCCGCTTGGTAGAAATCGAAGAGGTAGTTAAAGAAATTACTGTTTTGGAGTGGGATTCGAAAAAATGAGAATTTTTTAGGTTTGAAGGAGGGAGTTGAAGAGGGTGTGATTTTTTTTGGGGTTTGAAAAGGACCGTAATATTCTCGCGAGTAACCCACATGTCAAATCTTTAAACGCGATAAAAAAATAAGACTATGATTGGACAATTAAATACCGCTATTAGGGGTGAATCACGCTTGAATATCGTCCGGCGGTATCCGAGCGGTACTACGCCTCCTCAGCGGTATCAGGAATTCAAAAGCCAATTAGGGGTGTGTTGGATTCAATTATTCATCATATATGACTTGAGTGTCAAATTACAATGTATTCTCTCAAAATATCATGGATTTCGTACTTGTGAGGACCAAGCACCATACATTTGAGGCATTAGCACTACACTCTAGAGACATTAGTGTATTTTTGTAAGTGATCATTGGCAATGTAATTGAATGCTTGGATTGTAAATTTTTGTTATAATTATGCGAAAAGAGGTAGAGAATGATTAATTGCTTTGTAAATTACATACTCCTTCATTTTCAAGTGTTTCTTGGACTGAATTAACACTAGAACTATGATTGGACAATTGAAATACCGCTACAAGCCCGAATCACGCTTGAATACCGTCCGGCGGTAACCCGGGCGGTACTGCGCCTCCTCAGCGGTATCAGGAATTCAAAAGCCAATTAGCGGTGTGTTGGATTCAATTATTCATCATATATGACTTGAGTGTCAAATTACAATGTATTCTCTCAACATATCATGGATTTCGCACTTGTGAGGACCAAGCACCATACACTTGAGGCATTAGACCTACACTCTAGAGACATTAGTGTATTTTTGCAAGTGATCATTGGCAATGTGATTGAATGCTTGGATTGTAAATTTTTGTTATAATTATGCGAAAAGAGGTAGAGAATGATTAATTGTTTTGTAAATTACATACTCCTTCATTTTCAAGTGTTCCTTGGACTGAATTAACACTAGAACTATGATTGGACAATTGAAATACCGCTACAAGCCCGAATCACACTTGAATACCGTCCGGCAGTATCCCGGGCGGTATCCGAGCGGTACTGCGTCTCCTCAACGGTATCAGGAATTCAAAAGCCAATTAGGGGTGTGTTGGATTCAATTATTCATCATATATGACTTGAGTGTCAAATTACAATGTATTCTCTCAACATATCATGGATTTCGCACTTGTGAGGACCAAGCACCATACACTTGAGGCATTAGACCTACACTCTAGAGACATTAGTGTATTTTTACAAGTGATCATTGGAAATGTAATTGAATGCTTGGATTATAAATTTTTGTTATAATTATGCGAAAAGAGGTATAGAATGATTAATTGCTTTGTAAATTACATACTCCTTCATTTTCAAGTGTTCCTTGGACTGAATTAACACTAGAACTATGATTGGACAATTGAAATACCGCTACAAGCCCGAATCACGCTTGAATACCGTCCGGCGGTATCCCGGGTGGTATTCCGGCGGTACTGAATTTACACTACTTTTATAATAAAATATAGAAAGGAGAGGGAGAAATGAGGTTGGGAAATGATCTTCTCCAGGCATATGCCTGCTCTCTCCTACACCTTATCTTCGGAATCTGCTCGTTGCTTCTCACTTGTACAACAAGCCAGGTTTTCGGAGAGAGAGATCCGGTGTGCAGGGCCGAATCCGTGCGGTATATGGGCGGTATCCGCCAACTTCTTTTCCAATTTTCTCTACCCCGAAAAACTTCTTCTCCAATTTCTTTACCCCGAAAGCTTGACAAAATCAATAAACCTTGACATTCATCAGCTTTCGGGATAAAGAAAATTGGAGAAGATGTTTACCAAACTCGGAATAAGGTTTACAATACATATTGTGAAGAAATTTGTGCACTTGAAGCGGAGTTCGTAAACTTCTTCACCAATTTCTTAACATCGAAAGCTTGATCAATAAACCTTGACGTTCATCCGCTTTCGATATTAAGAATATTGGTGAAGATGTTTACTAAGCTCGAAATAAGGTTTACGATATAAGGACCCTTATTTATATTGTCAAAGTAATATTCCACTCCATTATTTTTGAATGTGGACAACACATATGAGGACAAATAGTAAACTATTTAAGATTCCACACTATTAGTCACATAAGAAAATAAAACTATATCAGTTATCATTGGAAATGACAATTCAATGTAGATTCCCCGTTCAATGTATAAAGTACATATGAATACCGTTCGGTAACCTGATTCACGCTCGAATACCGCCCGGCGGTATCATGCTTCCTCATCCGTATTGAATTGTGATTGGAAATGACAATTCAATGTAAATCCCCCATTCAATTTACAAATTAAATATGAAAACCCTTCGGTGCCCCGAATCACGCTTGGATACCTCTAGTCGAATTCCCAGACGGTATACGGGCGGTAGTGTGTTAAACATTTTGATAAAATAAGTTTTTTATATAAATTAAAAGTATAGATGGATTTACTAATGGCACCATGCACTTTTTCGGATTCCACTCTTTATGTCACATAAAAAAAACAAACTATATGAATTGTGATTGGACATGACATTTCAATAGTGAAATCACTATATCGCACATCTTTATATGTAGTCTCACAAGAAAACAAGTTGTTGAAGAGACAATTCAATGTATAAAGTCACTATAAATACTATTCAATGTGTAAAGTCATTATGAATACTATTTGCATATTTAATTCTACACGGTTGGGCCGGTACCGAGTAGTATTTAGAGATACCCCACGGTATTGATAGTTACTGCGCGGTATTGATCGGTACCGCTCCGTATTGACCAGTACCGCGCGGTACCGAGCAGATTCCGCTATATGAAAAATACAAAATTTAATTTAAATATTTATGGACATATATAGTCATATATTTGGAATATAATAATATTCAATAAATTGAAGAATGAGAACGGAAATTAGTTTGATTATAACAAAAAGGGTCTCAAAGTATGTTTCTATTCATAACACAAATCAAATATTCTAACTGCCATCTGAAAACGATAATCTCTTATGTTAGAAATTTTGTTCCCCAATTTAACCATTGGCGAACCTGTGATTAGTCTATCAACATACATGCACGCGTAGGGCCAGCAACTAACATCATCTTTCTGCTTGAAATTGTTGGTCATGATCCGGCAGGGCAAGGAAGGTGATGGTGGACTCCGAATCTCATGAACATTCTGGACAAACCAACCAACATAGTGCAAGACTTGCTTCATCAACTTTGTCAATGGCCTCAGTTGAATTCCTCGAAGTTTGTTTTCTTCTGGCGCTAACCTATGAAACATGGAGTCGTATACGTCTACTCTCTATTCAATCAAGTCAAGCAACACGGTGAGCCAATGTTCATTCACGCAACACACGAAGATTATCTACATTGAAAAAAAATACATAATATCAAAATAAGCTGGGAGATTGAAAATCACAAGGTTATGACAAAACATAAAAATATAAGGGAATGACGCTTAGATACAACTCGAAAATCTCGAGCGGTATCAACGGTATCGATCGGTAGTCGAGCCGTATTTACCTATTTAGCATCCCACCACAGTCGAGCCCCTGGAGTATCTCGCCCTTGAACCATTTGAACCATACTGGGAAATGGCTCCCACCAATAAACATCTGTATTTTCACCTCTCCAATGTGCAGAGTCAGGTTGGTCGACATTCTTCCGCCATTCTTTTTCTAACTGAAGCTGTTGAATACTTGGAAATTAGATTAATAGCATTGTACTAGATACCGTTGAATATCGCTGAAGCGGTATACATAAATACCATTGAATACCGCTCGAACGGTATTAAATGTTATTTATTTATACAGTTTAATACCGCTCGAGCGGTATTATTATTTGTACCGACGGTATTGTTAGTTGTAAAAATAAAATTAGATACTCACAAAGAATGAAGGTCCCATGATGCGTGTACTCCCTGCATCTACTCCATCTAATAGTTGTTTGCCCCTCTCCAATTTGGCAACCATAGCTTCACAGAAGAGATCAATTATCTGTAACGTAATGGTTGATTAAAAAATTATTTCAGTTAGACAAAGTTTCCATATTTGGTACGGAAAATAATTATAAAAAATATATAAAGATTTACCGTGGCATCCATGGCGGACTGCATGTTCTCCACTCGATCAAAAAATGCATGATCCAACTCAAAATGAGTCGCGAGGGTTCGCACAAATGGAGTTGGTCTTTTCTTTCGCCAATTTATGTAAGCATTACGAGTTGCGGCTTTGATTGGAGTTGACATCGTGCTTATATATGGCGTGCGAAGTGCAGTGGATTGCTTTTTCACTCGACGTGGAGGATTATCGAATTCTGCAATTTGTTTTCCTTTATCCGCACGCTTGAAACGGAGTGGACTACCCTCCTCCGAGTCAACACCTTCCTCTTGAGCGGAAACATCAATATGAATCTCCAAATGCAAATAAAAATTAAACCAAAAATAAGAATAAAATTAATGTTAACACTAATTTAACAATTAATAACAATAATAAACAAATTAAATTATAATTTTTAAAAAAATTTAATACTTTACCTGGTTTTCCTGGTACGGGAAAGTAGAGACGGTAGGATACTCAGTAGTAGATATCCCCACCATAGATCTCCAAAATGATTCCTTGTCAATTAGCTCTCGGGGGTCTATCTGCATCTGTAGTGATCTCCGAGTATGTCCTCCGTCTACAGATGTACGGTCTGCCTCTGGCATGTAAGACGAGGCACGATGACCAGTGTACTGATAGTTCTGATCGAACTGATCCCACTGATATGAATGATGGGACTGATATGCAGAATGATGGTCCGGCTCTAGATGATAAAAGTGGTGAGACTGATGGAGATGATGAGAATGATGAGACGGCTCTGGTTGATGAGACTGATGGGGATGATGAGTCTGATGGGATGGCTTCGCAGAATGATGTGATGACGCCGGATGATGAGACGGATGGGGTTGATGGGAATGATGATTGTGCCCTGAGCGTGATCGACGGTCTCCATAGTAAAGTGATTGCATCCAACTCTTCAGATCATGAAGCAACTCATGCCTCATGTAATCTTTCTAATCTGGCAGTACTGCTTCCCTCAACTTTGAAATTAGACCGCGTTCACGTCTCTCCCAAACACGACTCCCTGAAGAAGACAAGTTCGATTCCCTATCCCGTTTTCCGGAAGTTGGTGGAGGAGTATGCTTCTTCCTTGTCTCACGCACATCACTATCAATCTCAGTCTCCGGCGCTGATTCTGGCGGAGCAGCCTGCTTCTGCTTTTTCCGGGGCTGTCGTTTTGGTGCACATGCTGAAACTGAAGCTGCAGAGCGACATGATATATTTCACACCCGTGCTGCAGTCCTCACGACGCGCTGCACGACATCATCGCCGCCGCGTTGTGCCTTCACAGGGTTTACCGGTGCACGATAAACAACACCTAGTGCATCGGGGACTAGAACACTGATCCAATAGTCACGTACTTCTTCATCCGCGCCAGCATAGAGCGTTTCTTGACACTCACCCTACAAAATAATCGGTGAAATATTAATTATTAAATTAAGCGGTACCGGGCGGTACACGGCGATATTGGACGATACACGGTGATATCGGGCGGTACACGATGGTATCGGACGGTATAGGGGTTAACCGTGCGGTATAGGGTCTTAACCGAGCGGTACCGGGTGGTAACATGCGATATTACATACTTAGTTAATTAAAATAGAAAAGTAATATTTTTATCGTGCAAAATACATTACCGCATCATTCAGTAGTGTATGAAAATCTTGCATATTTGAAGGAGTAAAAAGCCACTTTAAGCAACGAGACAACGCCACTGGTTCAGCAACATCCGCAACCTCTCTTCCAAGGGCCGGTATATCTTCATATGCCCAAATCTGTAAAAGTTATATTAAAATCAACCTAATCAGTATAATTAATACTAGTACTATTTTTAAAAAAGAAATTCATCAAATTATACATACTTGTAGCGCCCACACAGGGCCATAGAAATGATACTTTCTAGGTGTTGACCTCGGCAATCGAGCAATGTAATGGAGTAAAATAGGATAGGTGTAGGCACCTCATGGAAATCTGTTCCACGCTTCAAGGTCATCAACCAACACCCACACAAAACTATCGACCTTTCTTGGAGTGTCGTACCCACAAGCAAAAAAATACAGGGCTAAAATGTTAGCCACTTTCAAATAATCATCTGGCGTAATCTTCTTCGAGGGTCTGCGATCCTTTCCGCAAAAAATATTCCACAGCTCCAGAATGCTGAGATCCTTGCCACCACAGAATCTCCTAAACACTCCCACGTCAGAATGATTGTGTTCGGCATTTGGATCAAAAGCCGATGATCCGAATCAAAACCCGGTCACCAGAGCGTACTCGGGGAACGAAAATCTGATATGGCTCTCATTAATACGGAACCATACCTCATGAGCCGGAGCACCGGGAATAGTGATCTCACTAGAGATCAAAGCATGCAAGGCTCTACCGTTGCTCGACTTGCTTTTCCATCATATGAGGTGACCGAAGCACCCCTCCTCGAATCTACCCAGTAGTTCTTGCCCACCAACTCTCAACAATGCTGTCCTTATCGACGTTAATACCTTCGGCCTGTAGTAGAGATTCACAATTTGGAAATAATTTTGCATATCTACTCTCTTCCAACTCCAAGGCGCCTGATAAGAAGATAAACAATTAATACACGGTACCGTTGTTGATGGACGGTATTCATTTGTTCAAAAAACTTTGAATACCGCTCGTTATTTGTTCAAACCCACGTAATTCAATGTTTTATACCAATTAAGCAGTAAAAATAACGAGAAAAGTAATCAAATGAGGCCAATACCGTCATTCAAGTACCATACCGGTCGCGTACCACTAGTATTTATTAAGCGGTATACAAACGGTATTTGCCATTACAGACGGTATTCGATGTTTTTAACCAAGTAATCAATAACATCTAAGTCCAAAAATTAAATTAAAATTTGAACAAGTAAATTATAACATCCTAATTGATGGGCGGTATACTATCGGTAATCCCGCTCGTCGCAAGGGGTAATACCGTTCGTATACCGCCCGATAGTGACGGGCGGTATACTATCGGTATTTGCTAAGCGGACGGTATCCTAATCAAACATATATTTTCTGTAAACTGACGGTATTCCAATCAAACAATTATCACAAATTTTTAGCAAATACCATTCGTTTTAGCAAACAAAATTGTACTGCCGACTACGGTATTTTCTGTATACGGTTCCTAATCTAGCAGGAAACAAAATCTAACTACAACTAAAAACTTAAAGACACATAATCCATCAATTATCAACAAAATTTTGGATACTGTCGCCTAGAAAAAAACTTATACCGCCGACTACGGTCATCTTGGCGGTATTCATGTATTTTAGGAGAGAGATGTAATAACTAACTTGCTCATTGTCAGATTGATGAGCACCACTTCCTTCGCCGAACTCCATTGATGTTCTTCGAGAGAAAAAAAGTCGCAGATTTTGGGGATTTTGGCTTTTGGTTTGATTTTAGGGCTCGTGTATTTTAGGGCTCTCTATTTGGGGACGGTATTTGAAATGGATTTGATTTCTTTTGACTTAAGGAGTGGTGGGAATATTAATTTGAAATTTATGATAAATAACTGTCACCAACCCACGAACGGTAAAAGGGATACCGCTTATTGAATGTGTGACGGTAAACGAACGGTATTCGATTTAAAATGGATACCTCCCGTTGAATGTTTAACAGTCTTCGAATGGTATTCTATTTAAAATGGATACCGCCCGTTGAATGTGTGATGGTAGTCAAACGGTATTCTATTTAAAATGGATACCGTTTGTTATATTTGTGGAAGGTATTAAAATATAAGAATGGTATTGAACATTTTTGAAACGGTATTCTATTTAAAATGGATACCGTCCGATAATTCTTGAATACTGCACCAAATATTTCTGCTCAAGTTCGACTCCCTTCCAATACCGTTTGAATACCGCCCATAATAGATTTACAGTATTGTAGCGGTATTGAAATATTTCAACTCTGTTTCAGTTCCCTTGCAATACCGCTGGGATACCGCCCGTATCAAAATCATGGGTTTCGAACGGTATTGCAGTTTCCGAGAATTGAGGGCACACGTGAGGAATAACTTTACGTATTTATGAGTCTGATTTTAGACAGAAAATGAGTACTTTGTCTTACAATTTCTGAAAAATGAGAGGGCCCACATCTGAATACATTGAAAAATGAAAAAATAGGAATATAATAGATATAGTGAGTGTTTCTTAAATGTGTGTAAAAAAAGTGAATAAAGAGGATTTTTAGTTAAGGGATATGAGTATTTTAATTTTTCTCTCTTAAGTAAAAGTACTGGATATGTTCCACTCGTGTACCCACAATTGACAATAATGTATTTTAACTTTTTATGTGCACATCATTTGAAAAAATTAAATAAAAAGGTGAAACCTCTATTTATGAATGAATTGAAAATGAGCATGTAGTGACAAGATTGGAGTGTGTAGAATTTAATCAAATAGAAATTAAAGTAGAAAAGCTGGCAAAAGATATTGACATATTTGTCCTCAAATGTCTTTTCACGCCCATTCCTTTCCCACCATTCGTGTCAATATTTTATTCCAGCTAATATCATTACTGCCACGAGTTATGCACTCAACAATTATATATTAATAATTTACATTTAAATTTAAATTATATTTATAATTGGATAGGAGTGGTCAAGTTGTGTAAGTAAGTTGTGCACTCATATTGACTAAGATTTTGTCTAGAAACTTCTTAGTTAAATAATGGAGAATCATAATTATTTCTCCAATTTTGTCTTGTTTTATACTTTTATGGGATTTATTTATTTATTTACTTCATTAATTCTCTAAGATTATCTCTTTTCTCGTGTTGTTGGATAGTTACATGCTTCAATCAGTTCGAATTGTGGAACATATAATGTTGTGAAGTTTATTAAGTATTTATTCATAATTAACCTGCCTCAAATACTTGTAAACACATACGATATTTAGGTATAATACATGTAAAGTACTAGCTAGTCACTACAAACTGCCTATATAAATTTGTGTTAAAGATACCTATGTCTACGAACATAAAATTGTAGGTGACTAGTACATATGTAATATCATATGTGTTATCGGGGGAAATTCTCAAAGTGTCACATTAGATCTATTATGATAGATGACACACTACGTCCTCACGCGTGATAGAATTTCCCGTGTTATCGGATCAAATCTCATACTACGAATATTGTGACATTATTTTTGAACAAGTTAGAGCAGGGTCTTCTTTTCACACTATGTCATAATTAGATTTTTTTTTTCAATATACCATAATTGGAGAATGGTTAACAATAATAAATATTTTAAATTAAATCTAATCATAATAAATTGAAAAAATAGACCCAACACAAAATATATTATAGAAAATGACCCCACCCCCCTATATTTTTTCTCCGTGTCGGTAGGTTCCGGCTTCCATAAATTACGGACGACGACAATTTTTTTACATACATACAATGTAATGAGACTCTCAAATATTTTCGTCTGGATCCATCATTGTTATCGGTTCGTATTTTGGCTGATGTTGCCCTGTGGCGTGAGCAATACCACAGGGATAACATTCAAATTTTGGATAATTTGATATGAAAAAAAAGGCTCCACATGGGCTCTATCGCATGCAATGATTACAACTATGTTAACAGAACCCACCCATCACATGGTATTTGGAATCCAACCACACATGAAAACGTTTCTTAATTACTCAATTTGTTTGAATAAAAATAAAAATAAAGCACGGTAGCTCTCTCAATTGTTACCAATTAATTAATTAGTGTTTGGAATATTGGATGGAGACCATAAATAAAACTCGATCGTAGGTGGAATATTCTTGGAAGTTGCCTACCCGACACTTGTCTCTCTCTCTAAAATTATCATGCCAACGGAATTTGGAAATTAATATAGTTATATGGAGTAAGTATTTTTTGAAGGAGTGAAATAATACTTAAAACTTATATAGTTTCTGATTTTTTACTTTTATTTTTTAATTGAGAGAATGGAAAGTTGGGTCTCGAACAAAAAATATTTCTCTTATTCTTTCACACAGAAATCAATTTATACGGTTTAATTAGGGGGTGTGTGTGGTGGGGAATGACATATATATACATATACATATACTATTATTTCTTTAATAATTCAGAACTTTCTAGGATGCGTAGGTACGACGATGAGGTAGATCAATCCATTAAAATTCATTTGGGGCCATTGCTAATTTGATATCGTCATCGTCGAAAATGTCAGCTTTTTGGGGGTCCCTAATTGTGGAAAAGTGTAATTCTATAAATTGTGGAAAAGTGTGACTCCAAAAAATTCAACTACTTTACACGACACCTGCTTATGAACATGTCGTATAAATACAGATGCATGTTTTTAATCACACACACACACGTATATATATATATATATGTATGGTTATTCATATTATCATGTCATATACATAATTTTAGGATTTACTTATGTTTTTGTTTTAATACAGAAAACACAAGAAACAGACCACACAATAATACAATATTACAAAATTATGCAATTTTATCAGATGCAAAATAATACACATGTAACATGCACGTTAAAAAGTAAAAGTTGTTGGATAATTGTACGTTGTCTGGAAATGTAAAAGTTGTGTAAAAAGTAAAAGAAATAAGAAGTGAAGTATTCTAACCAATGTCTTTCACGCACCTACCGATAGCGATGATGTGGATACCTAAAAAATAGCCACAAATCCACAATTATGTAAATCTCATCACATTTAACTAACCATAAATGTTTACTGAAATTATCAAGCATTTTATAATTAAATAAATTTACTCCATAAATAAATAAATAAAATATTTATTGTCTTATCAATTGTTTCCTCACTAAGTCTAATTATTAAGATCCAAATTCTCTCTCTCTCTCTCTCTCTCTCTCTCTCTCTCTCTACCCGCGCATATGAGCGGGAGTTGGTTAGTTGACAATTCAGTGATTAAATGCCAATATTCAATATTTACCATAGTGGCATTATAATGTGGCGTGGTGCATGCAAATGTCTTATTAAAATAAGATTAATCACTACTTGTATTATCTGGCAATTAAGTAGAATTGTTATTTCATAAGTCAATATGAAAGGAATATTCAATAGCCATTAAAATAGCAGGAGTCACAGGAATTCTATATTTTCAGGGTAAATGAAATAAAATTAACATTCTATTAATCACTAGCAGCTATAGTGCATCTAGCATTTCATGCAAATAAAATATACATTGTGTAAATGAAATTGTGTGCTTATGTGGAAATGAAAATGATGAATAAAGTGGAAAAGAAAACAAAGATGAAAAAAGAAAAGGTAGATATGAATGTGGTGAGGAAATGGACACATGGGAGAAATTATAAAGTGCAGTGCAGCAGCCATGGACCATGGTACTCTACAACTCCCACTAACAACCTAGAATAAGAGAGACAGACTCCTATATATATATTTGCCAAAACATGAGACAAAATCATCGCTGCTTCACCAAAATGCTTGCTTAATTTGTCCATGTGTGATTACCAACTATATAAAGAATCTTCAGAGAGAGAGAGAGAGAGAGAGAGAGAGAGAGAGAGAGATTTGGGATGGTGAGACACTCAACTATGTGTGTGTGGAGATTTGGTCTAAAATTTAAGAGGGTGTCTGGGAAATTATACGATGTTCGTTACTTAGTTGAAATGTGGTATTTCTTTGCATACAACAATCAGAGGAGGTGGTGTCAAAAAAAAAAATCACATAAGGAAGTTTCTCAAAAAAAAAAAAAGAAAAAAAAGAAGAAGAAGAAACATACACGCACACAATCACATGAGGAGAGACGGAGCCACCTTTTGGCTAGAGGGCCCTCCTCAAATTTTAATTTTTTTTTAGTATGTGTATATTAATAATGTCATCTTTTCTTTACCATATTTTTATATTCTAAATATTAATTCAAAAAAAATTCCATATACTTGAGAATTTTAGTTTTGTTAATTGTTTAATAGTGTATTTTGATATTTTATACCTATTATTTACAAATTGGATTTCGTTAGATTTTAATTATAATACTATTCTAGTATTTAAGGAAGAAAATTTGACTCCCTCGTTCAAATCTCTAATTCCGCCATTGCACGTGAGATAAACTTGACATGGATCACTAGGCGCAATATTTTCACGAACCAATATCAATTATGCCCACTATTTTCTTGTTGCTTTCTTTATTTTTTGGTTATGAGAAAAATACCAGCCACTATTCCACTAAATCAAGGCGCTTAATTTTTTTAGTAAACTTTACTTATTTGTGATAAATTATTTTTTCTAGAATTATAAACAACCCATCATCAATAATTCAAAAAGCTAGTGAATTGACCCCCTAGGAACTTTCCATGTTTTGTTGGATACAAATTTCTAATTTTCTTGCAAGAAGGTGATGGAACAATGGAACATGTATCCACAAATTGAAGCCAAATCCAATCTTGCACCAATTGCTGGTAGATAGATACGTATTGGTATTTGTTTTGGACTCAAAACAAGATTTTAAGTTTGCTTAGAAAATACAATGGATTAGTGTAATCAAATTTGCATATGTTGAATTAGATAAAACACACACAAATCTATTATAAGTGCTAAAGTAAATTATATTGACATCATAATAAATTTGTTAGTTTTCAAAACAAAAACAAACTATTTGGGGCACTTATAATTAACATTGCAATCCAAAAAATCTTTTGACCACTTTCTACCAAACTCGCAAATATTAATAAATCCTACTATTTTATATAATTCACCAAAAAGTATATTCCCCAATCAAGCTTATGCAATCATGAGAAAAGGCGCATAATTCCACATCAACAACGTAATATATATAAAAGCCAAAACATTTAATTTTTATCAATAAATGACTACCAAAATTGGTCAAAACAAACATGCACCTGACTAGAAAGCTTGAATTAATCAAATGAGATATTGGATTTCGACCCTTAACAACACTACCCACCAAAAATAAATGAACCAAAAACATGATCGCAAAATGACCTAATAGCCCTTAATAATAGTATCTTATTTACAAATTTTGCCACTCACATAACACTGCAAGCGTTGGGGTTCTCATCGCTGAATATCTGGGGCGCGTGGTATTGGGCTGCATACGGGTTGTAATGAGATTGGTCCCCCACTACCTGACCCGGTCCGAATATAAACGGGTACGGGTACCCGGGCAGCGATGATGCCTGCATCTTGTTTCCTTGCATATTCTCATCGCCGCCGTCTCCACCGCCGCTCTTCCCTTTATCATCGCCGCCGCCTTTCTCTTTCTTCTCCCCTTCCTTCTTCGGCGGCACGATCGCCACGTCTCTCTTAAGCTGCTTCTGAAGCACCTCGGTCAGCGCCTTCATGTCCATGGCGCCGGTCACCGTCACCAAATCCTTCTGCGTGTCGATCTTCATCTCCTGATAACCTGCAAATTGCCGCCGTCAGGAAATCGAGTTTTTTTTTTTTTTTTATATATATGTAAAAAAAGAGAGAAGGTGGCGAAGTCTTGAAAGGCGAAATCGTGCCTTTAGTTTTGGTGACAGTTTTGTAGATTTTGTGAATGCATCCGTCGCAGTGCAAGTTCAACTTCAGCACCGCCGTCGTCACTGGCGGCTGTAAAAAATGCAAATGGAAATGAAATTAGGAAAAATTACTAGGCTAAAATGCGCCGGGTAATTAAGCGCGTGGAATGGGAAAATGACTGGACTGGAGAAAACGTATGCATTACGGTAATTGAAAGAAGAAACGAAACATTTCGCAAAACCCAATGAGTTGACATGAAATGTCGCCTGCTAAAACAGTAACGACTCGGTGCTAACGTACGCTGGCTGCCACATGAATTTCCGCTTTCACCGGAATAAATTAATCTTTCTCATGTAAGATGAATTCTGAATTCTATTTCCACTCCAATCCTATTCAGTAAAAACAACAGTGATGGCGACGCGACATTGCGCAACAAAACTAACGTGCTCCGGAAACGACAGAATCACACACATAGCATTGAAATTCACAAAAATGAGAACAGAACAATCTATTAAATACAGAGAGACAACGTACGCGAAGCGCAGGAGCACCAAACCAATGGCGGTTGTTGGGGGAAATTTAAATTTAATTAATTACAAAACTCATCAATTAAATCTCACCTCTTTTCCGGATTTTTTCTGATCAGATTTATCGTCCGATTTTTTGTCCTTGTTTTCTTTCTTCTTCTCGTTTTTGCCATTGCCGCCGGCGGCGTTGTCTTTGTCACCGCCGTCTTTTTTCAGCTGCGGCGAAATAAGCTCCACTTTTTTGTGCGTTTTCTGCTCCACTTTCTCCCGGAGCTTGGCTGGATCAACCCTCCCCACAACCGTGATCTTCTGACCGTCGATCGTCACTGTGTCGACGCCTTTTACACAAATTGAAACTTTTCAGTAACTTAAAGTGGACAAGCAAATACTAGTAAAATATAGTAGAAAGGAAATCTATATCTGTTGATTTTTTTACCATCAAAGTTCCGAATGCACTTGATGACTTTGGAAGCGCAGCCATCGCAGTGGATGTCCGTTTTGAGGACGACGGTGACTCCTCCATTCTCTTTCTCCTTCTTCTACAATATTAGATACGATCAACAAATTAACAACAAACACACACACACAGAGAAAGAATGCACAGAAAATTAAACATGTATAGCTTTCGTACCTCGCCCATTGTCAAAAATTGTTCGAAGATAAAATATCTGAGTTTGCTATGGTGTGTGAATTATGCGAGTAAAGTGGAAAACTGGGTGCTGCGTCGATGTAGGTGTATTTAAATAGCAGAGAAAAGGGCAGGGTGAGTGCGTGTGAGTGCGTGTGTGGAGCGTGCGGTGAGTTGTCATGGAAATGTCAAATTTGAGCGTCTTGACTAAATAATATATACGTAAAATTGTAGTCGTCCTTGTACAACGGCCAAATGAAATTCTCGATCCCACTTTTCTCTACCTTATTTCGTGTCTCATTTTGATTTTTATTCGATTTTCATCAAATTTTTTTCTTCAATTTCAATTTGTTATGGCTTAGATTAATTTTAAAATTATTATTTAGGGTTCATTCCATCCAATTAGGATTTATATTTATTTTTTAATATTTATTTCTTATTTTTTAGTTAATATTATTGATTAATATGGTTAATTGATTTAAAAAATTTATGATTTAAAAAATTTAATTTTTAGCAATAAATGTTGATTATGATTTGTAATACTATAATAAAATTTAATTTTGTAATAAACATTTTTAAAATATTAAATTTTATAGTGGGACATGAAAAATGGACTAGAGGATTTTATCCCGTACAACGGAACAGAAACACCGCAAATATCATGTCACGTCAATAGTTCATGATTAATATCATATTAAATTATGTGTAATTTTGGAAAATATATACATAAATTAATAATTATGGGGTTGTATTGTGATAGTATTATTCATTAATTATTATCATGCATGTTTGTTTTTTTATGGAATGAAAAGAAATATTAATTAATTTGATTGAAACTTTGCCGTGGAAATTGACATCAGATTTCATATGCTCACTTGCATTTCACTCCACATCATATTTTCAAATTATGATTATTATTAAAATTATAAAATTGATATTGAAATAGAGAGTGAAACAAAAATAAATGCAACGTGAAATTTGAATTCGAATAAATTGGGTTGCATGGCTTCTTCAAAACTCAAGCTACTGAAACTTGGAATTTAGTCCTTTTCATGTTTATCCTTTTTGCTTCTTTTTCTCTAATTAATTTAAGTGTTCGTTCTTTGCTTCACTAATTTTGTTACAGTATAAGTTTGGATGTGACTTGTGAGGCTCAACTTTCATATAAAAGGGATAAATATTTATTTGCTGGGTTATTATTAATAGAACATAGAACCAACTGTCCAGGGCCTTAAGCGAGACCTTAAAAATACTCTCATAGTAAAAATTTATTAAAAAAATAATCTAAATCATGAAAAAAAAATACAAACTAATATCTTCGCAAGATGACAATATTTCAAAAGAGGCAAATGTTATTTCATCTAAATATAACAAGTCTCACAGTTTTAAAGACAAAGATATTTATCAAGTTTGTATAATCTTACTGATCAACCATTTTTTTCTTTCAATTAATAATGTAGTCAATCCAATAATGTGTGCAAGTCCATCGTTTTTCAAATGTAGCTCAAAATTTATACAAGACTTAACTCAGTATACTATCATTTGCCTATGTCTTTAATTTTTCCACTTTGATCAGAAATCTAAAATTTGTTTCATAGTCATTAAATTTCTAGAAATGAAAATCGTACTTGATCAACTATGTAGAGAAACTATCAATTATGTGAATATAATGACTATTTTTCTCTTGTCCTTTGACCTCTTCTTGCTTCTTCTTCTTCTTTATATTTAATTTTAGGCCACATCTATACATATCTATTAAAAAAATGAGCCCTCAAAATTTTGGGACCTTAAGTACAAACATGTTGAGCCTACCATCAGGACCGGTCTGCAACCGTCAAAACTCAAATAATTTTTTTAATTTGAAAAATTAAACGCGCACCAGCCAAAACGCGCACACACACGCACACACGCACGAGCACAAGAAAAGCTTTTGTTAAATATTATCAATCTCGTATAGTTATAGTCATTTATTAAATACCAATCTTTATTTGTGTGTGCCCTCTCCAATAACATTTTTGTTGTGAATACTGAATTAATGTAACTCATCCTACAAAATGTAATGAAGAGTAGTTGTTGGCGTATATGGATTTCAAATTAAATGGAATATATATAGAATGAATCACTTGAGATTTTCTATTAACACTCCGTATTACACTTTTAAATTATATATTTTTTCATATATTTTTTTCTTCAATTATATTTTTTTGTGATTAAGTTTAATTTTAAGATTATTTTTTAGGTTTATCCCACTCAATTAGGATTTATAATTATTTTTTACTATTTAATTTTTAATTTTCAATTAATAATTCCTTATTATGATTGATTAATTACAAATTAAAAATTTTAACTTTTTTAACTTATTTTTTTGTTGATAAATGTTGACTATATTACTTATGTTAGAATTGATTTTTAATTTATAATAAATATTATTAAAATCATAAATTTTATAGTGAAATATGTAGAAATGTAACATAGAATTTGAACCCGAATGAATAGGTCTCAGTGAGACTGTTTTGCTGACAAAAATTCGTGGGAGGGAGGGTTACGTGGTCCTTCAATAAATAATAACGAATCTAAATTATAAGAAAAATACAAATGAAAAAAAGATATGCACATTCACAATTTCTGCTGCTAAAGAAAACGAGAAGAGTTCGTTTAAAATCACTTACATAATTGTACTCTCTCTCTCTCTCTCTCTCTCTCTCTCTCTCTCTCTCTCACAGCATCCACCTTTAACCATGTCTGACTTACTGCCGTACTGCTCGTTTTACAATTTGATCCTATCTTCCAGATTTTTTTAAAAACTTTTATCAAGTAAAAAGGCAAATATGCATCAACAAATTAATTAATATTTCTTAAGTCTGTAGTAAAACTCTTCTTTAGAAAAAAAATAAAATAAAAGGTTCTTATGTTTAAAACATAGGATAAATAATCCACCGATTAGGATTCATATTCCTCAAAATCTTATTCCTAAATATTTTATTCTCAAAATTTTTTACTTGTGTGCAAACAAGTCTGGAGGGTTATAATTTTCAAAGTAGACGTACAAACCCTCAAGAGGAAAAAGATTACTAAAAACATCCAATTAGCATCATTATGAATAAATAATGAAATCAGCATGTATCAAATTTCTATTTGTAACCCCCAAAAATAAATAAAATATTAAAACTGTTTAAATTCTCTACTTTACCCTTCTAGCCCCATTTTCCCTAGATTGCTTCTGATTCTCAATCTACAGACAAACAACACCAAATATTGTGCTTCGATTTGTTTTTTAAGAATTGCCTGTCGGTGCCCACACTTTCTTCAAATCAGTTCTTATAAAAGACAAAAAAATCAACGTAGGATAGTTGTCAAACCTAATTTACTGCCAAAATTTGCAGCACCAAATTTGATTTTTCGCGATAGGAGAGAAAACAAAAAACGAACTAATTAAGGCGCATTATGTTGATTCATGTAAAAAGGTTAAGAAATTAATATATTTACAAACTAATTTCTCTTGACTTCCTAAAAAAATATCATATAGATTAATAGATTATGTCGTAGTTTTGTTCAAATCCTAGAAAGTTGGGAAAAAAAATTCTGTTTGTTTTGAAGTCTCCAATGCCCGATTTCTTGTTCGATGTTTCCTCAAATCTGTCATAAAATGAAGTTCTTCCATTGCAGGGTAACAATTCTGCAATAAATAAGACAACTTATTACACTACCAGTTACACCAATCAATTTCTGTCAACTTCTCTTTATTGAAATTTAAATGTTGGAATTATAAACAAAAACAGGCACTTTTGAAGAATATAGATCTCACGATATTAGAATCTATAGCTGAAAAATAATGGGGCTATAAGGGCAAAATTGAGAAATTTAATAGTTTTATTATTTTATTTTTTAGGGGGCTACTGAGAGAATTGGGGATTGTTTAGAATTACCCATTTTCCTCATCCAAGTGTGATTCTTAATTGCCTTAAAAATAAAAATAAAAATAAAAATGGATGCTTGGTGGAATTAAAATGGAACCATTAGGCAAAAGCCGAGTAAAGCTTGATTTTTGAGAACTTGTATTTCAAATTTTGACTTATAGGGCCGTTGCAAGTTGGATCCATTAAGGTAAAATACATACCAAATAAAAATACTGCATCTACATTGATATACTAATAGTTGAACGCTTAAATACTTTTAAAATCATGAACTTATTGTGGGGTTTTTTTAACATGAATTTTAAACACAAATTTTACATATTTTGTAAATTTAACACCATGCTAATTTTCGATAAAATTGAAACTTTTGTTTATTTATCAGAAATGACATTGTTTTAATCTTTAGTAGGAGCTCTTTATAATGATGTCATTTTAGTGACCTAATCACTCATCCATGTATGTTTTCGATATCAATGGCAGTTTCAATTTTACCAGAAATGAAATCGATGTTAATATTAATTTTAAGTTTGTGTTTTTAGTGCAATAATTTTAAGTTTATGATTTTAAAACACATAGTTGAATTAATTAAAAGTCGATATTTATGTATATATGAATTATTACGTGCACAATATTCGAATATGGATATAATAACGTCTAAATTGATGATGTTTATGTACATATGAACTATTTACGTGCACAATATTCGAACAAATTCTTGTTTACGTTCTGGGATAAATGCACTAATTACTCGACATTGAGTTTAGAATGTATCTTAAAATTTTAACTGGGTTGGGCCCGAGTGTCCGGGCTTTGATTAAATTTGGGCTCAAGTTTGACAGCATTTAGTTTTTACAAAACATGTGTTTTGAGAAGAAAAAAGAAAACTAGGAACCATTTAGTACGAGTCTCAAAGAAAGTGATTTTCTCGTCCAAATGCATAATTCTATATTAAGAAAGTAACGTCTCACTAATCAACAGTATTATATTATCATATTACAGTATCTCAGATAACAATTGTTATATTAGTATTATATTGCCCACCACTAACTATTTGTTAATAATTCTTGTGTTTTTTAAAAATATCCACAACTTCCAATTTTTTAAAAATTTACCCAAAATAGCTACATTTCAAAGTAAAACTAGTATGCACGGAGATCATTTTATGCATTTTAGGTTTGAATAATATAAATTATTTATAAATACAAATAAATAATTTTTACAAAAGTGAAGTATAAAAAATATTAAAATTGTATAAGTGATTTTTGGATATTGAAACATTAAAAAAAATCATATTAATCTCTAAATTTATAGTTTTTCATTCAAAAAATAACACTTATCGGTTCTTCCATGTGGAATAATTTATTTAAAATATATATTTAATATTTAATTCTTTAAAATATATTTCATATATTTAAATTTACAAAATTAAATGCATTTAAATTTTTGATTTTCAATATATTTAAATTTAAATCAAAATATATATAATAAGAAATTGATAGGTATTTAAATAAAAAATAATTAATTAAAAAATTAAATATATTTAATTAAAAATCATTTAAGCATATGATGCCCGACTTATTTAATTGGAATAGAATAAAAGAAAAATGATAAATGAATATTTGTTATCTTTTATTATTTAGAATATAGTAAATAAAAATAAATATTTAATTTGATATTGATTAAAAAAATTTAATTTTTTAAGTCTGTAGAAAAATAATCTTTGGGAGAATATCTAAAAGTGCTTACTCGATAAGGACAAAATGAAAAATTGTTATTTAAAATCTTTTGAGAAGAAAAAAAAATATTGTATGGGTCAATTTGTGCTATATATTTTTTTTTCATGATGGTATTAATTACTTGTTTGATCTAAATAAATAAAAATAATAAGTATTGCAGTATGTTTGTATATTTTGTTCAAATATATTTTATTGAACATATTGTATAGATATATATTTTACATATTATTTTCTCAAGGAACTGAATAACTAAAAAAAAGAAACTAAATAATTAAAATTACTACTACATTTAGACAATATATGAACAATACATGTTCACAATCATAAATATTATGATAACGACAAAAACTTAAAAAATTTAAATAATCATAAATATACCTTATAAGCATGTGTGTGGATATAATCAAAAATTTCATATATATATACTCGTGGTACAATCCATTACTAACAAAATTGGAGAGCATTGATAGCTTATTATTCTTATTTCATCGCTCATCACACTCTTCATTTACTTTCATAATCTTCGATCGTGTCTCTTGAAATGAATACAATCTGAGATTCAATTGTAGAGGATCAATTGCTAATTCTACCATGAGATGAGATAGTTCTTTGTTAATAAATGGCATTACTATATTCATTAATCATTAAACATCTCTATACTCCAAGAATCATTTCTTTATAAAATATAAATAAATTAAATCTTACAAATATATTTATATAAAAAGGACAAAGTAAAAAAATTTCAGACCTCATAGTTGTGTCACTCACATTCATCGATTAACAATTACAATTTTTTTGCCTCGTCAATTGTACTTCATAACCGATCAAATTGACACACTGAGCATGTTCAAAAGTAGTGTATTGATGTTGTATCACCAAAAGGGAAATAGAGGAAATAAGCACAATGCTTCACGAACCTACAAGCAAAATTATGATAATTAGAACTATACAAATTGCAAGTGAAAAATAGGATCAATTATACAATGCATGTAAAAATATAATTAAGTATACATTTCTCTCAAACAAAACTGGTGGAGTGGAATAAAAAATGCACTCCAGCAACACTTATATATAAAAATGATCAACATAGTAAAAACTAAACTTAAATTGATTTAAATAGTAATGAACTAAATCAACGCAATTTAGAATTAATGCACTCTATTTAGTTGTGAATGCTTATTAGCATAATTAATTATAATGAGAGGCATAATGAAATACAATCACCATATATAATTATATAGATATATATTATGTATTTGGCGAGTACAAATGAATATTACCATACAATTAGTCGTGATTACCATGATTAAATCATATCTATTTTGATTCATGAATATATATACTTGATAATATCATATTTTACATGTATTTTGAGGTATATTTGAGTGGTATTTGATGGGCATTGCATGCATGAAGTGTTGAGTTTTGCATAGTTTTTTATGTTTTGTGCAATGTCACGTGTTTGTTCATTGTGAAGGGAATTAATGCCATTTTTTGTGTGGACTTCAAATGAGCTTAGAAAGGCCCTAGAAAGATAGGAAATCAAGTTAGGAACGCGTTGCAAAAAGAATCGGGTCAATCGGACGAGAAACGAGTGAGAACGAAGCAAAACAGTGAGAGGCTGCCGGAGCTGACGTGGACTCGCGACTGGAGTCGCGACCGTGGTCGCGAACGGGGTCGCGAATCCTGGTCTGGACTGATTTCTGCACGCACGCGACAGAGAGGGGGTTCTCCTTTGAAATAACCGTGACCCAGTCGCGAATTTTGGCCACATCAGCGCCACGTGGATTCGCGACCTCACCCGCGACTGACCCGGTCGCGAGCGAAGCCGTGGGAGTCCGATTTTTGGCCTATTTTGGCCCGTTTTCTTTCCTTTTTCGACTGGGATACTTCCAACACTATATATACCTCCTCAAACACGAAAATTGGGATATCAAAACCCTACCATAACACCAAAAATCACAACACACCATATTCTTCTCTTAAACACAGAGATAGAGAGTTGCAGAGAAGAACACGGAGAGCAAGACCAAGAGATTCAAGCCAAGCAAGAATAGAGACAGAATAGTTACTTCCGGATTTTATTTATCTTTATTTTTGTTAGACATGATTTCTTGTTGGATTTTAGTTTTCTATATTTATATGGATAGCTAAACCCTAGTTTTCTAGGGTTGGATGATGAATTATTTATGAAGTTTATTTTATTGGTTTTATCATATTTCCTATGACTTTATCTTGATCTTTGATTACTTTTGTTTTTATCTGTATTGTTTAACTGATCACTAAATAATACAATTTGATGTGTTAATTCATAAATAGAGAGAGGAGTTTTAACACGTGATCTGGAGTAATTAACTCATTAATCAATAGCACTCGAGAGAGTTGAGGTTAATTGAGAGAACAACAGACCTTGGGAGCCATTAGGAGTTGCATGATAGGCATTGAACGGAGACGTTAATACTATTTGTGTGATCCACACTTTAGGCACTTCGAGAGAAGGTTTAAGGTATAATTGTGGTTGTTCTAGCTAGATTTAAGTCCCTACATAGGTGTATGATGAAAGAATTAAATAAATGGATTAGATAAGGATTCTCCAACTCTAGAATTCGTCTTTCTCCGTTGTTTCTTCTTTACTCTTTATTCTCTGTGTTCCATTTATATTATATGTTTAAGTATTTTAATTAGTTCAAAACTCTTTAATCGATTGTCTAGATAGCATTTATGAGTTAAGTTCTAGTACTTAGTTAGTTAAATATTAAATACCTGTGGATACGATACTCTTGCTCACCGCTACACTATAAATCTCACTGTGCACTTGCAGTTAGGTTAAATAAATACCGAACAAGTTTTTGACTCCCCCAAACTTAAAACATTGTTTGTCCCCAAACAAAGAACAAAACCAAACATGGAATTCAAACAATATATAACTCCACAATTTATAATCTAGCATCTACAACCTCAAAAATCTAATCAGGAAAAAAACACGAACAGGCACAACACTCAAATCATGAACACATGCAATAGATTTCAACGAACAAGTATCAGGCCAATGATCCTCACCGGTATGTGTTTCGCTCAAACACTCAAAGTGTGATAAAATAAGGGTAAGCACTCATCGAAACATTGAACTATACACTTGATCTACCATAAGCTTGCATGAAATCTCAACTCTCCACTGACAAACAAATGTGCTCAAAATTAAGATCAAAAGGCAATTAGGCACAAGAGGGCTCGCAAGGGAATATAATGAATCTAGGACAGTGTATGAGATAAATGGCTAAAGAAAAGTGGCCTACTATCATCTCCTATTTTCAAGCACAGAAACTCAATCTCAAGCAAGACAACATGCAAGTTCTAGAGAAACAAGTGCATAGACAACCAACACACGAGAACAAAAATTAAGACAATAGTCTTATAGGCTCAAAATCTCACAGCTCAACATTGGCCAAAATAAAGCTCGAAAATCTCCAAAACTCATGTTCATTCAAATCATGCTATACATGCTCAAATCATCCTCAATCAAATATCTCAATTATACGGACTAAATCATAAACCATAAAACATATATGATCAAAATCCCAAGTAAAATCCAAGACCAAAATTTAAAATTTTTCAAACTTCCCGGAAAAACAAAAATGAAACTAAACACGTAAAGCAGGTAAAACAAAAATAAATGTCTAGACACCACAAGCATATATCCCCTCAAACTTATTCAAATCCACGGGATGGAATAAGTTTGTAAGAATGCATGAGGGTGTCGTCGACCACTTACAGAACTCAAGTGGATGACTATTCAGGTTCAATGTCTTCTCCCAAACTTGTCGAAAGACAAGTTGATTGATTCGCTATTCCCCAAAATACAACATCCAAGTGTACTTTACCTACAAAACTCAGAAATAGAAGTGAAAAGCATAAATAATAATAAAAAAAAACAAAAGAAAAAGAAACTAAAATATTGGGTTGTCTCCCAACAAGCGCTTAGTTTAACATCTTCAGCCAGACGACCTATTTGAAATCACGGATCCGCCAGCTGGACGGCGGCCATTGTCTTTTGGTGCTCAGAGCTAAAATGCACTTTTCTTCGGCTAATCCTCATCATATCATTTTCTTTCCCATATTTCCAAGTGTAGAATTCACCATTCTTCTTTGGAATATCCTGCAGCACAAAACTCTCATCACAAGGATTAAAATACTCCAAATTAGAAAAGCTCTCATAAGAAGAATTTAAATTAGGAGTAGAAAAAGAATATGGCAGCGGCTGAGACTCCCTCATCGTCTGGTTAGCTGGTAATGTCTTTGAGCTTATGACATTGCAGGTCGCCAGCATTTTCCCCGTCTCCTACTCCCCCATCGTCCATTTACTTTCAGAAAATGATAGAGAAGCGGCTGGAAGGACTATAGGAGCTGGTGCAGATGGTATGTTTGGAGAAGTTACATCCGTTGCAGACGTCTGCACTTCCCTTGGCTCCCCCAAACTGTCTTCCGGGATCTCTTCAGTTTCATCATCTCCAAGGAGCAAATAAGGGCTTGCATTTGTAGTTCTCAGAAGTTGGGCAGGTTGTCGTTGGCATTCAATGACATGAGATAATTGTCGCATTTGGATCTCCATTATCTTAAGTTGTGTGTCCATGGTTCCAATTATACTTTCTAACTTCTCACATCGAGCTTCCGTCTCCCCCATGTACTTCTCAGTTCTCTCCATAAATGCCATTAGCAACTCATCCATGTTTGGTGTATTACCTTGGTGGTAAAAACCGTCACCTTTGTAAGTATTCCCAAAATTCCTTGGAATTATGTGGTTCACACTTTCCCAAGGTTGAATCATGCACGCCACGGATCTTGATTGGATGAGGGCATCAAATTTGCTGACTGTTGAAGTTAGGGTAGACAGCTGTGTTGTCAATCTCGAGATGGGGTTTATCTCGTGAATCTCTGCAACATCTCTCAGATTCCGGAATTGATAGTCTCCATGCCACAGATAACTGCTGGTAGCCATGTCTCACACTCCTACAAACACCAAAAGACACTGAACGAAAATAAAAAAAATAAAGAAAAATAAATAAATAAATAAAATAAAATCTAAATTAGCACAAGAAATTTTATTCTAATATTAGCAATTAAAAATTAAATCCCCGGCAACGGCGCCAATACTACCTCTACATATATATCATCCATATTCATATTTTAGTATATAAATCATTCGTGTAAATACAGCTATATATGGAAGTACACATACGGATAGTGTATAATTAGTCAAAAAGTTATATACCTAATCAAGCGGTGATTGCCATAATTAAATGTAATCTACATTAATATATAAATTTATACGTAATATTTTTAAATTCAAAAAATATAGCAATATACTTGTTCTCAAAAATATATGCATAGAAAAATAATTCATAGGTAATTAATATAATGAAATGATAAATTTTAATTTTAAATATAAACACACACTTGTTCTAAATATAATATATAAATATATACACATACAATTAGATAATATATATATATATACATAACATAATATATGCAATTATATATATATATATATATATATATATATATTAAATAGGCTGAATTGAAATGCAATCTTTGGAATTAGTAAGATTAACATTTAAATCTTAATTAATTATGGGAAGACTTTTAATAGATAATTGAATTCCCATTTTCATAATAATTAAAATTTTACATTTCCATAAATAAATTTTGCAATGGGAGGAAAAAAAATTGGATTAGAAGTGTGTTATTATATATATATATATATATATATATATATATATATATATATATATATATATATATATATATATATATATATAGATTGAAGTGTCCACCGGGCAGAACAAAGTATATGAATAAAGGGTATTTTGATCCATTTTTTTTAAAGGAAATTGTGCATACTTTTGAAAACACGCAAGGGGAGTTTGGTATAAATAAAAAATAAAAATAAATTTCATGCAACATTTCAATAACACGAGGAATTTGAACCCTTTTACCCCAAAATTCTACCATCCAAACATTCTAAGAACAAAGACTAATTTTCACTACCAAACAACTTATAGAAAGAAGAAAAAAAAAGAAATATAATAAAATGCACAATTTATTGTTTGAGCGTCTTGAGAAAACCGACACATAAACCATTTATTTGGGCTTCATATAACATTAGGCTGAACCATAGCTGGAAAGGCTGCATATGGGCCTTAAGTGTAATTTTTGAAATTGTTGTAATGTTTTGTTAATTATTTTCATTTGAGCTATTTTTGAAAAAATAAAATATAAAACTAGGTATCAAAATGTGCTCTTTTTTTTTTCTTTTCTAGAAGTCACTAAAAAATTTATTGCCAAAATCACATAATTACATATTTTAATTATCATAATTAAAGATGAGCCTAGTTGTCAAGTTTGTACATATGACGACAATCTGATGGTGAAATGAGATGTACGTGGGAGGATTTTGTAGGAGAGAATCCCACTTGAAATGTTTGAATAGGTCTAGTAGTGGTACTTGAGAGGTGATACTGCATAATTTTATTATTCTACACAGTTAATACAAGTACTTCCCAAGATTATCAAATATCGTATGATAACAACGTAAGTCATTATTTATAAGCTTATAACACAAAGCATGTGATGTTTTGATGATCTCTGAGTGTGCCTTAATTATTAGGCATTTCTGAATTATGCAGAATGAAAAATTACAATTAAAATTATTGATAAATATGTTCTATATGTTTAATTAATTTTCATCTTTTCAATGACGACATACGTGATTTTCAAAACAACTGACTCGTCACTCGTACCTTTTCATCCGCAATTCACTCTTAATATATAGATGAAATGAATCCTTTCTTTTTTTTCTTTAAAGCAAAGAGCAATGTGAGACCTCACTATTTTACATGTAATAGGATCCTTAAATCTCTTCCAACTAAAAAATTAAAATAAAACATCAAGTAACGAAAGATTTGCAAGCGACAACACATAACATCTAAGTTCACAATTAAAGTTCGCAGGAAATAATTTAGCACTAACAATTGAAGCAATACCGTTCATTCTGTGCCTAGTTATTAATGGGTTAGTCTGATTAGGACAATATATATAGTATATATTTTGTTGCTCCACGTGTTTCATTGGTGTATAAAACTGTTGTGTGTGTGTGTCTGTAATATTATATATGGAGTCAAAAATACTATAAAATGTGAAAGAGAATTTAATAGCTAGAAAATGGGCCAATCTTCGGTTGTTCTTGGAGGTCAATTTCAATGAGGATTCCATGATGGAAGATATGTTAAATAAGGTAACTATATCAAAATATGTATATTCGAAGACTCTAATATATTTTGCAAACCATAGATATTTATTATATTGAGGCATAATGGAATGTCAAAATATTCACTCTCTTTCTTCATATCATTCGACTTTCATTTTCAAATTGTCAATGTTCGGAAAAACTAACCGTTAAATTTCATTGTATGAATTCATGACCAACAACTACGAACAAAGATGTGGACTACCACAAAAATTGGATGAAGACCTTTAATTATTGAACAGCCTGGAAATAATAATGATTCAACGGTTAGATTTCGTAGGGAAATTCTATCTCGGATGCACACTCACTATCTCCAACTCATTAATCACGCGACATATGAAAAGAAAATAGGGAAAATTCTTTCCCACCCATGTACGTTATACACTTAAACATTTGATATCATGCCATGTGAATAATTTTTTCCAAAGTATTACTTGCGTAACACGATCTCTAACAATTTATGAGTACAACTTGTATGGGTAGGGTATACTTTCCGAGAAAATAGATGTGTTGTATTTTAATTAAAAAACCAAGTGAACCCAACTTACTCATGTCGCATAATTAATGAATTGAGACGGTGTGTACATCTGAGATAGAATTTTCGGATTTCGTATTGGAATTGATTATTAGTATATATGGCGTTTAAGCAAAAAACTATACAATAGCAAAAATGCTAATTATAACATATTCTTCAATAAGTGGAAGTTCTATGACACGTACGCAAGTAGCGTGCCATCTCACAAAAAAAAAATAGTTTTTAAAATATGAACCCGCTTATTTTTTTGTATTATGTGTGAGAGGGACACGCTACACCAGTGTCGTAGAATTTCCCATCCAATAAGATCGTGGATTCTAACTAAGAGGTGAAGATTTGGGTTGATTTAGACAGTTACGTTTCATTTTGAAATTGATTGCTAATATGACATTCCAACAAACGCAATACAATGGTAAAATGCTAAACACATTTGTAGCTAGTTGGCGAAAATTTAACATATTATACGTAATAATTTATTGATTTTTTAATATATTTATTTAGTGTTGGAATTTAATAAAATTCAAAATTAGATAAAAATATTAATTAATAAAGATATTATCATATGATAAATATCAAGTTTTCTTTGTAAAAAAGTAAATATTTTTAATTGATATGTATCCATTTTTAAGGGTCAATAAAATTATATCATGTCAACCATAGATGTCCCTCAGCCCCTACAACTATAATTAAGAGTCTTTATATTAGTTTGAAAAACACACTATAAATCATTTGAAAAACTCAAAAATTTGTAAGAAAATTATATACACGAAATTCTCTCAAATATTCAAGCACCATTCTTCATCAAGTTTTTCATATAATTAACATTTATTACAGGATTAAGGTATAAATAAAACTCCCAATTAACATAATCAAGCTCCTAATTAGTTGACAGAACGAACCCCTGCTGATTAAAGTTGTCAATCTCCAAACCCATACATTAAGAAGATCTGCAGAAAGAAAATGAAAAGATTATTCCACCAAGAACATGTTGAATCCCAAAAATGAATTTCACTATAATTTTCAAAACTTAAAATTTAATTTAGAAATAAGAAAACCCTCTCTGAATTAATGATACAAAGTTGGAAGATAAAATCCAAGAAGATCAAGGTGATAAATATTTTCCTAAAAATTCAAAGACTGCTCAAGAATGTTCTTGGAAAGAAGAATAAGAAGAAGCTAGAGATTTAATCCACCTAGAAAAATTTCAATTTGAAAAAAATTAACTCTGCACGCTTTAATTTATATATTTTACTAAATTAAATACAAAAATTTATGTTATAACATTGTCGTATTTGATCACACGCAGGGGCGGAGGGACAGTGGGCCCAGTAGGAAAATATTTTTTATAAATATTAGTATAATAATAGTATATTATTTTAATATTAAATGAAAAAAGATAAAATCATATATATATTAGTCTACTCTCAGCTGGCAATCCCTCTTCCTCCACCACTAAACTCTGATCTCAAGCCTCAAATTTAATTCAAAGAATACTAACTTCAATTCAACCCAACATAAAATAAAATGGAATTGGCAAATTTTACTATAAATTAACCCAAATTCCATATATATTTGGCAGTTAATATACTTCTTTTTTAGCTGAGGTTGAGTTTGAAATTTTAAGGTCCATTGAAAATTTGAATATTGTGATGTGATTTTAAGAATAATATAAATGTATTAGGATTATATTAGTTAATTTTTTTTTTTATTTTTTACCGTTCTACTTGGGAAAAATTAAACTTTAATGCCTACATTTTGAGTTGTTTTTTAAAACTAGGTCACTTTTTCAAAATTAACAAAATAAATTCACTTTTTTCAAAAAAAATGTAAATCTCACTTTTTTTTTTATTTTACGGTTAGGAATTGTACGTACGCAATTGATTGTATTTTAATATTTTTTTATTGAAATTTTGTTTTGTCGACGTAGTTGGAAAAATATAAATATTAAAATACTATCAATTACATATAATTTTCGGTGTAAAATTGATCCAATGTTAGACTTCTAAATTTTTGAAAAAGTAAATATTATTTTTGCTAATTTTAAAAAAGTGGACCGTTTTTGGAAAAGAAGCCAAAATGTAAGTATCCAACAGTAATTTACTCTTCTATATATAACTTCTTATATTATGAATTAGGCCCCCGAATAAAATTTCTGATTCCTTCACTGATCACACGGATTGGGAAGTGAGAGGTGAAGATTTTGGTTGGTTGTGAGATTGCAATCGTGTTAAGTGTGTATGAATTGTAGAGTGCAAATTGCAAAAAAGAGATGTAGGGAAAAAAGAGGACAATCCAAATAATATGTGATGAGCAGCAAAAGCAAAAGCCACTTTCTTGACTTGGATAAAGCAAGTACATGGGCACGAGGGGTGGAAGCCAAAACTCGATGCTGCACTACACGTGTCAGCTCTCCATTAGTTGCGGGAGCAATGCCCACGTGACGAGGGGCTTCTCCATCACGTGGGCTTTTGGTACTATAATATGGTTGGACCATCTGTACTTGAGCATTCATCACAAATCTCTCCCTATCTCTCTCCTCTCTCTCTCTCTCTCTCCCTCTCTCTCGTTTTTCCTCCTGTTAATGGGGATATAATGCCTCTCACATCATGCTTCTTATCCTTTCTAAATATCTTGCTTCGTTGGGTTGTTTTGTTTTTTCCCCATTCGGTTGTTTTTTTCACAACTGCTCACGACTTGTAATGATCTAGTTTCAAATTTGTACGTGTGAATGTGCTAATATTAAAATTATATAGTTTTAATAATATTTTTTATAAAAATAAAATTTATTATATTATAAACAATTCTAATTGGCGAACACTTCCATGCACTTATTGTAAATAGTGCTATTTAAGACGGGTCGGATCAAATCCGCGCTTTGACTCGGTCAACATGGTTAAACCCGCGCTTTGATCCGGGGCAATGTGGGTCAACCCGCAAAAAAATAGAAAAACGGTTAAATCAGTATCAACAGTCTCACTAACAAGTGTCACTAAAAATTCGAAAAGTACCATCTGTATCATTAAAAAGTAAGAGGTCTGCTAGTTATTTTATACTTGTTTATTTAGTTCAAATTGTGATTTTTTCTATTCGAATTAATGTTTAGAGCTTAGTAGTTTAGAGTTTTTAAAGGGTTTAGTGATTTTTTAAAGGGTTCATGTTTTTTAGGGGTTTTTTTTAGGGTTCATGATTTTTAGAGGGTTTTTTTTTTATTTTTTTAGGGGGTTTTTTAGGGTATATTTTGTGTTTTTTTAGAGTTTTTTGGGGGGTGTTTTTAGGGGTTTATTTTGTGTTTCTTAGGATTTTTTGAGGGGGTATTTTTAGGGGTTTATTTTGTGATTTTTAGGGTTTTTTGGGGGGTGTTTTTAGGGGTTTATTTTGTGTTTTTTAGGAATTTTTGGGGGTGTTTTAGGGGTTTATTAATTCTATTTAATACTCATTTCAAACAAATTAAATCAATTTATTTTAATTTTAGGATTCACTAATGTTTTTTTAAGGTATATATTTTTGGGGAACAAATAAAATTGATAAAAAAAAGACAAAAAAAGGTGCCAGAAAAATGGGAAAAAAATAAGGAAAAAACGGTCAGGAAAAAAAAAAGAGACGGGCGCATGGGCCCCACGCGCCGCGCGTGGGCGCGCGTGGAGCCCACGCGCCATCTGAAATAGTCTGAAATAGCAGTGATGCATGGAATACCTTCTCATCCTAATTAATAGTTATTGCTAAAAATTGAAATTTTAAAAAACCATATACCCCGAGTTTAGAATAATCAACCTCAGAAATCAATTATATTAACTAAAATGTAAATTAAATACTAAAAAATAATTATAAACTCTAATTGGGTAGAACAAATCCTAAATAATAATGTAAAATTATACAAAATAAAAAATTGAAGAAAAAAATGAAAAAAAAATAATAATTCTAATATTAAGTCCACTGTTGACACACACAATTTAAAACTAGAAGATCTCAAGTGCTCACACAGTGGTTTTCATATCGTATGGGAGATCTAATAATTAACCTGTAATTAGGTATCTACAACATATTTAGCGCAGAGTATGTTGTATATATTTAATAGCAAATTTGCAATAAGCTAAATACATGTATATGTCATGTGTTGCGTGCAAATCTTAATATTATTATACATACATATATATATATATATGTATATATATAGATTAAATAGTTAAAGCTTATATTTTTAGTTTTTTAAACAAAAATCATCACACATAAAAAAACTTACAAATATTATTATGCATGAACAAATTATAAATTGTGAATACCAACAATGATATTTCCACATTTGTTGATCTCTAAGTTGAGATCAAGTGTAATATTTAGATATTTGATATTATCATTTTAATATTAAATATTAAATATATTTTAACTTTATAGATTTGAATTGGATTATATATATTAAATAGTTTAAATGAAATATTTTTAAAATATTGATTTAAATTTTCTACTCTTTAATTGATAAAGAGTGTTTCTAAACACACCACCATTTTTTTCTTTATACACCACATTTATTTCATACACCACACGTCTTTTTTATATTTTCACATTTTTTTTCTTTACACAAAACAATAAAAGTCATTTCTATTATTTTACGATGAAAATAAATTTAAAAAAATTCAAAAGAAATTAAAAAAATTATTCTCCACCCTCACTCTCTCCCCTCCATAGTACATACATGTCGCCCTCCGTCGCCGTCACCTTTCTTCCTGACCTGCCGCATTCGCTTTTCTTCCCCAATAATTAATTTTTTTCCAAAATAAAATAGAGAATGACGTAGTTGCCGTCAGCACTGTGTTTCAACTCTGACAAAATTCTTTTTCAGATTTATAAAATATTCTAACATTTCCTTCAATGTTACCAGATTTTAAAGTAACATCATCAACACCATGTTCCAAATTTCAACCCCTCAATCATATATATGTATTTCTCCAAACATTTATGTGACAAATCCTATGATTGGAGAAGTTAACGAAATCAATTTTTAGCCCAAAAAATATACGATATCAATACACACATTTGATTTCATAGACAATTTTTACAAATAAAATAAATGGAGAAAAAGGAGAGAAATGAAGATTAGCATAAATGGAGGGAAATGAGAGAGCAATTGTGGCAGGTGTGGTCACTGAGTGGGAAGGAGATGATTTTTTTAAGTAATTTTTAAAATTAAAATGATATTTATGTAAATTAATAATTATTTATTTTTGAATTAAATTTAATAGTTGTGTATAAAGAAAGTGGCGTATTTAGAAATTCCAATTGATTAAATATATTTTAAAAAATCAAGATCGGCATACGAAATTTTAAATTAAATATATTTAAATTTTGAATGGTCGAAACTCGAAATGTATTGATTGATCTTATCATTTTAATGTTAGATAATTTTAAGATTTTCAAGTTATCATATTTAAGTTTTCAACTTTAAAGATGTTTTAAATAGTTAAAACTTATATATTTTAATTTTAACCAAAATTTATCCCACATTGAAGAACAAATAAATTATATTGCATATGAACAAACTATAAATTGTGAAGCCCCCCAACAATGATCTCTGTAAATTAATATCAAGTATAATATTTGATATTAAATTTTATCAATTTAATACGATACATTTTAAATTTTTAGAAATATTTTTGAATTAAAACTGAATTAAATATATTAAACAAATATAATAAAATATTTTAACTATATTAAGTTAAAAAAATTTTAAAATTTTTTAAGTTTATTAAATATATTAAAAAATTCAACATCCACGTCCAAAATTTTGTAATGAGTTAAAATTTTTATAGATAATGTATTTGATTTTTTCAATAATATATATATATATATATATATATATATTCTATCATTACTCATTCGTGTGTGTGCGCGCGCGTGTATATTTGTTAAGTTCTAAAGTTACATATCAATCATCAGGACTATGATGTTTTGTTTATCCACAAGTGGGTTCATAAAGTTACTTATAAAATCCATTTTGATTGTCTTCGTCTAAGCATTTTTATATTTTTCATAATATATTATTACATATTTCTATTTACATATTAAATTTCATTTACCCTACATCTCACATCGATTCTAGATTGAAATATTAGGACGTATGTTCTATAAAAGAGTGAGTAATCTTAAATTGAAACCTCAAATTAATTTCGTAACTTTTTTTAATTTTCCTACACCCCACATTAGCTGTAGGTTGTTGTATAAAAGGGTGGAAAACCTCAAAATTTTTATAAATCATATTTTGAACAAAAATATTTTAAAAAATTGAAAAAATTATTCGTGCCTAATTGGCCGATTAATCGCTGTCGAGACCAACTGGGCCGCCAGGACTATGTCTTCTCGATTTTACAAGCAACTTGGGTGTTTCTAACACGACTAGAGTCGCCAAGGCTGATTTCTGCAATGATGAAAAATATATAAGTAATTTATAATGAAAACGATATAATTCATATATTTATATGCGAAATTCATGATTGAATATAATTTTATTATTGTACATACATATTTTTTTAATAACATCCCCTGTGCATCGCACAGGTGGTATACTAGTAATAATCTAAAAACTACACTGGGCAAACACCATACTACACACATGCGCGTGCACACGTACCCATAATATTTGATAGGTTAAATCATTATTAATAATTTAAACGATTTTTATTTTCTGAAATCTATCTCAAACTAATATTTTTATCAACTAAATACTTAAATTATTAAAAAACTAATTAAATCAAAATCAAATGAATTTTTCTGCCAAAATTGAGTTAAGAAGATGTTAAAAATTAGAATACAAATATTACGTTATAGATATAATTGATTTAATTTGACTACAACGGGAGAAGAAGATGAGTATTTAGTCAAAACATCAGATTTTTAATGAAAAAATGTATCCGAAGATCGATTTGGTTTATATTTTAATAGTTTAGATATTTAATTGATAGAAATATAAATTTAGAAAAATTTTAAAAAATTGAAATGATTTATGATATAAATGATGGTTTTTGCTGTTTCATAATTAACGCAGTGTTTTAGATATTGTGGTCAAATTAGCACAGTTGGAACGATTAAAGTTCATTTGGGTTCACGCGCTTACTAGGTATTTTAATTGGATCCCTTTGTCTCATTTGGTTAAAAAAATTGGGTTGGGTCATTGCACTATTTTGGTTGACTTTTTATTTATTTATTGTCGTAAGTTGTAACGCATCATTTTGGTAATCCCATTTAAATGCTACTCTGATTTAATTGTGTGTGCTTCTCATGCCAACGGTGGATTATAGAACTTAATTAGATTTATGCACGTGCTATGATTCATTCATTAGCTCAAACTTAATTATTACATTGATTCAAATTCAATTATTACATATTTAATATAACTATCATATTTTTGTATTTTATAGATAATTAATATTTTACTTAATAAATTTATACCGTTTTTATTGTTCGATTATTTTTTTTATTAGACAACTATTATTATGAATCTAAAAAAAGTAAGTTGACAATCGATAAAAAAAATAGTTGATTGATTACACACACATACATATGTATATAGGTACATATAATATTATAATATATTTAAATAATTAATAAACTACTACAATCAAAATATTATATATATTATAAATTATGCAACTCTTTGTTTGCATACAACATTTATAGTAATATTTGTCATATATCATCATCTTTATAAATAAATTTTCAAACCAGCACGACCTGTGACTTGTTAAACAACTATATACAATTGACCGTGACTAAAAACTCATGAAAAATATATGTGAACAAAGATCATGGCAATAATTTCTTTTTTGTTTTAAAGATTTTTAGAATTGTATATTTATATAATTTTGTTCGATTTAACTATTAAGAAATTGATAATTATGTTGTATATAAAATACATGTAGTCAAAATAACATGACATAATAAAATCTACTGAATATTATCAATATTCACTTCTTAGTATGCGAAAACTCACATTTATTTATTGAATGTTATGTAAATAACGAAATATGTTATTGATATAGCACACATGCATTATATATAAAAAAATGGGTGTGACATGTGTGTGTGTGTGTGTGTGTGTGGGAGAGAGAGAGAGAGAGTGAGTGAGAGAAGGGGGGGGGGGAATAGAGACATTAAAAAAAACTATACATGACTTGATGTTTTTAGGAAGGAATTTTTTGGAAGGAACTCCATTTTATCATATAGATAGATAGATTTCATCAAAATGATAGAATTATGACTTGTTTTGACCATATAAAATATATTAACATAATTTCAAAATTAATAGAAAAACTTTAATTATTAGCGATAAATATTAATTGGGATTGATTATAATATATAAATTTTATTTTTATGATAAATATTATTATAATTACATGTTTTTAATATTGAGACATGTATTATTGCCATGAAGGAGAAGCTGAATTTGGCTCGTGAGTTTGGAGGCCAAAGTGTAATCCTCAAGACGGATTGCCAAAGCTTTTTTTGTAAAGTTGAGAACCCTACACTATAAGAAAAACGCGATTTAACGACAGATTATATTCCGTCGTTAAATTAACGACGGAATTAACGACAGATGAAGATTACGATGTTTAACGACGGACTAGCGACGGATTTTTCCGTCTCTAACGTAATGACGGAAAAATCCGTCGTTAAATATTTTTTTAATTTTTTAATTTTTTTAACGACGGAAAAATCCGTCATTAAATATTAATTTTTTTTTTAATTTTACCGACGGACAAATCCGTCGTTAAATATTATTTTTTTAATTTTTTTAATTTTAACGACGGATATTTTCCATAGTTCAATTTGATTTTGATTTTTTTTACAATTTTTGATTTTTTTTTATTTTTTTTTTGCTTTTTTTTATTTACTAATAAATACTTAACTACGAATTTAAAATTTATTTTTTAATTTTTTTTATTTTTTATTTATTTCATTTTTTTCAGATTTATTTGATTTATATGATTTTTTTAAAATTTTTATTATTTTATATTATTTTCATATTTTATATCATTTTTTAATATTGTTTATTATTTTTAATTTTTCAAGTACTAATTTTTTTTCTAATTTAAATTAATATTTGGAATATTTCTAATTTTTTTATTTTACATTTTCAAATTTCTATTTTATTTTTTTTATTTTTAAATATTATATACTATTTTTTAATATTTTATATTATTTTTAATTTTTCAAGTAATAATTTTTTTGAATTTAAATTAATATTTTGAATATTTCAAATTTTTCTAAAATTAATTTTTAATTTTTTTAAAATTTTGATTTTTTATTTATTTTATTTTTCAGATTTATTTTATTTTTTAATTTTTTTAATATTTTATATTATTTTTTAATTTTTTCAATATTTTATATTTTTTTAATATTTTATATTATTTTTTAATTTTTTTTATTTTTCAATTATGAATCTGATTTTTTTTAATATTTTTATTTATTTTATTTTATTATCTTTATTTTTTTATTATTTTTAATATATTATATCTTTTGTTATATTTAAATTACTAATTTATGATTTTTTTATAATTTTTTATTTTAATAATTTTTAGGACTTTATAATATATAATTATTTAATTTGGAAATAAAAGGTCAATGAAAATTGGTTTCGTGTGTATATATATATATATACTAGTTGTATATTTTAACTTAAATACCTTCTAGCCTACTTGGTTAGAGCTTTAGGGCATAAGGCCATTGGCCTGTGTTCGAATCTCCTGGAGCGCAGATTTCGTCTAATTTAATTCAGGTTCCAGAAATTTCATCGTTAAATTTATTATTTTTTATTTTTCACGACCGAATTCGGCAATTAGTTAGCGACGGATAAATTCCGTCGTTAACATCTTTCCGTCGTTAAATTTGTCGTTAAAATAATTTTACGACGAGAGGATTAACGACGGATTGGTGCTATGCAAGATTTTTCACCCCCAGAAATTTCGTCGTTAAATTTATTATTTTTTATTTTTCACGACCGAATTCGGCAATAAGTTAGCGACGGATAAATTCCGTCGTTAACATCTTTCTGTCGTTAAATTTGTCGTTAAAATGATTTTACGACGAGAGGATTAACGACGGATTGGTGCTATGCAAGATTTTTCACCCCCAAATTCAATTCATTTTCTTGTTTTGGAGGGTGGAATGAATTTAGTGGTTTCTCTAAAAAAAACAAATTAAAATACAGATGGAATACACTTTTGTACTAAAAGATCTCATCTGCTCAAATAGACTTTAAACTTTGTTTGAATTATAGTTACTCTGGAAAACATTATAGAGGCAAAATTGACTATTCCAAATAGGTAACTTGCCAAAAAAATTAAAAGTAAAACAAATGATATTTTATTCGATTAACATATAAAGATATTTTTTAATATTTTATACTAGAATCTATTGGTGATCGAATATTTCCTAGGAGATCAGAAGTTACGTAATAGTGACAAGTTAATGTTTGGCTACCTTTTTTTGAGAATGAATTCTTTTTTGTCATGAAGCAGAAAACGTCTTTATTCTTCAAAAATGCATTTTGATGATTATTTAAAAATTACACACAACACACGTATAATATATATACATATATATATACTGTATAATTTGATGTTTTTTTTTTTTTTTTTTTTCTTGTGACAATTCATTGCTACAACTAGTTATTGATATGAAGTGTTTTGACCTGTTGTAGCCCGTATAGCATATTACCCAAAATTAAGAATTAATTTGCTTTTATTGTTGTTGGGAACATTCGATGCCAACCGTGCGAGAGGTGTCTGGAACTTTTAAAAATCATCCAAAATACACATTAATGCAATGTTTTTTCAAAATATATTTTTTGGGATATTCATATGGCCACATATAGTAGAAAATGTTAATTATGTTGATTACAATTTTTATTTTTACCTCCTCTAATGTTAACGACATTGATGTATTTTTTTTAAGACGACATCATTCATATAACAGGAGGTAAAATAAAACTTGGAACCGACATAATTAACATCTTAATATGGTCAAATGGATCTCCAAATATATTTTTAAAAAATATTATAAAAATATGTATTTTGATTAAATAAATAAAAAAAAATTCCGGCCGCCGTGGACGGCATTGAATGTCCTTGTCGGTGTCTTTAACCCTGAGAATTTGCTCTTCTCGCTGGGACTTACTTCGTAATTTGTTTTCCTAGAAAACTTATATTTTTATGAGTGCGACTATATCTAAAAAGATGTAAAAAATTATGGAAGCATATAATAAATCTAATGTTCATGCCACAATTTATTATATTTTAATCCATTTGAATTGTAAGTATATCATAAATGTATCATAGTGATCTAATACACAATATATAATGAAAACATATATTAAAATGCGACATAGAATCATGAGAATTAAATCACACACGAATTAATAATAAAAAAAAAGATAATTGTAGGAATCCCACGAATTTTGTTTCTATTTATACATAACGTTACTGAGCACATAAGATCCTTTATTCCATATATAATTTTTATGTCCCACAAGTATCCTATTTGAGTTCCTAACGACTAAAGCACCAAAAAAGAAAAGAAAGAAAGCTAGAAAAGCAAGAAAATGAGCCCTAAAACACATGGAATTTCCTGTTACACTTTTCGTGTTACACCCCGTGTTACATTTTCAAATTACGAGTATTTCTTGTACTTTTTTTTTCTTTAATTTTATTTTTATGTGATTTAGTTTAATTTTATGATTATTTTTAGGGTTCACACCACCCAATTAGGGTTTATAATTATTTTTTAATATTTAATTTTCAATTTTCAATTTTCAATTAATAATTCATTATTATGGTTGATTTTTTCAAAATTACATTTTTCAATCTTTTTAATTCATTTTTTTTGTTGATAAATGTTGACTATGATTATTTATGTTGTAATTAATTTTTATTTTATAATAAATATTATTAAAATCACAAATTTAATAATGAAACACGGAGTGAAACACGAAATAGTGTAACAGGAAATTTCAACCCTAATTAAAATGCGTACCGTTCCAAACTTCCAATCCAAACATTTGGAGGGGTTCTCTTATTTTTCTTTTTCTTTTCTAGTTCTTCTATTTATAGTTGCGTGCATTAAAAATGAAGAAATGAGTTATTGATTTGATAGACAAATATGAGTAATGAGATTCCTATTACATTTTGGTATCTCATTTCCATTATACCGATGCACATTATATGGATCAAATATCATACTAGCTATTATATTAGATCACATGTATATATATATATATATAATTTATGGTATAAAAATAGTAAATTCACCCTCATTTTGGCCCACATGGTGGTGGCCGGTGGGTCTTTATATATCGAGCATATTAATATCTAAATTGATGTAGTGAGGGGATAAAAAAAAATACTACTTAAATAATTTTATCTAAAAAAATCAAAATTATTTTTTTTCATTTTTGCTACTGCGATGCGACTCATGTAAGTCCATTATCTTGTAAAATGTTTTTCCTCCCTTTATTCTTATCAATATTTTATGTTTAAACGTAATATTTCAAGTTTACTTTTATTATAGATTTAAGGTAAAAAAAAATTATAATTATGGATTTGAGAAGGAACAGTTAAAGACTCGAATGTATAGGGTTTTATTTATATTTTTTGATTTCACAATTCTCCTATATATAAAATTTGTGGCATTATTTATGCAAGGCAATTAATTAAAAATATATATATATATATATTAATTTGTATTATGATAAAAGAAAATTGAGCAAAATTGAGTAACATCTGTACTCTAGCATGAAAGCTGGGAGGGGGGGGGGGCTGGAAATAAAAGGAAGAAAAAGTAGAAACAGAAGCAGATACACAGGCTTTGTTGGTGGAGGCTCATTTTGTACCTACTTTTGGACATTTGTGGTGACTATTACTACTACTGGTGGCAAATCAAATGCCATTTACACACGCGTGAAATAATTCTTTATATACATACACACATACATACATTCAAATGCAACATAAAAGTACCCAACTCTTTTTGGACACTCAGAAAACAGCTAATTAACCTAAGTCTCTCTCTCTCTCTCTCTAGATTTCTTTCTCTCTCTGTGAGAATTAAGACAAACATCCCGGAAGCCAAGATGTTAACCTTTTTCTGCATTTGCACCTGCACCTTCTAGCTTGTTCGCTCTTTAATACTTGTTTAATTAATTATTATTTTGTATTTGGTTCTCATCAATCGTTATCACGATTTCCAGCTTCGTTTCATCAGCAAAAGATCAATGCTGAGTGTAAGAAAAAGGTCTAAAATACTAGGGCTACAACAGCACACACAAACACATAGTGATTCTTGATCTGAAAATATAGAACACTTGAAGGAGGTGCAGATGCATATGCAGATGAAGGTCATTTTTGGAAATTTAAGTCTGACTGTGCAGCATCATTATCATATGTTCTTCTCTCTCTCTCTCTAACACTGACACAGATCCTTGCCATTCAAGACATCAATTGCCGCGTTTCTGTTGTAGATTTTTCGATCGGCTTTCTGAAATATTGAATAGCACGACCATCGGTTCAAGAATTTATCATTTTGTTCAGAAAATGAAACGCTGCATCTTAATATATGGAGTTCATATACGGAGGTCAAGGTACAATCTCTCTCTCTCTCTCTCTCTCACACACACACACACACACACAGCCCATATAATTGTTCATCCTAAAAAATGTACCTTAGATCTACACTGTAGTTTGGAGACGTATAATGTTAGAATATGAGAAAGAAAGGTAGGATTCCTTTTCCTTAATTTGCATGTAATATGTTGGGAATATTGATCTATATTATCACCCGCTAATAAATAAAGTGGCATATTCTTGCTCTTTATTCTAGCTAATTCCTCAATTGATAATTGATTCTTCATTGTATTAATGATCATAAATTGGGATTGCAAGAGTTTATCACTAGACAAAATCATTTCATTTCCAAGAATTATGCACTTCACTCATCAATAGGCTGTTTTGAACAATGATAAAAAAGAACCACTAAACAAATATTCTTAAAATAAATTTATTTGACAATACGTGTTGTTATAGGAACATCAAAGTTTTGTTAATTTTTTAAATTCCTGGTTGTATTGTGATGAACTTTCCAAGTTGCTCACACACAGTGTGTTTTGAAAGTTGTATATATAGTTCGATATAATTATTTTATATATAGCTGGTGTGGCACGTGTGCACACGCACATATATTTTTAGTTTAAAAGAAATTTTGAGTAATTTAAGCTTACAACCAATTATAGGTGGAAACAATTATGAAGATTAATTAAGTTAAGAGATACATATAAATACCTTATTGCTTTTACATATACATATATACATATTCTTTTGTATGTATAGATCCACCATTAATGGAAAGAGGTAACTAAGAAAAATGATATACGAGTATATGACAGCATTCATATTGTCTTGAGAATTTAACTTCGTTTATAAGTACACTTGTATATATACGGATGAAATCATCCTGAACACAATAATAATGTGTTACATCTTCTGCCGCACAATCAAATTTATCAGTTTTTTTTTTCATTCAATTTCAATTTGTCGTGTTTTAGTTAATTTGAATTTAATTACACTTGTTTATTATAGTTTAATATATTCAATTAGGGTATAATTATATGTTTTATTATTTAATTTTCAAACAATCAATTATTAACTAAAAACTAAAAATTAAATATTAAAAAATATTTTTGAACCGGCCCTAATTTAGTAGCTGGACCTAAACTGAATCCTAACTAATAAGCGTAAATTTAAACTAAAGTACAATAAATTAAAATAAAAAAACTAATAAATTTGATCGTGTTATCCAAAAGATGTAACACAATTATTTTGCAAATTATTTCATCCATTTTATATAAGCGTACGTCTTATGTATAGATTTTAATGTCTTTATAAAAAAAAAAAATGTATGTACAACTATTGCTATGCGGAATTGAGTTGAAGTAGCTACATTTTCAAGGTGTGGGTGAGTTTGTTACTTTTAATGTCGCTTCTTTTCATGGTAAGAATGACCACGATGTTCAGAGACAAATTTGAATCTACTTGTTAGAATAAATACGGGAAAGTCTATGCTATTCATATGCTATTATTCACAATTAAAAATATTTTGTTACATATATAAATTGTGAAGATTATTTTCATAAATATATAATTAACATAATAAATTATAACTTCCACGTGTCACAATTTTTATAGTTGAGGGTAGTACCTCATGAAGTAGTATAAAATTTCCCAATCTATCAAATTATACACACATGCGCGCGCATGTGTCTCACATGCCAGAATTGATCTACAAAATTCAGAAATTCGATGTTTCATTTCATTAAGTTAATCTCTAATTAAAACTATAACAAAGTTGCTACTAATTTTTTATTTTCTAGCTAGCTATTGGATTAAGCTTATTACTATTATTATACATTTCTCATTATTACATGCTATCACTATACTTAATTATATACTAAAATCATGAGTAATATATTTGAAGATGGATTGATAATTTTTATACCGTGGTAATTAGTCAGATATTTACAATATGTTAAGAAGTGTTTATTAGTTAAGTTTGAAATTGATTTTTATGCGTCTAACATAGATTTAGATAATTATATTAATGAGACATTTATTTATTTATTCCCGTTAATGAGACATTCATTAGTAGCTGTATGTTGATTGTGTCTTTGATGAATATAAAGTTAATATGGACTGTATTCCTCAGATTTACGCTCAACAAAAAACTTAAAAAGTTAATTATTTTTACTAACTAATTAAAAATAAAATTACACTATACAACCATTGCTTAGTTTAATCGTGTACAATAAAAATAACTGGATAGGGATAGCAATTTTGATACGTAAGTTTTTTAAACATATTTTAAAGTTGTTATATCAAAAGTGTGTATATATATAATAAAAAATTATGTATTTTATAGAAACTAAGTTTGTATAGGACAAATAATTAAGCTTATAATAGGGGAATATATAGGAGGGATATATATGTATATATGTATATATATATGAGATTCACCCATAACGAATTTCTAAGTTGTTTCTTGAACTTTAGGCTAGAGCGATCGATGCAACTAATGCAACTTTTTTTTAAAATATATAATGGTTTTAATTGCAATTAATGGCAGACTGCATCATACTCGACTTCTCAACATCAATTATGAGAAGTCTCAAGTTATTCAAAATTGACGACTCACATATTTTACAATCATTAAATATTGACAAAGATATTTATGCTAGATGTGAAATAAAATATGTATTTGGCCCCCGCGTCCTCTAATTAAAAACAAAAAACAAATTTCATTTTTCCATTTTCTTACCAAAATTTCATTTCATTTTCAAAACGTTATGGTGCTGAGTAATTGTGCATAAATTTAATATATTGTTTGTTTATCTCAATTTGCATAATATACGTCAATTTTGAAGTTAAAATGTGGAACGTTACAAAAATTGTTTGAGCAAAATAGTATAAAGCAACTAATTCTAATTAGAGCTAGGTTCATTTTTATTTTATTCTTTTAGGGAAACCTAGTTCAAATTCTAATTAGCTTATTGGATATACTTGTACTGATTTTCAATCGTTAATTAAGGCGATTTTCTATGATTTTAATTTTAGTTTATATTTATTGAATTTTCTTGTCTTGTTAAAAATTTATTTCATTTTCTCATGAAACCAATCAAGCCGGCTGTCATAATTAAATAGAATCCAAATAGTCTTGGTTTGATGGTGGATTATTAAATCATTAGAAAACTGATTTAGTAATGTTATTATCTTAAATGGCACGATATATCGTTTAATGTTCGGAAAAGAAAAAAGCTAGTTCCCCAACTACAATTGGCAGAATCCAAGTTTTATGCTTTAAGATCAACAAAAAGTTAAAATTTGCATCTTAATGATTATTCCAAATTTAAGTTATACATTTTTTTAAACTTTTAATTTTTAATAATAAATATTAATTAGGATTAATTATAATACGATAAATTTTATTTTTATGAAAACATTATTAACACTACATAATTTTGATGTTGATACACAAAGTTGGGACTAGAGGATCTCTTCTCTTTTGCCTCGTAAATTTCAAAATTGAACTTTTTATAAATTTTTTTTTTACTCACACACCCGACCTTTGGTCTCCAAACAATCTCACTCCATCACTAGACCATCCCCACACTACAAGAAAAACCGGATATTCCTGCGGACCAGGGCTGCAGGAATCGGCCCAAAATCCGCTGGAATTAGGTAATTCCTACGGGCATTCCTGCGGGCCCAGTCCGCAGGAAAAAGGGCCGATGAAATTTTCAAAATCCTGCGGGATTCCTGCGGAAAAATTATTCCTGCGGACATTCCAGCGGATCTAGGCCCGCAGGAATCATAAAAAAAAATATTGAACAAAAAAGATTTATTTTTTTTTGGCATTCTCCAAGCCCACGCGAGGCCCCACCCCACCGTGGCCACCCCACACACTAGCCACGCCCTTCGCGAGCCTCAGCTGGAGCCGCAAAAGATTTATTTTTTTTTGGCATTCTCGCGAGCCTCAGCTGGAGCCGATAGGAGCCGCCCAACCGCTGCTGCATATAATTGTCCATCAAATTGTGCTCTTTGAGGGGTTTCGAACCCTCACCCTCCTGCTCGCGTAGGTAGCACCTTAACCACTGGTACCAAACATGATTTATGTTCATAGTTCCATATAATTTATATATATTATATATTTATTATGTTTTGCATTATTTGATACACACACACACACACAAATAAAATATAATGTAATGTAATATAATATAATATAATATAATATATAGTTTAATAAATTTTTTTGTAAAATAAAACTTAAATTTTTAAATGATATTTTTTAATATTGTTTCTATTGAATATGATATAAAGGCATATAATACATGATATACCTAATTAAATTGTTGTGAATATATATAAATATATATATATATTATGCAATGTAAAAAAATAATTTGTGATATGCGTTAATTTCTTTGGACTTTTAGTCATAAAAACTTTTATTGTCATTTTATTTTATTCTTTCTAGCTACAAGATTTTAATAGATTAGTAAAAATCGTAAAAATTTAAAGATATAATTTTAAGAAATATAGGTGTTACTTTTATTTATTATATAATTAATCATTTTAAAAATGTAATATTAATTTAAAAAACAATTGGAATTATGTCGAACTGTTGATGAAATTTATAAAAATAAGAATAAAAAAGTATACATAATTTTTTACTAAAGTTTCATCTATAATTAAAAATTAATAAAAAAAACTCTACACATATACATTTTATTTTATTTTCCTAAATTTCTAATTAATTCTTTTTTTTCTCAATTTGTTGCATTATTATTTTCATTATCTTTAAAGATTAAGGTCTTGTATCACTTAAAATCTACACAAATCTTTTGTGGATTATATTATGTTTAAAACAAAAAAATTAAAAATTAAAAATTTAAAAATAAATACAAAATATTCCAATGAAATTTTGGTACCAAAATAATTGAAATTATAGCGAAATTTAAATTAAGAGAAATAAAAATAATAAAATAATTAAAAAATGATTCCAGCAGGTGTTTTCCTCAGGAATACCCGTTGGAATTTTTTAAGAAATATTAAAAAATTATAAAAAATAAATAATTCCTGTGAGAAATGAACCCGTTGGAATGTCCGCTGGAATTTTACAAAATTTCAGCAGAAAATTGACCCGTTGGAATTTTTTCGCTGGAATATCCGGTTTTTTCTTGTAGTGCCACCAGTACTGAACTTTTTATAAGTTTAACAATGTACGGGAAATCAGGAAAATAAGAGATAAATTAATATTGGGATTTGAATTATGGAATTGGTGACGCAAGAATGTAATCGAGCATCCAAATAAAATTTGGGCCCATAAAATTAAATCATTTTAATACTAAGTAGGCTCGAAATCAAAATTTGAATATTGCACTAATTTTATTTCATTATCCATTGGACTCAAGCTACATATAGGCCCAATAACATCTATGTGGGCTGAATTTAAAAAAAAAAACATCAGAAAAAATTCCTGCCGTTTCCTCACCGTCGACGTGAGGCAGCGCCGCCCGTTTTCAAGAGTCCGTTTAAAACCTCTTTTCACGGGCTTTCCAAATATTGTATATTTTTCAGTTTAATGTTCATGGTCGTTTTGACCTTCGATTTCGGATGAAAAATTGGAACCCTAGCTTTAAAGTTTAATATTGATGCATGATTGTTATTTGAGAGTTGGTGTAAGGTGCGCATGATCGGTAGTTTTGTTGGAATTTTAGTGTTGCCGGACGGCGGCGTGGGACTCCGGTGTTTCGGTGAGGGATATTTTTGGGCGTTAAAAAAAGAATTTGATATAAGATCCGGGCCAAATTACAATTTTTTAAGAAGTTTTACACCCCTTAAAAATTAAAATATTGATTTTTCGGCATCAAAATCTGTCGTTAGTCCGTTACTAACTCGTCTAGGAATCCATACCTAGCCTGTTGGTTTTTTGGAGATGAATTTAGTTCGCTGCTAAATCAATGTTTTCTTGTAGTGAATTATATATAAACGAAGTGCTAATTGTGCTATTTCATCATACATATGTCCTCTTAATTTTTAATTATATATATATATATTTTTAGATTTATGTATTATTTTTCCTAATTAGAATTGAATTTTTTGTTAGATTCAAGATTTCACTTCCATGAATGGAGAAATTCTTCAGGATCGAACCGATGCTGAAACACAAAATACAATTGTTATAATGCTTAAAAATACGATGAATATTCAATAGTTGGAATAGAGTGTCTCGTCTAAAACATATGACACGCTCTTTGCCTAGTGTTACATATATATGTCGCTGTCACTGGGTAAACCCCGCCCCTGTGTAATAGTCTGCAAACCTACACAGGGGAGGTAAACCACACTTGGCAAGCCAGGTGTGACAGGCTCACACCTAGTGGTGTTGGTGGTGGGTCGAACTTGAGACTTTTGGCCTCAAGAAACACCACTCCACCACTAGGCCATCCCAAGGGGACATATGTCGCTGTTTTTATTTGAGGATCCAATGTTGATTGTTTATTGATATTACTATATATATATTGTGTGAACACAGCTGTGACAATCTTGATAGTATGTAGAATTTATTGCCAAACCTGAATTCTAGTTCGCCATTTTAACCTGCCTCAGTTGTGCCAAAATTGAAATCTCCCGCCTTATTTGGGGTAGCCAGATTATTAAACAACTCAAATATTTTCACCAACAACCATATATTAAAATGAAGCAATATTTAATTGACGTGGCATGTTCATTATTCACTCGATGCCGCCTCAATGTGTAGATATAGTAAATATGGTGTTACCGTGTAGAGATGTGTGTAAAAAGCTAGATAAAAAAATTAAGATTAAATAATACATACGGCCACCGTAGCCTACCATAACATGTCATGAAATATACAATATAGCATGTGGTGGAAAAACAATTGGACAGATGAAATCTATAGTGTACCTTATTTGTAGTATTATATAATATATTTTTTAATTGAAAAGGCTGAAATAGGGAGGGAGATAAATTTTATGCTTGTGTGTTGAGCAAAGTTGCTGTCGTTTTGATTTGTTTTCAACCACAACATATTTATATCTATTTCTAAGATAATCTAATTGTCAGTCTTTGCCACATCTTTTCACATTCGTACCCTCCTGCAAAAGACATTCCTAGATAAAAAAAAAGGAAACGACTAAATATATATATATATATATATATATATATTCAGCAACTTCTTATATATTAGAAACATTGAGCTTGGTTAATATTGATTTTTGCAGGGTTAGAACGAGACTTATAGTTCAATGATAATTTATAATTTTATATATGACTATATCAGTGAGTGATTGGGATTTGGGATTCTATTTTTTTTTCTCCACTGCTCAATTTTTTTAAAATAATGTTGCAATGTTGTAGTGCTTATTTGTGGTGGGATCGGAGTTGGCGTTTTCATTTTTAAATTAATTAATTTAAATGGTGTGACCAAATTGAGTTGTAATTCAACGATGCGATAATAGATTGTGTACGTTCTATTATCAAAATCATATTTTGCGAGACTTTATCGTAAGAATGCTTTAATTCACATTATTAGTCTTTACTACGGTTATTTCGCTTTACTTGATTAGCTTTTACCACGAATACTTCACACTCTGTGAGTCTTCATATATTCAATAATTGAGAAAATTCATTCTCACAGAGAGAGAGAGAGAGAGAGAGAGAGAGAGAATCGCTTCCCTAGATTACTTTTACTACGGTTACTTCTCACGTTATTTTCATCAAATTAGAAAATTTATTCTCTAATAGAGTGAGAGAGACACTAAGGGGTGGTTACGAATTACAATCAACTTTTTTTTTATTAAACGATTAAATAAATTTTTAAAAAAGGAAGGAGACTAGGTATAGTTGTCCAATCACAATAAAAAAACTGATGTCATCACTTTTTAAAAAAAATCTCAAAAACTTTGAACGATCATAACTCACTCATTTCAAATAGGATTAACGCAAATAATATACCAAATTAAAGATCTTTTCATGCTCTTTAATTCAAGATCAGTCATGGATATGTTTGTTCAAATAAATATAGATGAAAAATACAAAATATAAATTTTTACTCGTGTCCAGCGCGAAAATGCTTTCGTTAGCTTTTAAATAATGATTCGTCAGCATTATGATAAGTTGATTACGTATGCTGACGAAGCATTTGTCATATGCTAACATATTGCATTTATTGTGCTAATGAATGCTTATCATAATGTTAACGTAGTACGCATACTTATATTATTATTATGATTTATTACATTTCAATTATGACTTATAATTATTTTTTATGATTTAATTTTTATGTTTTAGTTACTAATTGAATATTATATATTATTTATTTTATCAAATTAGAATATGTTAGTTAGAGTTTTCTTCATCCATTTATGGTTTATAACTTATGCTAACGATGAATTGTCATATGCTAACATAGTTTATTCGCAATGCTAATAAAATAATATCATTATGCTAATGTTTTATATTTATATTGTTATTATGATTTATTCCATCCAATTGGGGTATATAATTAATTTTTAGAATTTAATTCTATTTTTAGATCATTGAAGTTTATTATATCTAAATCATGGTTTATTTAATCCTATTAGAATTTATAATTATATTTTAGGCAATGTTTGGTAGCCTGGATAAAGATATATTAGTATATGTATCCAGCAATAACCGTGTGTTTAGTAGCCATTATTCGTTCACGTGAGGCCCGGTCTTAATGTGAGGCTCGGGGTGTAATTTACTGATTCGGCTGGATAATGTATCTGACGCCCCCCCTCGGATACAGTTTATGGCATAGCAATCTTAGTATATATGCCTTTATCTAGGCTACCAAACCTTGTCTAAACTAATTTACTCATTCCAGAACTTAGTCTACCAAATAAAACAATGTACCAAACAGATGTGTGAAATAATCTTAGTATATTTATCTTAATAACCAAACACACAATTAAAATAGCTAATACACAATTATCTTTTAAAGCAATCCATATTTTATTAATGTGGGTATATCCGTACCAGTATACAAAACATTGTCTTAGAATTTAATTTTTCGTTAACAATATGAGAAATTTTTTTATTAGCATAAAGATAACGCTTCGTTAGCATTACGATATGTTATCAAATATCCATCGTGATTTTTATAGGAATTACCAAATTACGTTAATACCCCGTGCGAATTTTTTTTCAAATATTATAGAATTGCCACAACTCCTTTTAATTAAATATGGACCATAGATCTTTATTGATTGTATGGTATGAGATAGGTTCTTAGTTCCTACACTAGGTAGGATTTGCATTGTAACCCTCCCCTATATATATATATATATATATATATATATATATATATATATAAAAGCAATGTGTCAATGTGTGATTATATGAACAATGAGAAAGAAGCGATAAACCAAAACCCCTTCCAACATGTAACATATTATTTTGAGAGTTCCCAAGCTCCTTTTAAAATGAATATCTAACACTTCTAAACACATAAAAAATTGAAAATTATTATTGTCTCAGCTACAATTTAAAATTCGTGTTATAATTGCAAACCGAAAATCTCGTGATTTTTAAAGCAGTTTAATTAAGTTATCATAATTCAATTATCTCCCAACTTGAGATCCCAATTTCCGAAATTGATTTTTTTGGGGGTAATTTCCGACATGAAACTTGAATATCGTTCCTTAAGAGAAATAATATTCAATCACGTAAATTAATTATCCATAACTCACCGCTTCCTAATTAAACACATTAATTAATGTGTACTTCTCTTTCTAAAATATTACATTTTGTTCCTAAAAATAAATAAATATATATTACATTTTGCAGAAGTACCCTTTGACAGACCGATAAATGATTAGTGTCTCACGACAAAGATAATTTAAGATATTATATATGCCACTATCGTATATGTGATCACGCATACATAAGTCATATTTAAATGAAATAGCAAGCAATATATATAAATTATATATTGTGTGATTGGTCTGACACACACACACACACAATGTGTATATATATATACACACACACACACACACATATATATATATATATATATATCTCTTGAGATGATATAATTTAATTAATTTGTCAGCTGGTTAATGAAGGGAAGTGGGTAGTTTCCCAATAAGGATTTTCAGTAAATTTTTAGGCTTTGAATCTCTGTTGTACTTTTTATGGATAGAGTCCAAATACGTAATTAGATATTCTATCTAAATTCAAAATTATTGTTACCAACTCTCACGATCTTCTTCTATTGATTCTCACAAATCTTTCGCTACATATTTTCCACACTTAAAAACTATTATTATTATGTACATTGATGTCAAGAGTTGATGGCTTGAGCTTCTTAAAATAACTCCAGTAAAATAAGTATTTTGAATTTTTTTATAGAGTGTTAGTAAGACAAAAAATTAATCAAATCAAATAACTCGATACTCGATTTCATGGTCATTAGTTAGAAGTTCGGTTTGATAATCAGATCAAATAAATTGAAACATAATTTCGTGTTTGATATGATTTAAAACTCTGTTCGAGCTCAAGCTCGATAAATAAAAATGGAGCAAACATGTATAACAATACCAAATTACTTGAGCTTGATTCGTGTTAGGCCCGATTAAAGTTTTTGGAACTCGACTCGATAGGTAATCAAATAAACGAATCAAACATAATTTTTAAAGTTCAATATCATTTAAAAGAAGTTTGAACATGCAAGTGTACATGTTTGGCTCAATGATCATCTCATTTTTTCTTATTTTTTTTTGTGCTACCGAGATGTTTTGCTCAACTATTTTGCGTAGTGGAGTTATTATTAAATTTTCTGTAGTAATTAACTACTCCCTCCGTCCCATTTTGATAGGCGGATTGGAGTTTTTCACGGGGATTAAGAAAAAGATTGGAAAAGACGATTAATTAAGAAACTTCCTAATTTGCCCCTATTTAATTATTTGATATTAAATTAATGCCTAGTGTAAACATATTAAATAGGGGTATATATTAATATTTTAGCTAAATATATATAGAAATATGTCTATATATCGGGACATACAAAAAAGGAAAATAACCATATCAAAATGGGACGGATGGGACGGAGAGAGTATTTGATATCTATATACTATGTATTTCATCCCACTATTATTCTTTTGTATATTGTAATATTAGTCAACTCTATATGTACAATTAATTTCTTTTTTGGTTGGTGGGGAGAATTAATGAAATTAATTATAACAAATGATATGAAATATTAAATAATAAAATCTAGCTATATGGAGTACTGAAATTGGAAACACGCAGCTGAGCACACAATGTATTTTATATTTTGTTTAAAAAAAATAAACTACGAAAAAACTAACTATAATTATTATATTTTTGAGTTATGATATTAATGAGATAATATTTCATGAATTAACATCATAGGATATATAGGACAATTATACACCAATAGAATAGAAAGATATATCGGGCAAATAAATATATTGTTTATCAGTGCACATATATCCTTAAGGAGCCGTTGCGGGCTACTCTCATTGAAAAAAATATATCTATGAAAAAGGGTAAATTTGGAGTATTCAACATAGAAGCATATTAATTCAAAATTCCACTCCCAAATTTGAAATCACATACTAATTTTTACAGTCTGTCAGAAAGAAAATTTAGGTTGTTAGTCTCAAGTCTCAACTACCAAAAGAAAATAAGGCCATTCCCATAGGATGTCTAAGTCTAACAATCACTTTCAGAAATTGAATCACCACTTCAGTCAATTGTAATATTAATTTTAATCTGGTAAATTTACTTTGTGTGATTGAATAAGGACTAATACTGTGCTCCCTCAAAATCACTGAATTTGTGAAAGCTTTGTAAATTGTGCATCCAGGAATGTACAGAACTTCTTCATAACTATACCTGTAAACTAAATTAAATATGGGCACATATATGTGTGTGTGTGTATATATAATCATCATTTTCGGAGGAAAATTATTAATATTAAGAGGTAAATTGAGTAAATCCATTTTATGATGGACTCGTGATTGCTTGCATCGTTAAAACTTAAATCTTAAAAGAAAATCGAATGGATATGAATATTAAATATATTATTGTTAAAAACTTGCAATAGGAATAACGAGAATTAAATATTGGTATTGAAACGTTGAAATACACTTTTTGGCCGCAAATCTTGTGAAATCCTCTCAAACTCATTATTTAGGATCATTTTTTGCATTTATGGACTAATTTGCCCATATTGTAAAATAAAATCACAAATAGGCTGAATTAGTATGTACCGACTATAAAATCACATATTATCATTTATCACCGGTAATACCAATCCATACCACTTTACACTCACATATACGTCTATATATGACCTAGCTAGTTGAGTATGTTTTGGAGTGTGTGCGCGCGCGCGCGTGTGAGTGATTGTGTTAACAAGATGTGTGTGTCACTCTATTTCTGCGTACGGGAACAAAATTTTTATTATATATGTTGGGGTGGTACTCTAATGCTATTGATATAATGTTATATCAATTTTTTTTTGTTCTTTTTTATTCTATTAATGTAACATGATCTCAATGATGTTGGGTAGTAACTTATAGGAGATTTTTTGTGTACGAGTATGCATGTGTGGGTATATTTCAGAGTTTGTCATGTATGTTTGTTTAAGGTGATTTTTAAATTGATTTTGAAGAGTTTTTATGCCCAAAAAAGATAAAACTCGAGCTTAAAAAAATCATATTTGAATTGAAGATGGGTAAAAAATTATTATTATTTTTTAAAAAATATGACACTTTTGGTTCCACATGTTGGTTTCGCACTAGTATATATAAATTAAAATATAATATTATTGCCAACCTGAAATGAAGTGTTTTAAATAATTTTAATAAGGGCATGTCTTGTGTGTACTAGATGCACATCAGACGATCAACGTGTTGATTAAAAAATCCATCAAGTATCAATCGTAACACTAAAAAGTATCACTAAAAAATCCAAAAGTATCACTTTTATCATTAAAAATATTAGTAAAAAAAAAAGCTGTCAAAATCAGTATCAACTTATTCCGTTATATTTTAATTAGTACTACTTCCATTTCTCTCTTCACTTGATTTAGTTGAATTTTATAACAATTATTTAGGATTTATTTCACCTAATTAATTAAGATTTATTAATAATTTTTAGTATTAATATTTTTTTTATTTTTTAATTATCATTATTAATTATTAAGATTGATTATTTCATAATTAGAGTATATATTTACTTTTTAAATTTCAATTCATATCAATAAATACTAATCATTTAACTCAAGCTTATTTATTCTGCTAGTATATACCAATATACATAAAGACATTTAAATTTCTTCAATCACTTGAATGTTGGTAGGGCAGTTGGCCATAATGGTATATATCTGCCCAGGGCACATTTGTCTATATGTCAAACCGTTCGAATACCAGATAGTATAATGCCATACCGCTCGAATATTGACTAGTATTTGCTTTGGGATTCGGACAATGATTTTTCAACCAATGAGAAGTCTTCAATGTCACATGCATCTTTTACAATCATGTCAATTTCTATGTACTTTTGTCATGGTTTTTAGCAAATTAAAGTACACTTCTTTACACTAAAATTGGATAATTCTTGGATGTAGGTAAGGAGGTGGGTAAAATGAATTTTTAGTTAAAGGATATGGATAGTTTTATATATTTCCACTATATATTAAGGGTCCTTTTAAATAGCTCAAATTAATCCGGATCAAATGCCATATTTTGGTTCCAAATTGAATAACACGAGTGAAATCCATCCCCTCATTTTCTACATCAATTCTCAATGTTTAACTTACATTACACGCATTAAGAATAATCAACAATACATTGAAATTTATTAAAATTGACTTTAAATGATCAATACACAAGTATATAAATCTAAAATGAATTTTCTTAAAAGATAAATTTGAAATTAATTTTTATACTCGTACTATAATTAATCTCAAAATAGAGAAGGTAAAAGACGTTTGTTTTTTTTTTTTTTGGGCAAAACACGTCTTTTTTCAACCATTGTCTTCTTCTTCTTCTTCGAAAGAAAAAAAACTCGAAAACCATGTTTTTATTCCTTTTATTTTATATTAATTTTCAATAAAAAATTATTCACAAATTATTTTTAACATTTATTATAAAAAATAAAAAGTGTCAAATTGGCCTCATATTAATCTATATTTTGCCTCTAAATATAATAAAACTTGAAATATACTTGTAAGTTGTAAAAAGTATGTGTGTATCTTAATCTAAACTTTTTACACAAAATAAATTTCAAAAAGTAAAGAATCCAATACGTTCACAAAACGACAAAAATTTTGCATGGGGTAATTAATTTCTTGGAAAAGAATATTATCTAAAAGAAAAGATTACAGCAAATATATAACAACTCATATGATTGAAATGTTGTAACAAAGTTTGACTCGCTATTCTTCTCATAAAAACAATAAAAAAATAGAAAATGAAATATATGAGTTGCTTGCTGTCTCAAGAAACCCAAAAATGTCATGAATATAAATCATCACAAATATTTTTAGCTTACCTAAGCTGATAGAGCTAAGCAAGAGTCAACTCTAAATGGGACCCACTCAAAGTTTTGTAATTATAAGACATTGGTCAATCATTAACCAATCAAATCAATGGGACCATTAACAGCTGCCGTGATAGGCTTCCCAACATATATAAACGACGTCGTCCTAATTTCTGTTTATCATGGGATTATAATTTAATTATTGCTTAATTTTAATTAACACCCATGCACGTACAGTAGCTATGCCTCTCCCTCATTTTTATATTGGCTCGTCAATATTTTATTAGTACTTCAAATAAGACTAAGATTTTGAATTATTTTTCTTGTCCTTTTCTATGATATAGCCACGAATTAATTATATATATTTTAATTTCTTGAATTCAATTTCCATATTGGGTTTCGAACAGACGGATGACTCGTTCAATTGTAAATAGCTCTGCTGCAACATTGAAAGATACTCGAATAATAATTCAAGCAAATGCGTATTTTTAAGTGCTGAATTAGTACTGCAATTTAATTAAGTCTTCTTGAAAACAATTAATTAAGACATGGGGTGTAATCACGATTTTTAGCAGTCTAAAAGTAGGTGGAGCTATGGCGGCCTTTGGTCCTTGTTAATACCAATTAAGGAACCATTAATTAGGCCAACATATAAGAAAAAAGTGTACTACTTTTCTTTTCATTGGTCACTCTGAATGTTTAAATTTCGACAAATTAATCTTGAGAAATTAAAAGAATCAGCCTAGCTTCAAGCTGATTTCTTTTTCAAGTAAATCTAGATTTGTAAAAAGTTAATTATGTGTATTTGACACGTATGAACATTCAAGACTTGATCTCATAGGTGGTTTACTTTAAATTAGGTAATTTTAGATACAATAATTTTTGTTTTAAATGACTAGGACACCCATAGCCACAATACAATCAATCACATTTAATTGAACATATGCAATCACACGACTTATTTTTCTTTTACTCGTTGATAATTTGTCTAACTTAATTGAGTGAGACAACAGCGGATGCTTCATTGTTTTTGACAAAGTGATGAGTTTAATTGGAGATTTTTTTATTTATTTTTTTGTTGACAGAGATAATGAAAAAAAAAAATCATGATGATTTTTTCAAAAGAAGCAGACAAATGAAAAAGGGTTTTACTATGTACTGTCAACAAAAGAAGTTTTTTTTTTTTTCATCACATAACACAAAACCCCATAAACTGAAACTCCCTATTTTTTTATAATTGATTTCTGAATCTTCACTGATCCCCTTCCCCACCACACCATGCCCCTTCAAATCTTTCAGATTGTACTTACAGTCAATTTTCTCTCACTAATAATAGTACATCTCTCTCTCATCAGTCTTGCTCTCATCATGACTGAACAAGAAACTGTTGCTGCTGCTGCTAACGTTGTTGTTGATGTTGTTGTTATTACCACAGCTAATCAACTGCTTAACTTCCTCCAGATCACACTGCAACTGGCTGCTGTCCAAAATCCCATTTGCCTTGTGATCAAGAAACGCATTATTATTATTATTATTATTATTATTATTCATCCCATAATAATGAAGCATGAACTTCTGATTTTCTTGATCGAATCCATTATAAAACCCTTGAAAACCGCAGGCGATTTCTTCGCGTTTCACGTGATCTTTGCCGCAACTCCCATCCGACGATGAACAGCTCGCTTCATTACCACCAAACACGAGCATGTTGTTGTTGCTGTTGCTTTCTTTACCGTGATAATTATACTGCAAATCGACGAGGCCCTCTTGGTTTTGCGAATAGTAAGGATATTGAGATGTGGCTGCTGTTAATGAGAAGCTGTCGGAGTTATTACAGTAGAGAAGACTTTGTGGGGCGGTAGTTGCTTCAACCGGAGCGAGGGATTTGGCAGTTTGGAGGTGAAATGATGAGTTAAAATCTCTGTATAGCTGCGACATGCTAGAGAGAGAGTGAGGTTGTGTTTGGATTAAGGTGTTTGAAAATGGAGGTTGTGAATATTTTCCCAAGTTGGATGGAATCATTAATCCCATTAATTTCTTCTTCAGCTTCGTGTTCCAGTAGTTCTTGATATCGTTGTCGGTTCGCCCCGGTAACTGAGCTGCGATGATTGACCACCTGCATTTTTTGAGCATATACAACTTCAAATGATGTTGATGAAAAAAAAAAGAAGCTTTTTTAGGCTTTGATCGACAGATATATATGACTAAATTTTATAAATTGTTGAACAGACTTTGGCATGCATATATGCATAAAATTGTGCAGAAATATAGGGGGAATGTGTTGACTTTAACTTATATGTAACGTGGGAATTTCTATTAGTTTATGGGTGCCCCATTTTTGCCATTTTTTGCCTCTTTCTGTTGATTCTTTTTTGGTTTCGGTTATAATTTGCAGAAGAAGAGGGAAATGTTCAGTTCTGTACAATGTGAGTCTCCACTTTCCAAAACTAGAATTTGCAGGTTAATTCAAATGCGTGATTTAGAACATGAGCTGACAAAAAAACATAAAAAAGAAAAGAAAAAAGAAATAATTAATTAAGAGTGAAAGAGGTTTTGGCCTTTTGGGGGTACCTGCTTCCAATGCTTGCAAAGAGTGAACAGATAATTCTGTCTTCTTCATCAGAAAATTCTCCATGTTTAATGTTAGGTCTCAGATAATTAAGCCATCTCAATCTGCAGCTCTTTCCACATCTTTTCAGACCTGATTTTCCGACAAATCCCATCACTAACAACGTCAGATAACTAATTAAACTGATTTCACTCAGAGAGAGAGAGAGAGAGAGAGAGAGAGAGGCTAACAATTGCTTCTTCTGTTTATATATAAATTAAGATATGTGATATTCAAGAAACGTACCAGCTTTTTGAGGAAGAGCGATCCAATTTCCGCCGGTGCCATATTTCTCAATGAATTCCTTCAGTTTTGCATCTTCTTCAGGCGACCATGGCCCCTTCTTCACATTTGCCTTATCACAGCAAGGAGCTCTTCCCATCTTCTAGATCTCTCTCTCTCTCTCTCACACACACACTCTCTCTCTCTCTCTCTTATATTTGGTGCATCTATCCCTGTAGGGAGGCAGGAATTTGAGAAACTTCTCTCTTCTGTCTAATAATTTGACTTGGTGTGTTGTGTGGGCTTTTAGGCTTTTTATTGATGGAAGATGATTAGGAAACAGTATGAAAGTCATCATATATATATTATATATATATATATATATATATATTACAAGACAAAAATGAACAGGCTTACTTGGCTAAATAGTTGATTACATATTCCAAGTTATTGGCTGAACAGGTAATTTAAGTTTCCATCCGAAATTATACAGTAAAAATAAAAAAATACAAAATGCATGAATTTCGTTGATGCCCAGTCTCTTTCTTGTTTTTCAAGACTCCAATAGTTAAATTAACTCTAATCTTTTATAAATACTGAAAACAAGATCAACCAAGTCAAACTACGTTAACTAGCTAATTGAACTTTCCAACCGGAATTCATGCTCAAATTATAGTTTTCAAATTTACTGCTGCAGACGCCTAACAAGAACATGCAATATTAGTAATTGATTAATTAGCTAGACTATGTATGCATGTATTAATATTGATGGATTAAATCATCTAACCTTAAATTAACTGAATGCATTACTTAATTATGTTAGGGGCAGTGCAATTTGCTTATAAAAATAAGCTCGTACGATTCATATTATGTTTGTCCAGCTTAATATATAAAAATAGTCATATTGAATAACAAAAATATCATATTCATAAAAACAAATATCATGACTATTTGCACGTATGTAAGTAATTGTAACCGTTGTCAAATACTGTGCTTTCACTGGTATTCTTTTTGGTCGTCCCGTTGAACCAAAGCCAATTTTGCAGTTAAATTTTCTGCTCCAACTAATACACAAACCTAAACTCAATTTGGTGTAGTGTGCCTTTTTCTCTCCTCCAGAGGCATATATGTTTTTCATTTTTCTACAATAAATCGATATAAATTAAATCATATATAACAGCATTAATTTTCAAGTTAACTAATTTTCAATATTATTTCGAGAATAAAAATTGAAATAAAACATGGCATTAAAATAAAGAATACATTCCAATAATTATATATTTTGATTAGATGATTCATGAATATAAAAAAAATTAAGACGTGTTATTGAAAAAAGATAAAAGTGGTATAAGATCGACGGACTCTAGCTAGTAAGAATACAATCTTTTTAATTTGACAATGAATTCATTAACTAAATGTAAATTATTGTTTGGTATAACATTTACTGCATTATAAGTTCGAGTCTGAAATTTTTGGTTAGAGATGGTGCAAGGCTCGTCAACATTCAATGTTGTTTACCTCATATAAAAATTTAAATTCAAAATTCATAAGATGATAATATAGTGAAAACCCAAGTATTCGGATATAAGGATTAGAATTCGCAACAACTGCAATAATCATGATTAAAAAGAAAGCCCCTTCGTTGTATGATCGAGCACAGAAAACACCAAAATTGATTGATTGCAAAACCAGAAAATAGTAAGAAAATTGATAATTATTCTGAAAGAATTGTGAGGTTTTTCTACTGTTTATGTATAGGTGGGTAGATTTGGGAACTGACTGATGAGAATGATCAAATTTTTATGATAATGATGACCCATCTTTTAGATTAGAGGCAGCTATATATATAGCTATACACACACACATATATATACACACTTTCATAAATATTTGATCAGATCAGGTGCCCTTTTGGATTGACTTATCAATGCTTTTTCCCCTTTTTTTTTTTGAATTGTCATAGCAGCCACTGACCAGTGACCACCCTAACTATTTACTCCCCTCCTAATTATACACTGTAAATTAATTAATCCTCTTTGCTTTTGTTCTGAATTTTTGTTTTCTCATAAATAAATAACATTAAAAAGAAATAAAGAAAGTTTGTAATAGAAATGAAAATTAGTGCTGCAGGTAGACTGCTACAACGACATTAATGCTCATGTTTCCTATGTCTGATTAGTAGTAGTTGATGTCATATATATATGTCTCCTTTATTCTCAAAATAAAATAAAAATGTCTCCTTTGATTGATGAGCTGAGATTGAGCAAGAATGGTTTTTCATTACATTTCTTTTATCAAATTTTCAGATATCGCACTTCAGAAAAGTAGAGTTACTTTAACTTGGACATAAAAAAGATGTTTGATTTTTTCAAGAATATATGGATAAAATTAAGGATTAAGGGTAGACATGCATAATTTTTACTGTTAAAATATAAATATAATATTTATTTATATAATTTAGTTATTTAAATAACAAATTATATTAATAAAATTTTATTTAAGACTATATGTTCAGTTATTCTAATAAATAGGTCGCTCTATCTGGTTTGATAGATTTTTTATTTTTTTTTAAGATTAAGCCCAGCCTATTTATGTTGATAGGTTTCTTAACTCTCAAGTACAATTTTCATAATTTTTCACTTTTTTCAACTAAAAAAGAAAATCTCTCTCTCTCTCTCTCTCTCTCTCTCTCTCTCTCTCTCTCTCTCTCTCTCTCATTTGAGTTGGAGTCTCTCCCACTCTCTCAGTTGAGATGGAGTCAAATTAACGGATTATGAGAAAACAAATTAAACGTCACTTTCTTAAATTTAGTAATGCTTACTTTGATCTCTAGCTAGCGTACAACAATATTTTAATTTTCTTGTCACTCATGCTTAATTTTATTTGTGTGTAAACTCAGTTACAATTTATGACTTATTAACTTTAAATATTTAATTCTCAATGTAAACACGTACGTAAAAGGCTTTAGAATCAATTCTTCACCTTTGGACCGGTTGTCGTTAAGACCATTTCCTGGTTAGGATGGGTTTAATAATCAAAAAACAACTTAAGAAATGCCAATTTCTACAGAATAATTTTTAATAATTTTTTTTAACTTTTTTTTATAATATCACACAAGGCATCTTTTATAATTATTTTTTTGATTTTAGCTTTTTTTGTTAAATAATTATTAATCCTAAAAGATATATGAGGTTTAATTTACATAAATAACTGGGGTCTAAAAAAAGTTTAATTAGTAGAAAAGAAGTTAGAAAAATAAATAAATTATAATACTTGATAAAAAAAAATTGATCTAGAGAGTTAACTCTCTTATTCATGTTAGAGCATCTCCTAAGGCAAACTCTATAGTAGAGTTCTTTTTTTTTTTTATATCGAGGGTAACCGCAGTCGTTACTGTGGTGCGCATTGGGTACGTAAACTCCGGCCAGCCCCTGTGTTAGTAGAGTTCATTTTACTTTAGAAAAATGTGGTGTGAGAGCAAATCTATCTCTAATTACCATCAACTCTAGCTACATTTCATTCAAAAATAGAATATTTCTTTTTTTTTTATTTTTCAAAAATTGGAAGATGATCTGGAAGCAGTTCATAAATTAATTAGGATGTAGAAACGGTTTTGGATTGTACTAAAATAATTATTGTATCATGCGTGTTCAGTTGTATTTTTATATATTATTGTGGCAATTTTATTTTAATATAATGTATTTTATGTTATTTTTATGTATTGTTACGGTATATATTTTTAATGTAATGTATTTTATGTTATTTATTGTATTTTAATTATTGAATTTTTTATGATTATATTGTGCATGCAATGATTTTTTTTCTATTTTAAGTGGTTCTTTTTATAAATAGATTATTTTTATTTTTATTATATTAAGAGAAATTAAACATAATATTAATCCTAAAAATAACACAATTTTATTTTTAACAGATTAATAAAATCAAAAAAAGAAAATAAATGTAAAAAAATGCAGAGGGATAAACAATGCTACTCTACAGGGGAGAGATACTGTTCGTACCCATCACAATAGCGGAGAGTCTGGAGTTGGGTGGGTGGAGGTTTTTTAGTGAAAATAGAACGGTTGCGCCCTGTATTTCAAATTTGGTGTTCCAACTCGTATTTCACGATTAAATTTACAAGTTTAATAATAGATATTACAAAAATAACATAATCAACCTAGTCACATTTATCAACAAAAGATTGAAATTTTAAAAATTATAAATCATATTTTAAAAATAATCAGCCATAATTATCATTTTTTTGAAAATTAAATACTAAAAAATAATTATACACCCTAATTGGGTTGGGTGAACCCTAAAAATAATCATAAAATTAAACTAAAACATAATAAATTAAAATTGACGAAAAAAATGGAAGAAAAATTTATAAATTTAATCGTGGAACACGAGTTAGAATACCAAATTTAGAATAGGGGATCACATCCGATTTATTCTGAAGGCATTGGAGATGTCCTTATATTGTAAAATGTATAGCGGACATAATAAGTAAGACATGTCCACGTTAGGTATGAAATTAATCTTGAAATGTAGAACGTTATGCGTTCAAAAGTTGGTACCATTTCCTTCATGTGTCTTCTTCTTCATCATCGATCTATTATTTCATTTTCCACAAAAATTGATTTTAGATAAGTGTGATATATTATTTCCTTATCAAAAATTGAACTCGATCCTACAAGAAAAAACATCAACTCTAAATTAAATATGCGAACTGACGACACTACTTCAAAACATATAATTAAGGCATCTTAATTTGCCAAAACATTAACTCTAAATATGTGAATGCACTACCAAATATCTCAAAGGCTGCATCTGCATGCAATTAATGTAATTAATAAGACTTGCGATTTCCTTAAAGTTAAATTACGTACCGTTGACTTCAATTTCCTGGCTTTTATATATAGCATTATTGTCAATAATTGTTTGAATTAGAAAATGTTACTTCCCAAATTTAATCTTTTGCTATATCATAACATATTTTGAAGTGACATGCATGGCTGCGAATTAGTACAAATTGCTTTAAAATAATGCATTATGCGAACACGTAGTCTATATGAACACACAGAAAAAAGACCACGAAATATGAGAAAAACAGAAGAAAAGTGCTCTTTACACATGCAGCGACTTTTACTAGAAAAACAATATTTAAATAAACGTTTTTATAGTAAATCATTAATCTTTGTCTTCTCTCGTGAGACATCGAATCTTTTGTTTAAAAAACACTTAAAATAGAAAGTGTAAGATATTAAATTAATTAATGAAGATTGTCCAATCAAATAAACTATTTTGGGAAAGGGGACAAGTGTCCTCGTCTCCATTGACTTTGGGCCAGCTAATATAAGATTAGTATCTATGATTTGCTTAATCCTTACTTAAATCAATGGTTGGCAAACTAAGGTTGAAATTTGTTTTTTCAGAAAGTGTTATTTTATCATCGGTTAATTACCCATCTTAATAGAGAACTCAATTTCATCTTCAAATGATGCTACTTAAGTCATTTAATTTGTTGAGGTGGTTCTCAACGATTGTACTATTGATGATCTTTGATGATTAATAATATATATATATATATATCTCTAAAATTATTCGATTTTATGTATAACAAATTTGGAAGTGAGAATAAATTAATGTCACATTGTATACTACGTTACATGCAGCTTAGTGGATATACTACACCAAGTGGAATGCATCGCGAGTAGAATTTAATTACTTTACGTGTATATATATATATATATATATATATATATATTCATGTTTGTAAATATTTTCAAATTGGATTATTAATTAAGTGGGTTTGGTTAATGAGAAAATGAAGATATGGGTTTTTGAACCACTAAACTTTAATTAGCGGTTCTGCATTTGTAATTCTATATCGATTTGTTTTTAAAATTAATTTTGCCAATATTTCCGTCGGACAAAAAGTATTATTTCTCAACATGAGTGATTTTTAAATTTTGAGTGTGTGAAATGATACTTCCTACATTCTTTTTAATTTCTCGATTGGACATCGGACAAATTAAATGGATATTTTTCGGCCACAAGGTTGGTTTGCGAATTTTTGGTTTTGGTTTCGAGTTGAGGCCAATTTAATGTTGAATCTAAAAAAATTAATAAGAGGTCAAATATAGTGTACCGATTTTCTCTTTTATTTTATACTCCCTCCGTTTCATTTTGTTTGTTGTCTTTGGTTTTTTCTTTTGTGTCAAAATATTTGTTGTTTTATATATTTTGACACCCTCTCTCTCAAATTTAACCTTACAAATATATGGAGAGAGAAAATATTTTCAACTTTTTAGGAAAATATAAATGAATATGATTTTATGTAATATAAAAGGGAGTGATATAATAGTTCAAATTAATTCTAAATTAAAATTCTAAAATAACAAACAAAATGAAACGGGGGGAGTATATACTTTCCTAATGATGTTATGATGAAATCGACAACATATCCAAACCCATCAACCCAAGATGGGCCGGAGCCCACTAAGCTATGGTAACATCGTCATGCACTTCGCCTAATTTGAACGTCTAAATTTTGACTTTCAAATGTCTGCCTCTAACTGGTAAAATACTCGCATCTTAATATAATCTATACTTTACAATGAAGAAGCATAGCAAAGATGGAATTTTATGTATGTTAGCTTAAATTATGATCGCATTCTATTGATTCATATAGTGTATAATTGGATAATAGGAAAACTATATGCTTGAGACATAACTCGTTTCAATTAGATAGATAACTATTAAATAATCATAATAATTAGTTTTTGTTATTATGTATAAGTATTAAAAATAACTATCATCTAATAAATCTTTAAAGTTTTTCTAGGACACCCAATCGATGAGGATTCCTGTATAAAGAAGAGATATTTTGGGTACGAGACTCCACCAATTCGCCAAATTAAAAAGGAAAATTGATTTTCTCTTGCATTTTATATCTCATGTATATATCATATCATGTGTGCAATATATGCCAAGTTTGACGGATATATGGCCAGTAATTAAGTTGTACATGCATCGAATTTGATCTAGATTTAATGAAAACTAGTTAGTCATGATATATGTCATTAATTAACTAAAACATTAGAGTAGATCATAAATATTGACCTTTTACGCAAAGGTCGTGAACTAAATCATTGCTTATGTCATTTTTTTTATATTATAAATAACAAATTTCAATCAAGCAGCCAATCATTAAAAAAAATTATATAGGTCAACTATCCGATCTATCTTCTCAGTCTCTCATCCATTTATCAAAACAAGGCCTTGGATAACCCAATTATTACACGTTTTAAGCCGGAAGCAGACTATGGAAATCACTGTACTCCTTCGGACCCTCGGTCTCATTTATATAGACTGGTTCGACTTTTTCAATTATAATTGAGAAAATTATTGAAAAAAACAGTTAAATAAGTAAATTTCGTAATATGTTCATACTTATTTTCTTTGACAATGAATTAATATTTAATGTAAACAAGAATATATTAGTAAATGGGTTAAATAAATATAAAACAACCTATGTGCTAGGGCATTCAAAAGAAAATTGAATGAAACATAGCGAGTATATGTTGAGTATTATTTCTACATAACAACTTAGAAATCATATACTAAAATGTACTAATTATACATAAAGGGAAAGGAATGAAAAAAATGAGAAGCAAATATTAATTGTACTAGGGCTGATGGAGCTATGGGGTGTGTTATGTATGGATGTGTGTGTGTGTGTGTGTGTGTGTGTGAGTGAGAGAGAGAGAGAGAGAGAGAGAGGCATGAAGGGGTTGCGTGTGAGTGAGTGAGTACTGAAAACACAGAGTTTTGAGGGTGGAGTGCGTGTGTGCGAGCAGTAAATATAATGAGCGCGCCTCCACGGTCGAAACGTGTCGCCTTGTTGTCTGGAATTGCCAGAACCACACCACCCCATGCAAATTACTAAATTACAAACCAACCCCACATTTATTTCCATATTCTTTCACTCTAGGCGGCTACGCGATTTTCAATCTCGCACCCCTTTTAATTACTTTAACATAACCATCAATTCTTAAGTAGTATTGTATACACACACGTATATACACAAACCCATACACGTGATATAACTTTTTTAAAATTAGTACTAGATAAATTAATAACCTCTACATAAAAAAATTAAACTAACAAAATTCCCCATATAAAAAAATCGTAATTATTTGATTGTTAGTCTTAATATAAAAATTATGTTTGTTACAATATTTTTTCATTAACATTATTTAATATACTATCTAGAGTAATGATACCATAGCTCCTTATTAGCTAATTTTGTTAAAATATTATTATTATTAAGAATAAATCTATATAATAATGTATGTGCAACTATTATTTTACAAAACTCGGTAATAATAGATTATCCATAATATATATTAATTAGCGGGTGAGTGAGATGAGTAAGTAGTGCATTAGTGGCCCATTCCGCGGTATAATTTCCACCCAAGCCCATTTATAAGGAAAATATTCCCTAATAGTCAATTTCACCTAATGATATCACCACTTATTGTTTTCTCTCTCTTTTTTTTCCCCCTTAAGAAGTAGTTACACTTCACCCGTCGAAATATGATTATATGAGCGTGTTAGAATCTTATCAAAAATAAATAAATTTATTGCTATCCATCGTAGTGTGTAAATTTTCCATTTATATCATATTAAGCTACTAGTGGTAGCCGATTTTTTAAAGAAACTCCTCAATTACATAAAAGAACACAACATTTACACTAAATTAGGGTTAATTGGACAAAAAGATCACAATCTTTTAACCAAGTTGTAAATTTGAAAACACCTGTTCGACACGTCATTTTTTTGGCAATGGATTCTGAGGTGTCCATCATTTTTATTGCTTGTATACATGTATACCAAAGAAAGTCGATCACATTGAAATTTATTTGCCAGATTTCTTTTTGTAATATTTAATTTGCAACAAAATAAAACATTAATATTAAATTTGTAAAATTTAAAAGTTATGTCAAATTTGCAATCTCGTGTTAAAGTTGTTATTTTTTATACAATTAATCATAATAAATTAAAATATTATATAACCAAATCTATATTATATCTAAAAGTAAGATAGTCACTATAAATAGTAATAATTAGTTTTCCCGCCTAAATGCACTTTATATAAATAAAAATAAAATATTTATTAATTAATTAATATCTATATTATATAGTCATTCAATACTAGATTTTCAATATTATAAATTATTATTTTTATTTTGCAAAAATACTATATTTTTATTAAAAATCATTTTGTTCATAAGATGAAATAAACTATGTGGTCTTTAAATTGTTTATTTATATGTGAATTTTCTAAACACCTATTTTTTTCTTTACAATGGATCATAATTTTATGTCAATTATCATTCTTTTAACTATTATGAGTGAATGTTCTAATATAATAATTTAAAAATATTTTAAATTTTTAACTTGATTAAATATATTAAAATGATTCCAGATCCACATCAAAATTTCAATTGAATATATTTAAATTTTTAAATTAAATGTATTAGTCAAGATACACATGGAGAATTTAAAATTAAATCTACTTAAATTTTTGAATTAAATGTATTAATTGAACTTAGCAATTAATTATTAAATATATTTATGTCATGAATATATTATATATATACATGTATATGCATATATATATATATTAAATAATTAAAGCTTATACTTTTAGTTTTTCAAACAAAAATCATCTCACATCAAGAAACTTACAAATATTGTTATGCATGAACAAATTATAAATTATGAGTCCCAACAATGATATTTCCACATTTGTTGATCTCTAAGTTGAGATCAAATGTAATATTTAGATATTTGATATTATCATTTTAATATTAAATATTAAATATATTTTAAATTTATAGATTTGAATTAAATTATATATATTAAATAGTTCAAATGAATTTTTTTAAAAATATTGATTTAAATTTTCTACTCTTTAATTGATTAAGAGTGTTTCTATATACACCACTTTTTTTTTCTTTATACACCACGTTTATTTTATACATCACACATCTTTTTCATATTTTCACATTTTATCTTTACACACCACGATAAAAGTCATTTCTATCATTTCACTATGAGAATAAATTAAAAAAAATAATTCAAAAGAAAATAAAATAAAAATTATTCTCCACCCTCACTCTTTTCCCTCCATACTACAGACCTGCCGCCCTCCGTCGTCGTCACCTTTCTTCCTGACCCGCCACCTTCGCTTTTCTTCCCCAATAATTAATTTATTTTTCAAAATAAAATAGAGAAGGATGTAGTTGCCGTCAACACAGTGTTCAAACTCTGACAAAATCCTTTTTGAGATTTATAAAATATTCTGACAAATTCTTCAACGTCACCAAATTTTAAAGTATTATCGTCAACACCATGTTCCAAATTTCAACCTCTCAATCAAATATATGTATTTTTTCAAACATTTATGCGACAAATCCTATGATTGGAGAAGTTAGCGAAATCAATTTGTTAGCCTAAAAAATAAATATGGAAGAAGAGGAGAGAAATGGAGATTAGCCTAAATGGAGGGAAAAGAGAGAGCAATTGTGGGGGTAATGCAACGGCTAGGGTCACTGGGGTGAGAAGAATGAGGTTATTTATTTTTATTTTATTTATTTTTTAAGTAATTTTTAAAATTAAAAATGATATTTATGTGAATTAATAATTATTTATTTTTGAATTAAATTTAATAGTGGTGTATAAAGAAAATTTAGTGGCGTATTTAGAAACACCCATTAATTAAATATATTTTAAAAAATCAAGATCTGCATACAAATTTTTAAATAAAATATATTTAAATTTTGAATGGTCAAAACTCGAAATGTATTTGATCTTATCATTTTAGTGTTAGATAATTTTAAGATTTTCAAGTCATCATATATAAGGTTTCTACTTTAAAGATGTTTTAAATAGTTAAAACTTATATATTTTAATTTTAAACCAAAATTTATCTCACATTGAAGAACAAAGAAATAATATTGTATATGAACAAACTATGAATTGTGAGGCCCAACAATGATCTCTGAAAATTGAGATCAAGTATAATATTTGATATTTGATTTTATCAATTTAATACGATACATTTTAAATTTTTAGAAATTAAATATTTTTGAATTACGATTGAATTAAATATATTAAACAAATATAATAATTAATATATTTAAAAAATCAACATCCACATCCAAAATCTCTTAATGAGTTAAAATCTTTAAAGATAATGTATTTGATTTTTTCAATAAACAAATTTTTTTTTTTCTATCATTCCTCATTCGTGCGCGTGCGCGTAGATCTACGAAGTTCTAAAGTTACATATCAATCATCGGAACTATGATGTTTTCTTTCTCCACAAGTGGGTTCATAAAGTTACATATAATAACATATCAAATTCCATTTAGATTGTTTTCGCCTAAGTATTTTTATTTTTTATAATAGATTATTACATATTGCTATTTATCATATTAAGTTTTCACTTACCCTACGTCTCTCATCGGTTGTAGATTGAAATATTGGGATATGGGTTGTATAAAAAAGTGTGTAATCTTAAATCGAAATCTTAAATTAGTTCCGCAACTTTTTCTAATTTTCCTACATCCCACTTTGGTTGTAGATTGAAATATTGAAATGTAGGTTGTTGTATAAAAATGGTGGAAACCTCAAAAATTTTATTTAATTATATTTTGAACAAAAGTATTTTAAAAAATTGAAAAAAATTATTCATGCCTAATTGACCGATTAATCGATGTCGAGACCATCTGAGCGGCGAGGACTCTACCTTCTCGATTTTACAACTAACTTGGGTGTTTCCGGTATGGCCAGAGCCGCCAAGGTTGATTTCTTAAATGATGAAAAAAATATAAGTAATTTACAATTCAAACAATATAATTCATATATTTATATGCGAAATTCATGACCGAATATAATTTTATTATTGTACATAATTTTTTTTTAATAACATCCCCTGTGCATCGCACAGGTGGTATACTAGTTTATATAAAAAGAAAATATCAAACAATAACGAATCCTAAAGCCCATTGTAAATAATTAATGGGTCGAGCCTCATTTAAACTTGTCAGAGAAGCGCCCAAAAACTTGCACCATCCGTGTGCAGTTTTTTTTTTTTTTTGGAGTAAAAATATGCAATTTATAAACAACACGTCAAACTCAAAAACTAGCTATTTTAGAATTACACACAATTTATGTTGGAAAATAGGATTTAATAAAGTGAGTGTGACTCATTTTATCCGATTTTTCGTGACCGGGATATTTAATTTTGGAGAAATTAAATACCGTACGATTACTCTATGTCGTGAGTAGATAATCGTAGTATTTTTATTTGCTCAAATCCGATTTTCGGTGAGTGAGAAATAAATGGTTAAAGTTGGTCACACGATTGGGCATTTATGGTGTGTGGGATAATGTGTTTAAGACACATTAAATAATCCCACATTGATTTCTTAATCAAATTAAGAAGTGTATTTAAGTGTATTAACACTTAAGTGGAGTAATCAAGTGCACAAGGATGTGGGCCATGAGCCCACATGCGCACACACGCGCGCGCCCGCCCATGCCCGTGCCATGCCCGGTCCCGGCTCATCTCGTCTCGTCCTCGGACTTGGATCTTGGCAATTGGACTTTGGGTGGACTTTGGGCGTACGTGGGCTTCCGGGACTTAGCCGTATCAGTTTTACGGTACAGAAACAGTCGGGGCGTGGAGCGGGTCGGCGGATCGACTATCCGGGTCTATAATGGCTGTGGACCGGGTCGTGGGAGCTGGTGGAGCCTTCAGGTAACTGCCATCTGGAGCTGGTGGAGTTAGTGGGCTGGACAGTAACCGAAAGTAACTCCTGTCGAGAGTCAAAGTCTGCAGCTGCCCTGGACACGTGTTGGGATCTGAGCCGACAAGGGACACCTGTCGGGATCTGCAGAAGGTAACTCCTGGAGGGCTTAATGGCAGAGCTATAACTCCAGGGGGGTTACAATACCAGGTTTGAATGCCCTCAAACCCTAGCTGTCCCCTGCAGTGGAGATGTGCCTATAAATAGGACATCCTGCATGGATCCAAAGGCCATATTCTGCATAATCGATCACACTTCATATTGTTGCATACGAATCCTTTCGAGTCAAAGCTCTCAGTTCTCGACATTGTCTAGTTCGCCGAAACCTTGCCGGATTTGTGGTGCTACTGTCGGAAAGACGAAGCCGTTTCATCTTTGAAAGACAACCGCCAAACCGTGAGCACTAGCCGGGGCGTATTTGTCTTGCGGAGAGAGGTCCCATCGACTCGGCTTGCCGGAACCGGAATCTACACATCGGTTCTTTACTTTATTTCAATTCAGTTAAATATTGTAATTGTTTGTTCATCTACACTTCTACCTTTCTGTACTTCCTTTGTAATTCCAGCGAGGTTAAAACGATACTACAATTTATAAGTAATATTTCAAACTCAAAAGCTAGCCAACGTAGGATATTTGGAATCGGGTTACACAATTGTGCAGGACTTTTGCCCCTGTTATAGTAGAAATATAATTACAAAATATATAATCAACTCATCAAATTCAAAATGACAACAATCTTACCGTTGTTGCGAGGTTTGAAGTAGAGCCCCATTCGACGGTAAGATTATAAAACTTGATTACAATTAAATGTAATTTCTATACAATTCTAGAATCCTCGGTTGCTTTGGGTTACAAACTTTTCAATAGGTCGATTTTGAAAACAAAATCAATTTTATGCTGAATTAGAAGATTCTGAAAACATTCTAGCAATATATAAATATAAGAATCTTAATAATTTAAATCATCTACAGCTCAATTTTGTGAAATTAACAGTGCTGTGACATATTATTATCAATAATCGATTCCATTCGGTTAATTTTAAAGTACACTAAATTTCGAGAAACTTTAAAACAATATATATTATACATTAATTTATCCGTACTGCAATATTTATGTTGCAAACAATTATACACTTTGATCTGTATGGTTTTCTATGTATTAAAAAACTATATATTTGCAGTAGAATAGCCATCTTTTTTTTTTTGGATGTCGAGGGTAACCCGCAGCCGTTACCGTGGTGCGCACTGGGTAAACCCCGCCCCTGCTCGTCCTCGGATCGACTTGGATCTTGGCAATTGGACTTTGGGCGTACGTGGGCTTCCGGGGCTTAGCCGTACCAGTTTTACGGTACAGAAACGGTCGGGTCACGGAGCGGGTCGGCGGATCGGCTATCCGGGTCTATAACGGCTGTGGACCGGATCGTGGGTGCACATGGTGTCTGTCTAGATTTGAAGGGGTGTAACTCCCATGAGTTAAGAGCCTTCAAATCCGTAACTGCCACCTGGAGCTGGTGGAGCCTTCAAGTAACTGCCACCTGGAGTTAGTGGGCTGGACAGTAACCGAAAGTAACTCCTGTCGGGAGTCAAAGTCTGCAGCTGACTGGACACGTGTTGGGATCCGAGCCGACATGGGACACCTGTCAGGATCTGCAGAAGGTAACTCCTGGAGGGTTTAATGGCAGAGCTGTAAGTGATACCTAGCAAACCGCATAGGGGATAGACTTTACTAAGAAAATTATATGCGAAATGCTCGGCCAAAATGACTTTAGACTTGACATTATTTTTTTGCCGTGAAATGGAGTGGGAAAAGGAAATAAAATTGTGGCATCCTAGGCTTTGTTTTCCAAGTGATAGGTTAAACATACTAGATTCGTGAATAACTTACATATTGCACGTAAATGTCACAAAACGGTATAAGATATGATGACGTGTTAAGCAACGCTTCATAACATAACATGTCATGTTAACAATGTTAGTTAACTTGACGAACCTTTTTATTTATTTATTTTGTTCGAATTGATATTTTGTTAGCCCGATCCAATCCTGAAATTGGATAGATGAAGCGTAATTTGACAACTCTACGACTGGGGGAGTTTGCAGAGAAAATTGCATCTTTGGTCCCGTAGGACATGGTCCCATTAGGAAATAGTCCCAATACTTTCACTTTTGGTCCCAAAAGAAAAAAATCAAGCACAGATGGTCCTACTGTAACTTTTTCCGTTAAAATGATATTCACTTTTAGTCCCATAAAAAATGCATTTTTTACCCCAAATAAATATTTACTTCCAATCACATTAATTTGCACTGTTAACATAAAAAAAATACGATTACATATCTTCAAAAACATAAAAAATAAAATATGGTTGCATTATCTTCAAAGTTCAAGCTGAGAAAACATAAAAAAAAATTGCACGCTTCATTTGCAAAAAAATATGCTTGCTTCATCGTAAAAGTTCAACAGACAAAACATCAAAAAAATGTATGTTTCTAATGAGTGACAATTCATAGTTTAATTGTCCAAAATAAGCAAAAAACAGCCCCAAGCTAGACAAATAAATTCCTAATCATAACAATTATATATTTCCAGGACCTTCATTTGCACCTCTTCCCTTATGTGAAGTAGCTCTCAAGCTTGACAAGGTCACAAATTTTTTGCCTCCTTGAGTAAACACTTTCATATATTCTTGTTCTTTACCCTTGCTTGCACCAACAACGGATGAAGGACCCCCAATAAAATGATGTGGATGGAAGCTCATAGAAGGAGGAGCCCTAATTTGAACACCTATTTGCCTTGATTGTGTAGCATTGATTGAGTTGGAAATAGAATATGGTGCCGACATCTCTTGACTCACATCATCTCTTGAATCTTTGGTAGCAAACTTAGTAGCCTTGGCTCTTTTCCTAGCCTAAAGAGTAGAAAGTTAATCATAATTAATTCAACATAAAAAATATTTGTCTAACAATTACTTACAAGCATTTGTCTTCCTTGCATAGTTGTTGGTCTTTTTGTGGTACATGAATCTTCAGTCTTCTCACTCTCCTATAAATTAACCAATCACACATGAATAAATAGTAATATATATATATATATATATAATGTCACGGTGTAAAATATAGGATATAATTTGGATCAAAATAACCTACCCTGTCATATATAAACTCATTCATATATTCCATGCTCTCATTTTCTTGGGTCAAATTAGGATAGTCGGGTTGGGTTATTTCTTCAAGTTCAGAAACATCACTTCCCTGATGAACATTTCAATACAGGATCAAAAATTAAATAAATATATTGCTTGAATAAATATATTGCTAAGTTCAGGTGTAATATGTACTCACTTTTCTCCATTGACATCCGGCCCGATTATGACCCTCTTCTCCACAAAGCTGGCAAGTAACTTTGAATTTTTGCTTGGTCATTTTCTGAAGATTACCATTATTCTTCTTTTTCTTTGGATCTTCATTGGCATCAAATCTTCTCTCCTTTTGAGGCCTACCTTTTTTCTTTTTGCCAAACACAGGTGGAAGTGGTGGGATATAGCCCGTTTTTTGCCATAATTCATCTCCATTCATTGGACTAATAGCATGGGCATAAACTGCAGCATATGTTTCCACCGAATAACATTTATGCACGTAGTCTTCGGGATCATATCCTTGGGCACAAATTGCACTAATGGCATGTTTACATGGTATTCCAGATAATTCCCATCTTCTACAATCACAAGTGTGGGCCTCCAAGTTAACTGCATATCTTGTTCCATCAAAGCTTGATATCTCATAGTTGTATTCGTTAGACTTTATAGGAACACAATCTGAGGATGATTCCATATTCTTCCCAACTATCATTCTTATCCGTCCACAAATTTTCCTCCCTTCCCACTTTCTTTCAGCCCTCGCTCTATTTTTTTGGAGTCTTGACATCATATATTCCCTTATCCACTCTAACATAGTCAGTATGGGTTTCTCCCTAGCATCCAATAAGCATGCATTGAACTGTTCGCACACATTATTCACCAATGTATCACACTTTCCAAAAGTGGAGAAGTGTGATTTTGACCATTCTGTGGCTAATTTACCCGTTTGTAGCCACTCTAAACATTTTTTATCAATCTTTTCAATTTCAACCATGCTTCTATTAAAAACATCAACAGTAGTGGCATTTGCAGCTTTCCACAATAATTTCTTGAACGCATCACCTCTGAATCCAGCCCTCTTCATGTTTCCATGTAAGTGTCTGACACAAAATCTATTTTCCACCCCCGGCAATACCTTTTCAAATGCCCCAATCAACCCCTTCTGCTTGTCTGACATAAAAGTGTATACATCCTCTCTTTTCTGCAACAAATCTTCCTTCAATAGTTGTAAGAACCACTCCCAAGATTCTTTATTTTCAACACCAACTACTGCATAGGCCAAAGGGTATGGATCATTATTAGGATCCATACACACGGCGGTCAAGAGAACACCTGCACACTGCCCTCTCAAATGGCAACCATCAACACCGATTAATGGCCTACATCCTGACATGAAACCATTCTTGACAGCTGCAAGGCATACATATAATCTTTTGAAATTTTTTCCAGAAGGTGTATCATCTACTTGAAGAATGATAGTAGAGCCTGGATTCTTCTCTCTCAAAGTCTCTGCATAATCCCATAACTTAGAATATTGCTCGGTGGTGCTACCTTCTATGAGTGTTAGTGCCTTCTGTCTCACTCTATAAGCTTGATAAGGTGATATATAAACACCAAGCTCAGCAATTGCAGAGTTCCTAAAACCCTTCACACTCTTCTTCGGATCACACCGAAAAGATTTTTCAAATCTTTGTGCTAGCCATCTTGAATTTGCATTATCCACATGATACACCCTTACACATGTGTGTGTTAGATCCATTTCTCTTATCTGAAAGGATTCTTCATTTTTCACCTTAAGAGCATTTATATGCCAACCACACCCTTCATCTTTCTTTTTACACCTTGCATATATCCTTCTAGCATCATTTTTAACAAACTTGCTAGGTCTTCCTATCTTAACGGAGTAGTTGTCGACAGCATTCTTGAACAGAAGCTCGGTGCTGAAACTCTGCCCTAATAGAAATGTAGGATTTTGAGATGTTGCTGCTCTCTCATTGAGCACATTGTCATCTCTCTCATCATTCTCAGAACCTACACTATCAAAATCACTCTCATTACTATGATCGTCTGCCACATCACTTGAGTCTGAGCTCTCTTCATCGTTCACCCCCTCTTTTATGCCTACCCATTCAACATCTTTATCAATATTCTCATCAAAAATAATGTCATCAAGAAGTTCATCACAACTATCTTCCTTGAATATGTAATCATCATCTTCACTTTCAGAGCCTCCAAAAGGTTGGATATTATGATCTACAGCTTCAGAGCTTCCAACAGGTACATCATGCTCACTTCCAACTACATCATGCTCATTAAGATACACTGCCTCCCCCTCAATCTCTTCTTCATTATTATGAATCATTGAATATTTAGCCTCCAAATATAATGTAAACTCTCTAGATTCCGCCGCACCTCTTATCATCATCCACGTATCATACTCACAATCAACCTTCTTCATCTTATTATCATTTTCATCTATTCTATAGAATTTCTTTGACCCCAAGTACCCTAATTGTTCACATAAAACATTTAGGTACTTCCATGACCACTTACGTTTATCAACAAAATCAAATGCACTCATTGTCCCTTCTATATACTCAATATTACCCAAATCATCAATCGCCATTCCACCATGCTTAATCTTCATTGTATACAAAAAATCATTGCCACCTAACAACAAAAAATAAATGAATTCAGTTGAACTAGATCATTGACTAAAAAGAGTTTTACAGAAATATATCCCCTCACAATAGAAAGAGATATAAGAAAATTTAACAGTTAAAGATGCCCACAATATTTTTATTTTTTTTATTTTAAGATAAAATACAATAATTAACACAAATCCGTAAAACAAAAGTAGCAATAAATTAAGCTATTCTAATTCATGTCAAACACTAATTGTGTGCATAGGCACACAACAAAATTCACTATAAATTGTAAAAAATATTTCCCTCGAATCTGAATCTAATTACTAAACAATTTGATGTTGAATGGCTCTGGTGATGGATGTACACAGCTCCACATGTACTCGAAATACAAATAAAGTGTAATCATTTTGAAATTTACTTAAAAAGGCATTTCAAGGAAATGATACTGCCACTTCAAAGACTAAATTGGGAGAAGCAATTAAGAAATAAAAAAGGGTAAGAGTGAAGCTATAATAAATAAAAAGATCGAGGGGCCGGTTGAGGTGGGAGTTGGTGTGGGTTTAATTTGGGAATTGTAGAAATAGAGGCAACAAAAAAAGATTACGTCTGTCTGATTGGAAAAGGATATATACATGCTGCAGTATTGAGGCATTGACAAAAGTAACACTCATGGTTTCTCCATTACAAATTGTCACTAGCGACTACTCAAACAAACAAGTCGCAAACAAAGATTGCAAATAATTTCTTCAAATCCAACTCATATATATCAAAACCAGATACAGAGGTGGGAAAACTTACAATAATCTGGATGTGGTGACTGCACCAAGTGCTTCCTCCGCAACATCACGACGTAGAGTCCAGGGCAAAGATAGATGAATTCTGGGAGAAATAAAAATTGAAGTCTGCGATTTTTTTGGGAAGAAATTAGGGCATAATTGGGGATGAAGCTCTCAACTAATTTGTGTTTGTTTCTTTATGAAGTCAAACAATTTTAAATTTGCCGTCTTTTGTCTTTTTATCTTTTGTATTTTTTATTTTTTAACTTTTTTTTATTATTTTCATTAAACAATCATTTTTTAACTTTTTTATTATTATTTACATTAAACAGTCATATATATCTGACGTGATTTAAGTATTCCCGTTAATATTTGACGGAATTTGCAAAACATGGGACTAAAAGTGCTTCAATATAATTTTACAGGACCATCTGTGCTTGATTTTTTTCTTTTGGGACCAAAAGTGAAAGTATTGGGACTATTTCCCAATGGGACCATGTCCTACGGGACCAAAAATGCAATTTTCTCGGAGTTTGCAAGTATCAAACCCCGATTTTTTATTTTTAATAAAAAAATATTTTAGGGACATATCTTACTCTTTTGATAAATGTTAATTATGTTGCTCCTGATTTTTTTTAAATACATCAATGTCGTTAACATAGCATGAGATAAAAAAAATTTGAGACCAATAAAATAAATATTTGTTAATGTCATCGTGTATTTCCCCAAAATACAATTAAAAAAATATATATTAAAAAACCAAATTGCCGGCACCAACATAAAATTTCTCCCCAAAAAAATTCCCCAAGTATTGTGCAAGTTCTATAGTTTATATTTATAAATTATAATACACCGACATATGAGTTCGAGACATATCTAAAACACTTGTTGTCGTGTCTATTTATACACCAAAATAAAATTTGATACTTTTTTCTTTTTTTGTAACATGCGTGTAAACAATTATGATATCAACACATGTATGTATATAATAATATTTTATTTTTGAGGCGGATGTACGTAAGGTTTTATAGTAAACAAAAAAAAGTATCATTTATAATAATGAAAAGTGTCACTTCTAAGTTTATTTTACTGAAAATTACTGTTAAAAACAAAAAGACCGCGACATTTTAGTAATTATTACTCCAATTTTTAGGTTGAAAATGGTATAATTTCTAACATTGAAAAGTACCATAATTTTTCGGCAACCGAAACAGTTCAGTACAATAGGTGTGTTCAAATTTTTGCCTTTATTTTTCAAGAAATGAAGAAAAATAACTTTGATGTGTTATTTATACTACTTTGGTGGAATGAAGAAAATAAAATTTAATTACATTTCTTGCAAACTGGCGTGAAGAAAATTGGGCCGTAATTCCTAAATCTTTGTGGGTCATTGTGTTATATTGGGCCTTTCTAAATGGGCCTTTTAAGATAGAGTAATATAATTATTGGGATGAATTCACAGATCTTAAGTAGGAGTGTAAGTGAGTCGAGTAGAGCTATTCGAGTAGTTATTGAGTTCGAGCTCGAGCTCCATAATTGTGAGCTCGACAGGCTCGAGTCTTATGGAGCTTAATCAAGCTTTAGTGCAATTACAAATTTACCCTTAATAATTTAATTATTTACATATATATCATTAATAATTAAATTATTTATTTAAAATTAAATAAATATAATTTTTCATTTAATATTTATACATAATCGAGTCGAGTCGAGCTCGAGTTTGTCGAGTTTGCTATCGAGTCGAGCTCGAGCTCGAGTCGAGTCGAGTTTCGAGTTTTTCTTACTATTACTTAACTCGACTCGGCTCGATTACACCCTGATCTTAAGTTCTGTTAAATTACATTATCTAGATCTTTTAATGTATGTGAATTTATTTATTTTAATATGATTTTAATAAACAATTATCAATGAGACGTGTCCCAAAAACCAAAACATTTCAAGCAAAGGCATTAATTATGCAGATAAGTCATGATTATTACATTTCAAATATAACTAAACATCTTCTACATCAAATATCTCGTGCACACTCACGTTAGAGATGCTACGAGTATAGATTTCTTTTTTGGGAGAAATAAATCATCATTAGATGTAACGTGACATGCCTTAATTTGGTAAAATAGTTTCGAAATTTCAGAACTATTTATTTCACATCTTAAAAGGGCAAAATTTTAACTCATAAAGTCACATTTCTTGCAAATATACCTCCTACATTTTCTAAAATGTAAATAATCCCATTTGTTATTAGTCATATTTGTGTTTATTTTTTATTTGTAATATTTATTTTCTAATTTCTTTTTGGGTCTTTTTTTTTCAAATCAAATTAAGAAAGACAAGAATTGAATATTATCCCCACCTAGAATGCAGGGATTAAAAAATGTCTAGCTCCTTACTAATAATGAAATATATTCCATCGATTTGTGTTACGTTAATTTAATTTGATAAATATATTATGAAATATATTCCATCGATTTGTGTTACGTTAATTTAATTTGATAAATATATTATGATTAGGGTTGAAAAAGAACATAGCCACTCACGAGCTATTTGGAACCCGATTCGAAAAGAACTCGTTCATTTTCAAAGCTTAGCTCGAATCGAGCTAGTAGTATTAGGCTCGGCCAACTCGCAAACATATTCGAGTTCGGACTTAATCGAGCATGTTCATGAATATCGTAAATAATTCTAACTGGTAAATTAAATAAGGTATATTTTTTCAAGATCGAGCTTGAACATGTAAATTAAACGAGCTTTTTTTTTCAAGCGTTCGAGCTTGGGTTCAATTAATAAATTTTTTAGCATTTCACGGATCGAGCTCGAGCATAACAAATATTTATTGAGCCGAGCTCAAACAAGAGAAAAAACGATCGAATTGAGCTCGAATTTGAATATTCATTAACAAGTCGAGTTCGAACGCCAATGTATTCAAGTTAGTTCAGTTCATTTACCGCCATAATTAATGTATCATCAATTTAGATAAAATATTATAAAAAAATATAAAAATGTAATAATATAGGATCTCGTCCGCATTTAGAAATATAAATTTATGCAAACGGATTATTTGGGAAAAAAACTATCTCCTTAAATCGAATCAAATCCTAACTCGTAGACAAGGCCGGCGCTCATGACCCAGCGTCCCAGGCCATGTTAGAAAAATAGGAGAGAGAGAGAGAGAGAGAGAGGTGAGGGGGAGGGAGGAGAGAGAGAGACACGGATAGTAGACCAAGACGGCTGGAATTCTTTATCCAGTCTACGTTTTTCCATAATGTCTCCACTGAATTCCCAAGTCTATAAATACGGCTAATTCATCACCCCATTTCATCTCTTCTTAGGATTTATTATGCGCCCATAACGTAAGAACCTGCAAGAATTTTCAACCGTATATGCACATGTAAGTCGCACAAGTTCTTGTTTTTCTGCTTCGGTGGCTCGATTCCGTTTCTGGGTTTTCCTTCTATGGTTGTTTCTGATGTGGGTTTTGTGGCTCTCATGATGAATGTGGAGATCAAAGTTAGACTTTTGAGTTTCAGTCATTTCAGTTGAATTGGATTCAATTAGTTTATTCCTCTCTGTGTGTGTGTGTTGTGTGTGTGTGATATGCTTATTTGGGTGTGTGTTTGGGGGTTGCACTGTTTTATTGTTGATTGAATTGAAAGGGTGAATTTTATGCATAGAGGATTGAATGTGCATCATGTCCATGTAGCTGGAATTGGAATGTAAGTTTTTTTTTTTTTTTGATTTTTTGTTTTTTGGCTTGGACAGGTGCAGGGGAGGAGTAGATGATTTATAACTTCTTGTAATAAGTTGATTACGCGATATATACCTTATCCGCCTCATTTCAAGAACATTATAGTTGCAGGTAACTATTACATTATGTTTCCTTACATCTACCTTGTAACCTAGTTTTAGTCGAAAGGAAGAGGAATCATGCTTATTGGTTTTGTGGCTCGTCTGAACCATGCTCATATATTTCTTGGTTGTTCACTACAAGTATGATGATCTGATGTTTGAATGCTATTTCGAGTCTGATTGCTGTGGGATATTCTTGCTGGTTGGGAATGTAGTGTAGGAAGAGGGCTTGACTTGGATCACTTTTACTTATGGTTGATACTTTTTCATCATAAAATTTCAGAGAAATTGAACCTCTCTGACTTTAGTTTGAACTACGAAAATTCCATGGTTAAAGATTGAATTCCGAAAGGCTATGAAATTGATGAAGATACCTTGGAAAGTATTGATGCACTACACGTTTAGCTACAGTCTTACAGATGGCAATGGTTTCTATTTACGAAAATGGATTGGTTCGTGTTCTTTGTTTATGCCGGCCTAGTTTTTTTCCTATGTGCTCTCAAATGGTTATAAAGATGTTAGGGTTATAAAGAGCATGGAGTTTGATACAAGAAAAACAACATATATTCTTTCCTCAAAGCTGATTTTACATAATTTACTTCTTGAAGCAGATGAAAATGTCTCTGAAAAGCAAGGAGGAAAACAAAGTGGCTCTTGATGTGGCTGCATGGATGTTCAATATTGTCAGTTCAGTTGGAATCATTATCGTCAATAAGGCTTTGATGGCTAGCTATGGTTTTACTTTTGGTATGTCGACTAAGGCTATTTCCATAATAATGTACTCTTCAATACATTTTGCATCACCTTCCTTATTTCAAAAGTTTCGAGTTCATCCAATTCGAGCATTTTAAATGGTGGTACGAAGAATGTTAATACTTCAACAAAGTGAGATGACTTCTCCAGAGTAATCCATGCTAAGCAAAGTTGTAAAATTTTGGCTTCTGTTGCTTTCTGGCAAAAACTTGTACCCTTTACTTAAACTCTGCTTATATTTCTCTATCCAGATATTTCTGATCCCTTTTTCATATATTATTCTTTCTATGCTTTTGCAGCTACAACTTTAACTGGCCTGCATTTTGTTGCCACTACCATGATGACTCTCATCCTAAAACGGCACGGATATATCCAAAGTTCAACTCTCCCAGTATCAGATCTCGTGAAGTTCGTTTTATTTGCAAATTTCTCTATTGTTGGAATGAATGTGAGCTTAATGTGGAACTCAGTGGGATTTTATCAGGTCATTCCTCAATTCTGATAGATTTTACCTGCCAGTAATAGTATTGATTCCTAAATCATGCTTAATTTGCTTCTGTATTTGTCCTTCCAGATCGCGAAGTTGAGTATGATCCCTGTTTCGTGTTTCCTTGAAGTCATGCTGGACCGAGTGCAGTACTCGAGGGACACGAAGCTAAGCATCCTAGTTGTTCTATTAGGCGTTGCAATCTGTACAGTCACTGACATGAGTGTTAATACCAAAGGATTCATTGCTGCTTTGATAGCCGTTTGGAGCACTTCTTTGCAGCAGTATGTAAGTCATGATATTTCCCTTCAACTTATAAATCTGTAAGATGCAATAATTCATTGAATTGGACTGGTTTCTATATATAGCTAGTTTGCTTACAGACATATATATTTCTTACATTTTCTTTTGTCGTGGACAGCACCTTCAATTCTTGATTTCTCATGTTAGTTTCTATTACATTGCAGTACGTTCATTTTCTTCAACGGAAGCATTCCATTGGTTCTTTCAACTTATTGGGTCACACTGCGCCTCCTCAAGCTGCATCGTTGCTGTTAGTAGGGCCCTTTATGGATTACTGGCTGACGAACAAAAGAGTAGACGCCTATCACTACACCTTCTCATCAGTGGTAAGCATGTAATGCTGAAGCTAGTCTTAATTATATATATATATATGATCTTGCTGAAATCTTGGACTAAATCATTTAATTTGATGATCTTGCTACATGCAGCCTAATATATATTTTGTAAATTCTTTCCTTTGCAGATGTTTGTTGGTCTGTCATGTGCCATTGCTATAGGGACCAATCTGAGCCAATTCATCTGCATTGGCAGATTCACGGCAGTTACATTTCAAGTGCTCGGACACATGAAAACCATCCTCGTCTTGACATTAGGATTCCTTTTCTTTGGCAAAGAGGGACTAAACCTACACGTGGTTGTCGGGATGATGATTGCAATACTCGGGATGATGTGGTACGGCCATGCCTCGTCTCAACCTGGTGGCAAAGAGCGCGTCTCCACCCCCTCTCCTCCCCCCAACAACAAACTGGAAGACGAAGTGCCATTAGTAAATCCCAATGAGCTCGATGAGAAGGTCTAGATCCGCAAAATGGCAGAGGCTTCTGTGAGCTAGCTGAATTCGGGCACTACACTGACACTGTACGTAGATTCATATAGTTACATTCTTGTCTTGTTAGAAAAAAAACATCGTAGAATTTGTCATTCTTGATATATATACATATATAGTTTCTTTAAATCGAAAAAAGTTTTTGAATGCAACAGGAGATTGTTAGTTTCTGCATGTTCAGCTATGCTTTTGCATTTAATTCCTTCTTTCCCAAGAATTGCATATGTACAACGGCATTGCCATTGAATGGATGCCTCGTGCGGTACGTCGTCGTTTACATCACCTGTTCTGTTCATGCACATCCCATAAGAATCTTGATCAACTAGCCATTAAATCTCTCAAGTTAGGTAAATCAAGTTGCATTAGCCCTACTGCACATGAGTGAGGATATATATATGTGCATGAACCTTATATGCAGATGCATTTATTAATATATGTATGTATATATACATGAAAATGATCACCTACTTTTAATGTACAGAGAGAGAGAGAGAGAGTCTAATCAAATCCAGAAATAGTACAAAGAGCCATGGATTGATGAAGTAGTGATATTGGTGAATGGGGATTGGATTTAAATTTAAGTGACAGACAAATAAATGCAGATATCTAACAGTACTTGACTCTTTGTAGCAGGCAATTATTGCAGCACTTGAAATAAAACTCAAATTATTGAAATGATTTTATTTATTTTTTATTTAATTTTCCTTAAATGTTGAGTGAGGTCCATGAATAGTAAGATTGAAGAAGAAGGGTTAGCACAGAACAATGATTTTGTTGAAGAAATGACAAGATGCTGGTGCAGAGACAGCTGCATTTGGAGCCCACTCTTTGTTTTCATGCACCAACTAATCACACTTGGGATTTGGGAAATTTTACCCTAATTTTCCATTTTCGGAAAGGCCATTCAAAAAATTTCAAAATCGTATCTTGATTCTTGATTGAAATCCAAATTTAACAAAATTAATCTGGAAATTAAATGAAGATAATTGATCTCAAATTTATTGTTGATTGAATGAATAAAAAGACACACAAATGTCACTTAAGATTGCTGCATCATGATATGATAATTTAATAATAAAAAGAATAAAGAAAATAGAAAGAAATCTAAAAAAATGATCAAGAAAGTGCAAGTTTGCTAAAGCATACGTCCACAAAAAATGGGATTGCTAGAAAATTGTTTAAGAGGGTCTCTACCGTCTCGTTCTAAAAGTTTTGAACAATCTCAATTTTGTTCTCATAGTAACTGATCTATGCATCGGAGACACTAGAAAACTATTTGTAATCGCATGTAGAATTGATAAGTCTTTGTTTAACCGAGAATGAATTAGTATAAATATTCATCTTTTTTAGAAAAAAATAATTAAACAATTCTTTTCTAAACCTATATAAATTTAAGCAAGAATTGTAGAATTTTCTCTTCGTTATTAATTATTCTGCATGCGTCAAATCTAAGCAGTGGGCCTTCGTCGTGTGAAAAAAGTGGGGAAATTAAATATTAATTAACTTCCTTAATTTGACAAAATTCATTTTGGCTTCTCCTTAGATCCCTATAGCTCAAAGTACAAAAAATAGCTGAGAATGAAAATCATTGCCATTTGCCACAAGAGAAGAGATGGACTGCCCCACAAAAATATGAGAGAGAGAGAGAGAGAGAGAGAGAGGAAAATTGTGCACAAATAAATGTACACAAGACTAATTTGTCCCACAAATTCACACTTCAACCAACATAAACAAAGCCCTAGCTTAATCACATGGGCTCACTCATTATGATTTATCATTCTATAATCATCATCAACTTAGGTACTATCCATTCAAATAAAATAAAATATATTATATTATACCTCTAAAATTTAATAATCTTTACCACTCTTTCACCTCATTGTCCACCACCCTCCAAACAATTTCCCTAATCTTAGGATCTATTTCAATATTCAATATACACTTTGTCATTATTATATTATTATTACTATTACTAATGGGATTAAAAGTCAAAACAATTGACAATATATACTAGCTAGTTTTAAATTTGATTAAAATTTTGGTTGGGAATTAAGTGGCAATGGATTGAATGAGCAAAATACGTTTAAATCTACGAGCAATGTCATATTGAAAAGGAAAGAATTTTGAAAACACGTATTGGATTTCAAAAAATATTTTGTGTTAAAAATGAGACATTTCATGTGCAATGAATTATAAAATTATGTTCCACTAGATTAAAGATAACAATTTTTTATTTGAATGTTGTTAACGCAAGCATAAAGGACACTAAAATTGTCGTTTCAAATTTTCCGCTGCACTTCTTTATGTAACACTATGTGTCTCACTATTAAATTTATAATTTTAATAACATTTATTATATAGATAACCATAATCAACGTTTATCAATAAAAAATAGTTAAAAATTTATAAATTATAATTATGAAATGATCAACTATAACAATGAATTATTAATTAAAAATTAAACGTTAAATATTAAAAAACATTTATAAACCCTAATTAAACGGAATGAATTCTAATAAATAATTATAAAATTAAATTAAAACAGAAAAAATTAAAATTGTAGGAAAAGAATACGAAAAAAAACTCATAATTTTAAAATATAGTATGGGTGAATTCCACATCATATCTAGAACAGGTCACTATTTTAGGAAACGTGGACTCCACATCATCATTGTATCTTTCTCTATTCAAAAAATAGTTTTTTGTAAAAAGAAAAGGTAAAAAAATAAAATAAAATAAAATAATTGAGAATTCTTCCACTTTTAAGATATTCAGTGCCTAATTATTCAAATATGAATGTGAGGAGGTCATAAAAGTTTGGGGAACTTTGAATGTTGATGTCTACTATGTGGGGTCCCAAGTCATAAATTATTAGGATTTTATTTTATTTTTATTTTTATTTGGGGTAGTCATATCATGAAAAGTGTTCAATTCTTGAAAAGTAGTACTTGAGTAAAACTTTTATTTACCTAATTCTTGAATTTTGTTTTTATGTGATGGTGATTTTATTAATTTTACACCACAAATCTCAAAGGCTTATTGTGTGAGAATGATAGTCTCATGGAGATATATATTAAGATTAGATCTTGATATCTTATTTATATTATATTTTAGATTTAATTATATTTAATTCTATTCAGATTACGTCATTAATTTCTCGTCTTCCAAGTTTCTTGTATTTTATAAATGGATAGGCCAAGATTGTTATTACGGGAGTTGAAATTTAATAAAATTGTGTTATTTAAGTGCAATTCGGTATTCTTATAATAATTAATAATATTGTTCTTGTGTCTTTCTGGATATTTTCAGAATCAACGGATTATACACGCTTTTAACTGCATTACAAGCCCTTATTTTTTAAAGAGGAGGGATTTGAGAAATATAAATTCCATCTTAATTAAAATGCTCCACCAAAAAAGAATTTAAATTATTGATATTGTAGAGAAATTGTTGCGTACACATATATTTTTTGCAGTATTTGCAGCATATATTTCTAAGTTAATTTTATATGAATCGTTAATTATTATTGTACGGTTAATATGGAGTGTTTGCATATCTTTTTTTAAATTTTATTGTTGCAAGAAACTACTTACAAGATTAAATTGTCAAAGCACAACTAATTTTAAAGAATGATATGATGTTTAGGAAAATGACGTTAAAATATCTTATATTAACGATCTTTATTCAATACAGATTATTTTATGTACTCATTTTTTCTTAAACAGCTTAACTAAGGGTTGAAATTTCATGTTACACTTTCTTATATTTCACTCCGTGTCTCATCAACAAATTTATGGTTTTAATAATATTTATTATAAAATAAAAATTAATTATAACATAAATAATCATAGTAAACATTTATCAACAAAAAAAAAGAATTAAAAATTTATTAAAGGATATTTTTAAAAAATAAACTATAATAATGAATTATTAATTAGAAATCAAAAATTAAATATTAAAAAATAATTATAAACCCTAATTGGGTGGGTAAATCCTAAAAAATCATAAAATTAAACTAAATCACAAAAAAAAAAAATTGAAGAAAAAGAATACAAGAAAAACTCGTAATTTAAAAGTATAACACAAAGAGTGTCACAGGAAATTTCAATCCATTAGTAGTCGAAAAAAATCAACTTGCTTTTAAGGGTTAATACCATACTATATTTTAAATTGTTGACATTTTCATTTATATTCCAATTCTTTTAAGGGTTAAGTTCCTTCAATACCACTGGTCGAGTATATGAGTAAAAAAAAAAAGTTGCTTGATAGAATTAGAGAAACAAAATTAGGTACGAAATTATTATTTATTAAGAGTTGGAATAAAATTTAAAAAAAATTATAAATAGCTTGGGATGAAATATGATACTAATCGTTGTGAAATTACCTTGATAACTTAGCTATGATTTTACCAAATCGTTACAATTTTGGTCAATATGTAGATTTATCCGGTTCGAACAACTCATATAACTCACCCAGTCCGAGGATTTACTCCTTATACTCCCTCAGTCCCATTTTTTAGACTTGTTTTTCTTTTTGAAATATCCCGATATATAGATATGTTTATATCTATATTTAGCTCATTTACTAATATATACACCTATTTAATATGTTTACAGTATGCATTAATTCACTATCAAAGAAATAAATATGGACATATTAGGAAATTTATTAATTAAATGTCTTCCCAATTTTTTTCTTAATCCCCGTGAAAAATCTGAATCAGCATATCAAAACGGGACGGAAGGAGTATATATACACACAATAAATTTCACTTTTCCTTTTTTTTTTTTTGAGGAAAATTTTCACTTTAATGTAAGAAAACCGTTGTCATTTAGTTCACAATATTTAATCTTGGCTAAATAAAAAATATTGTAAAAATTGCATTCATATGCTAAAACCATGACTAAATGGATAATCTTTAAAATATATTGCTAGAATAACATATGCATAGAAAGATTTATATTTTTTAAATATTAATCATTTTAATACTAGATTGCTAGATCGATATTTTTTATGTTTATTTTTGGTTAAAGATGGAAACAAAGATATCACTTTGCAATAAAATAAAAAATGAGAAGACCTAATTTTATACTAATTCAAAGCCATATTAATAAAATTATAGGAAATATTGATGAAGAAAAATGGGTTTACGTGGAAAATCCCAATACCTCGCACGGTCACACGTGCGACGCCTTTCCACTGCTCACTGAGTGGCGACAAAGAGAGTACGTGAAATGACAATATTGTCCCCACAACGTTTTTCAACCCCAGGCAAAAACAGCTGACACTAAAATTGTTTCAGCAGAACAATCACATTTATTTCACATCGCATAAATCAATTGGCCCCCCTTTTTGTGCGGAATGACCAAATTGCCCTCCACTCAGTTTTATTTCCATATATAGCGTGGAAAATTTATATATCAAATTATGTATTCTTTTAGCTATAATTTGAACTATAATTTTTATTTGAAAATAAATTATGTATTCTTTTAGTTTCATATCAAATATTCTATCCACGTAGCTCATAAAATAGGTCTCAATTTTCTTTTCACAAATTATGATATTTAATCATCGGCTAGCAGTTGTGGATAATTGGGTAACATATTCGGTGGGGTCTTTGAAGCCTTTTGTTTATTATAAATAGATATGTCTAGATTGTTACTAGAGAGTTGAAGGTGAACAAAAAAGTGTGATATTTACGTACAATTCGGTATTCTTGCGAGAATCAACGATATTGTTCTTGTCTTCTTTCAAGGTATTCTCGAAATCAACGGATTATACACGCTTCTACCTGCATCAACTTCAGTCACCAAAAAGTGTATTAACAAATTCAACACGCTCTTAACAAATTAAGAAATGACACTATAATTTGGGCTATACAAACAATGGAGTAGTTTAAAGTTTATTAATAGTTTAAATGTTGGTTGTAATAGTAATGATATACTATAAGAAATAATTATAACTTTATCAAATGATAATTTACTCATATATAACATTATATTTTGTAAAATACATTCATAAACATGTTTAAAATGTTTTTATGTTTTTAAACCGAATTATTTGGAGATTTATATATACACTTATTGTGTATGGAGACATATGACCTAGTAATGTTATTTTTGATAGACAAAATTGATTACTTTCTTTGTCTTATACATATTAAATATATTTGAAGAAGTATATTAATTATAATTAGAAAAAAAATCAATTTCAATTTTTAATTATTTTTTTAAAAATGAATTGCCATCTTTTATCTCTTTTTTTTGGCTTCCCATTAAAAGTTCATGTCCCTTTGTTTACACAAGTAGTATTATAATTAAAAAAATTAAAAATGTAAATGGTTGCCATTCAAAACGTCCGTTAATTACATAATAAGTCATTTGATCACACCGAAAGTAGTATTAGAATTTAAAAATTTGAAATTTACCTATTTTCGATGGGCATTGTGTTATTTTTTATTAGAAAATCTAAAAAATTAAAGACGTGAATGGTTGTTAATTGTTATATATGCATGTTTTGGTGATATTTTTTCTATTTAAAAATATCTAAAAAGTTAAAAATATGAATGTTTTTACATCATAAGTAATATTAGAATTAAAAAAATAAAAATTTTAAATATTTTCCGTGGGCATATTTTGTTATGTTTTGGTGATATTTTTTATTTAGAAAATCTAAAAAATTAAAGATGCAAATGATTGTTAAATGTTAACTATGCATATTTTGGTGATTTTTTTATTTTATTTTAAAAAAATCTACTTACATAAATTTTCAACAAACAATTTCTTTTTAACAAACTTGCGACTGATTTATTTTTAGGGCAAATTACAATTTGATACCTGACCTTTCAACCTTTTAACAAAAATGTCCCGATCTTTATATATTTACAGTTTGATACCCAACCTTATAAATTTTTGTCAAATCTATCCCATGGTCAACTATCTAGTATCCTATAACATATGTGGACAACAAAAAATCTTATGTGGATTTTTATAATGCCACGTCATACCTAAAAAAATAAATATTAAAAACTTTATTTATTTCCATGTAAGTTTAATAAATTAAAAAATGAGAAAATTATTCGGGATTTGTTTAATTTGAAATATAATACATTCATTAAATATTTTAATGTTATTTTGTTATATAATTATTTTTAATGAATATTCATACATTATTTAATAATTAACTATCCACATAATATATAGAAGATTTAAATATTTTTTTTAATCTTACGAGTTACAACCTTTGACAAATGGATAATTATATGTATTCGCATCGAATTTTAGGTATGACTTCTTCAATAAGTGATGGTAATAATATACATAAAGTCATACCTAAAATTCGATGCGAATACATATAATTATCCATTTGTCAAAGGTTGTAACTCGTAAGATTAAAAAAAATATTTAAATCTTCTATATATTATGTGGATAGTTAATTATTAAATAATGTATGAATATTCATTAAAAATAATTATATAAAAAAATAACATTAAAATATTTAATGAATGTATTATATTTAAAATTAAACAAACCCCGAATGATTTTGTCATTTTCTAATTTATTAAACTTACATGGAAATAAATAAAGTTTTTAATATTTATTTTTTTAGGTATGACATGGCATTATAAAAATCCACATAAGATTTTTTTTTTGTCCACATGTGTTATAGGATACTAGATAGTTGACCATGTGATAGATTTGACAAAAGTTTACAAGGTTGGGTATCAAACTGTAAATATATAAAGATCGGAACATTTTTGTTAACAGGTTGAAAGATCAGGTATCAAACTGTAATTTGCCCTTATTTTTATGATAATTCTGACCATGCGATCTTGCTTTATATGTAGACATTTTTGTATATTTCCTTCAATATTTACTAGCCTTTATTTTTTTTCTTATAATTCATCATGACGTGCGTGTGTGTGTGTTTTGGATTTTATATATTATCAAGCAAGCATATATTTTCCATCATTATTATATTTCTGGATGGAAAGAGTTAGGTAGGTCAAAACCAATTTTAATTTGTCGAAAGCATCATTAACTATTAGTTATCATTAATTATTGCGTAACATCATTGGTCATTTGATGGCAATATTGCTTGTCTTTTTTTATTTAGTTATCGAGCACCACAAAATTTGTTATCTATATTGACTTGTGGCATTATAATTGATTTTTTTTTCGATTTTTATATTTTTTTCAATTTTTCTGATTTTTTTTTTTCCAAAAAAATTATACCCTAAAATTAAATCATCAGCGACTCATGGGTGGCACTCATCGTCAGTCCGACCCGCTCCACCTGAACAAATTATCAAAAAAATATTACCCATAATACTAAAAAATATATATCATTCATAGCTTGAAAAGTATCAAGTGTGCTACTTAGCTTATATGAATTTATTATATCCAGATTATAGTTTATTCCATACCAACTAATATTTAGGGTTTAGAGTTTATTATTTTTTTAGGATTTTTTTGGGGGTTTCAAATTATTTTAAGATTTTTTTAGGATTTATGAATCACAATTAGGAGTTATATTTAATTTAAAAAAAATTGTCAAGCTCAATATACGAGTTCACTCATTTGCGTCGGACGAGTGCAATGCGCTAGTGGCTGGATAAAAAAATTAAATTAATTCAATTTAACTTTAAAGTTTACTAATTCCATTTTATAGTATATATTTATTTATTTATTTTGAAAAAAAATTAATTGTTAAGTATAGTACACAACCCCGTGCATTAGCATAGGACGAGTGCGCACTGCGCAAGTAGTCGGATAAAAATAATTAAATGAAATCGTTTTAATTTTAAATTTCAATAAATTTATTATATAGTATTTTTTTTATTTTTTTTTTGAAAAAAATCAGAAAATTAAGAAGTGGGGCATGACTAACTATAATAAAATAGATATGGCTATTTTTTCAAATAGATATTTACTATCTAAAAACAATTTTATAATAAAACTGTCATTTCATATGTACTGACGGACTTGATGGGTCTTTTTATTAGTCGAAATTCTTATTTGTATATTTTTATATGTGACATTTCATTCTATATGAATTAATTATTTTTCCTAAGGAAAATATATACTATAAAGATTTTTCTATGATAAAATCTGACATCTCATGTTTTTACAACTACCAATCTACCATAAATATATATATTTTTTTGAAGGGACATCTAATATAAAATATTGCCACAAGGAAAATATTTTTGTCTCTCAATAATTGGGTTTCCTAAAAGTTAATTGTTTATGAACAATATTACTCTTCATTTTTTCTATTATTTTTTAGTAAAGACATTAATATTCTTTTTAGTGTGTTTTTTTATGACTAAGTAAAGTAAATTTAGGTGTGAATAGGGGTGGGAAAATAGACCCGGTCCAACTGGCCAACCCGGCCCGCATTTCTCGCCGGGCTAGGCCAAAAAAATTCGGCCCGAGCCGTGTAGCTAAAAATAGAGAAAAATACACTTAGGCCCGCGGGGCCGTTCGGCCCGACCCGCTTTTCGGGCCAAGCCCGAATTTTTCACTAGGCTGTCAGGCTCGGGCCGGGCCGGGCCGTTTGCCACCCCTAGGTGTGACAAGCGAATACATAACGGTATTGGTGGACATCGAATTCGAGATATTTAATCTCAAACTCATACCATTCCACCACTAGGTCATTTCCCAATATAACGTTATTTTTATCATTAATTTTTTTACCATTCCATCACTAGGTCATTTCTACTAGAAAATTATTATCATTATTTTCTTTTTATGTCCAATAGAACGCTATTATTATTATTATTATTATCATTATTATTATTATTATGCTGAGGGCAACCCGCAATTTTTATCGAGTTACGCACTAGATAAATCCATACGGAAGAAATAAATCACACCTAATAGTATTGGTGGCGAGATTCAAAATAGAGATAATTAACCTCAAACTTACATCATTCCATCCCTAAGTCATCATCATTATTATTATTATTATTATTATTTAGGTTAGAGAGAGTGTAATTTTGGTAACTTTTTTTTTGGTGTGGCTAAATTTACTACTAGATAGTGCTGGTACAAACAAATGCAATTTGTTTGCTATTTCTGCCCATAAAAAAGTATAGTGAAATAACTGTTCAATCCTTTTGTCTTTACGTCATCAACGGTGCAGATTATACTCACGTGGGCCCACAACAGAATACTACCCTAGATTGCGAAGTACCAAATAATTGACCACGGCGCGTGCATCCACGCTCCGACCTTATTAAATGATAATTTAGTTTATAAAATAAATACTCTCCCGTCTCGATTATATAGTCTCTTTTATTATTTTGGGGCGTTCCAATTATATAGTGTCATTATTAAAAGTAGCATTAGTTTACATAGTAATGTACAAATACATTATTATTAATTCTTGAAATTAAAATACTAACCACTTAAATTTTGAAAATCATAAATATTAAATAAGGGTGTCATTTGAAGTTTAGCTTTAATCTTTCGTTTTCATAATTTTTTTAATCTTCGTGCAACTAGAAAATGGACTATATAATTAAGACGGAGGAAGTATATATCACACGTTACGTATATAAGTCCATATTTTCCATCATGAAAAATTACGTTCACAGTGTAATTAAAATTACTGAATTATCCTTTTTAGTATATATATCAAAGAGTAAAAGTTAATTACCGTGCTTATTTCTATATTTTTATTGTTTGAGTCTTTTAGTATACACACGCTTTATTATTTATTATTTTTAGAATTTTTTTGAAGCATAAAACTTTATTAATCTAAATATATAATAAAATATCCTTAATCAAGAAATTAGAATTAAAATACATGGGGAAATTAAAAGCGGTCCAAATAGATATTGGTAAAACTACATTTTATTTTATTTTATTTTTATACTTAATCTCGAATTACTTTTTTATGTCTCTATTCAATATGGACAAATGTGTGATAGTTTTAGGGTAATGTAGCAAAGGCCTAGGTTATGTTTTTCTACGATGTCAATCAATAAATTTGAGATTCTAAATAAAGGGTCACAATCTTGATAATAAAACTATTTAATTTATGTTGCTATAGGCCGTAGCCCTATACATTTTTGCCACTTATGTGGTGGCTATGAATTAATTAATAGCTAGCTCCGTTATATATATATATATATATATATATATATATATATATATATAATTTATGTAAAATATTTTATTAGAGTTGGTTTTTTAATTTATTGGTTGAAGCTTCTGGATCTATTGCAAGTGATTGGTGTTTGAATTCACAAAATAGCTAGTAATGGTAGTTTATTTATTTTTTGTTATTACCCCCAATTGGATTCTTCGTGTATTATTTCATTTATTATTATCACATGAAATTCCATGTTGCATTCTCTGTGTTAGTTACATTCCGTACTGCACTCGATCTCAAATTATGATTGTTGATAAATGTTGAGTATGCATGATTGTTTATGTTATAATTAAATTAAATTTTATAATAAGTATTATTAAAATCATAAATTTAATAGTGAAATACGGAATGAAACGCGAAACGGTACATCGTGAAATTACGTATTATTATTGTTAAAAAATGACATGTGAAAAATAATTATAAATAATAGGAAAATAGATGCTGAACACAATTAAAAATAGAGAATCTTGTATGTTCTTAAACCACATTAAAAGGTGTAAAATATCAAATAATTTATAACAAAATTAAGAGACTAAAACATAAATCTTTATGAAACTGAACGTGCTGGTTTTATATTAATTAGATGACCAATAAAATTATATTGCCCGTGATGCATTAATAGTAGCATTTTGGTGTATAAAAAAAACTACACATTAATTGCTCAAAAAATAATATCATAAGAAACTCTACTCTCTCTTTTTTTTTTTTTTTTCTCACCCTATTTAAGTATACAATCTCATTGCTATCATAGTAGCATTAAAGTAAATAACCATTTTTTTTAAATCTAAAAAAATTATCTACATTTAGTATAAAAATAACCGTAATGGTCAAAGAAGCTAGTAATTGCTTCCATATCTCAATATGACGAAACGTAACAAACTCTTTTATATTGCATGAATTTCATTCAATTTTAATAATTTTTAAAATTTATTTTATTGTGTCATAAGCATTTGAGCGTATACTTATCGATTTCATTTTATTTTTAATATGCATCCTCATAAGCAATAAATATAAATAAAGATATATGTATATATATACATATTCATTAATATTAACTTAATTTACGTTACATATCAAAACAATAAAAATTCATTATCAACAAACTTACATGGAATATTCAAAATTAATTTTACTTAATCAATATACAATATCCATGATTGAATAACAAGAAACGGCGATAAGATATAATTAATGTGGAAAATAAAAATTATCTTTGATTTCATTTTTGAATGTTGAAAGAAAATTCTAAAATGATAAGAATTTCTTATTGTTCGTGTCATGAATTTCATTTTTGAAAAATCGAAGTGAAGTATTCGGGAAATTTTATGCTACTCCATGAGTTATTAATTTAATCACGTATGCATTTGTTTTTAAAAAACAAGCATTCACAATATTCATCCTTGTGATTCCAGGTAATACCACATGGGGTAGCATAAATTTTCTCGATGTTTGAAGAAGACCCATCACACGTGTAAAGAGTGAGAATAAATCAACCGTTGAGTTTTGTAATTTGAGCAAATTAGGATGACTTATCATTTTCCAACAAATCCATAATAATTTAAACTTTTCAAGAAACAGGCTAGAAATGATTTAGACTTTTTAAATAGTTACATATAAATATTTACTCACGCATGAAAAAAAGGGGGGATACAAATTATAATTACCTTAAAAAAATTGGCACCCTTAACCGTTGTAATTTATGATAGTCATAAACAACGAGGAATATTAAAGATGAGCTTAATATTCTATTTACAACCGTCTCTTATAAAAGCAAAATTTTTAAAGAAGACTCACTCAATAACTTCAATAATGCTGACGTAAAGCATTAATGTCATTTTAAAATATAAACAAAAATCATTATAGCATAAGATACTCGTAATTCATGCATCAAAACATTGTTGAATGCAAAAAAAAAAAAGGAAAAAAAAGAGAGGAAGTCTCCAAGAAGCAAAGGAGAGAGAGAGAGAGAGAGAGAGAGAGAGAGAGAGAGAGAGAGAGAGAGAGATATGATAAAATCCGAAGTGCACATGAATTAGTGATGGGATATAAGTGTAAGTCTAAATTAATAATAGTAGAAGGGCCAGACTGTAATAAAGGTAAATTAATCTTAATTATTCTTGAGATCATGAATGAAGACAATTGTAATTAAAGAAAGCAATGGAATCTCCATTTAAAATAGACACTTCCATCCATTCTTAATCACACGTACGCGGAAACCTAGAGAGACAAACAGATTGTTGTAATAAAACTTTTATTACATATAGAGAGAGAAAGAGAGAGATATACGTATAGAGAGAGAAAGAGATATAGAAATTTGTGTCACATGCCATGTGAACAGCTGTGTGCTCCCTCCCCCCATCTTCAAGAAATAATGCAGATAATTTTCTGTATATATAGCAATCTTACCATCCTTACTCCGGCTTTTGACTCCCTTTCAGTTTTCACCTCTCTTTCTCTCTCTAAAAACTGAGCAATCCACTCTCTGTATCTCTCTCTCTCTCTCTAGCTCTCTGAAATGGAAGAAGCAAAAGGGTAGCTCTCAGCTGCTGAAGAGAGAAATAGCAAAAATCCGCCATAAAAATCCAGTCTTTGAAGATGAAAGCCGACAACAATCTCTTCCACCACCCCTTATACGCAGCCGAGCTTCTCTCTCTCCATTACCGCCGCAATTTGCTCCTCGCCACCGTCCTCCTCCTCCTCTCTCACTCCTCCACCGCCGCTGTGAGAGACTCCCAGCAGCTCATTTCCTTCAAGAACTCTCTCTCCAACCCCGGCCAGCTCCCGACGTGGCAGCCCACCATCTCTCCCTGCAATTTCCATGGCGTCTCCTGCAAAAGCTCCAGAGTTTCCTCCATCGACCTCTCCAATTTCCACCTCGACACCGACTTCGCCTCAGTCGCCAGCTTCATACTCTCTCTCCAGAACTTAGAATCCCTCTCTCTCAAGAACTCGAACATCTCCGGCTCAATTTCCGCCGCCTCGAGAGTCTTCTGCAGCGCCTCCTTCACCTCATTAGATCTGTCGGAAAACACCATCTCCGGCCCAATCTCCGACATTCCGGCGCTCGCAGCTTGCCCCGCCTTGACTTTCCTCAATCTCTCCAAGAATTCAATGGACCCTCTTCCCCGAGAGCCGCCGCGCGTCGCCGCCCTGCCGCCGCTGCAAATTCTTGATCTCTCCTACAACAATATCTCCGGTGACAACGTCGTTTCTTGGCTCTTCTCAAGCGCATTTCCCGAGCTGCAGCATCTTTCATTAAAGGGCAACAAAGTTGCAGGGAGCTTGCCCGAATTCAACTTCAAGAATTTGTCTCATTTGGATCTCTCCATCAACAATATCTCCACCAATTTCCCCAAAATCGGCGACTGCTCCAGCTTAGAACACCTCGATTTATCATCCAACAAAATCTTCGGCGACGTCGGGAGCTCGCTTTCCTTATGCGGGAAGCTCACTTTCCTTAATCTCACCAACAACGTGCTCACCGGCACAGTTCCCGCGTTACCAGCTGGGAGTTTGCGGTATTTATATCTGCAAGAAAACGATTTTCAAGGCGCAGTTCCGACATTTTTGTCGGATTTGTGCACAACCCTCGTCGAAATGGATCTCTCCTACAACAATTTCACCGGTTCGTTGCCGGAAAGCCTCGCTGCATGCTCTGTTTTGGAGCTTCTCGATGTCTCCAACAACAACTTCTCCGGTGAGTTGCCCGTCGACACACTCTTGAAACTGAGCAATTTGAGAACTTTGGTGATGTCTTTCAATAATTTTGTCGGAAATTTGCCTGATTCTTTGTCAAAGTTGGTGTCTTTGGAGGTTTTAGATGTGAGTTCGAATAATGTTTCTGGCTTGATTCCTGATGGCCTATGCCAGGATACTAGGAACAGTTTAAAGGTGTTGTACCTTCAAAATAACATGTTAACAGGTCCAATCCCTCAAAGCTTGAGCAACTGTTCCAATTTGGAGTCTCTTGATCTTAGCTTCAACTATTTGAGTGGAACGATTCCATCGAGTTTGGGATCGTTGTCGAAGTTGAGGGATGTGATCTTGTGGTTGAATCAGCTGGTTGGGGAAATCCCACAGGAGTTTATGTATTTGCAGAGTTTGGAGAATTTGATTCTTGATTTCAATGATTTGACTGGATTGATCCCTTCTAGTCTTAGCAACTGCACTAGGTTGAACTGGATTTCATTGTCGAATAATCATCTGTCTGGGGAGATACCGGCTTCGTTAGGACAGTTAAGCAACCTAGCTATTCTGAAACTAGGGAATAACTCCTTGTCTGGGAGTATTCCGGGGGAGTTGGGGGATTGCCAGAGCTTGATTTGGTTGGATTTGAATACTAACTACCTAAACGGCTCTATCCCGCCTGCTCTGTTCAAGCAGTCGGGCAACATTGCTCTGGCCGTGCTGACCGGGAAGAGCTATGTGTATATCAAGAATGACGGGAGCAAGCAGTGCCACGGAGCTGGGAATTTGCTCGAGTTTGGTGGCATTAGGGCGGAGCAGTTGAATAGGATTTCGACTAGGCACCCGTGTAACTTCACTAGAGTGTACAAGGGCATCACACAGCCTACTTTCAATCACAATGGCTCGATGATTTTCCTTGATCTCTCGTATAATGTGTTGGAGGGTAGCATTCCGAAGGAGCTTGGGACAATGTATTACTTGTCTATACTGAATATGGGACACAATGACCTATCTGGTCCCATTCCTCAAGAGCTTGGGAGATTGAAGAATGTTGCTATTCTTGACTTGTCCTACAACAGGTTGAACGGGACGATTCCTCAGTCCTTGACCGGGCTCACGTTGCTCGGAGATATTGATCTGTCCAACAACAATCTATCTGGGGTGATTCCCGAATCAGCTCCATTTGATACATTCCCTGATTACAGATTTGCCAATAATTCTGGACTTTGTGGATACCCTCTCCCGACCTGTGGGTCGGCCGTAGGCGCAGGAGGCGGCCAGCATCAGAAGTCACACCGCAGGCAAGCCTCACTTGCAGGCAGTGTGGCGATGGGGCTGCTGTTTTCCCTTTTCTGCATATTTGGATTGATCATTGTTGCTGTGGAGACGAAGAAGAGGAGGAAGAAGAAAGAGGCTGCTCTCGAGGCGTACATGGAAAACCACTCGAACTCAGCTACAGCGCAGAGCAACTGGAAGCTTAGTGCAAAAGATGCGTTGAGCATTAATCTTGCTACTTTTGAGAAGCCATTGAGGAAGCTCACTTTCGCAGACCTTCTTGAGGCCACCAATGGCTTCCACAACGACACCCTCGTTGGCTCCGGTGGCTTCGGAGACGTGTACAGAGCAGAGCTGAAGGACGGGAGCATTGTTGCCATCAAGAAACTGATACATGTCAGCGGCCAGGGTGATCGCGAGTTCACTGCTGAGATGGAAACTATAGGGAAGATCAAGCATCGGAACCTTGTTCCCTTGCTCGGATACTGCAAGGTGGGCGAGGAGCGCCTCTTGGTGTACGAGTACATGAAGTATGGAAGCCTGGAAGACGTGCTGCACGACAGGAAGAAGATCGGGATCAAGCTGAACTGGTCAGCGAGGAGGAAGATCGCCATTGGAGCAGCTAGAGGATTAGCTTTCCTCCATCACAACTGCATTCCCCACATCATCCACAGGGACATGAAATCGAGCAACGTGCTGCTCGATGAAAACCTCGAGGCTAGGGTTTCGGATTTTGGAATGGCGAGGCTGATGAGTGCAATGGACACTCACTTGAGCGTTAGCACATTGGCCGGGACTCCCGGCTATGTCCCTCCGGAGTACTACCAGAGCTTCAGATGCTCAACTAAAGGCGACGTCTACAGCTATGGCGTGGTGCTGCTGGAGCTGCTCACCGGCAGGCAGCCTACGGATTCAGCCGATTTTGGAGACAACAATCTTGTGGGGTGGGTGAAGCAGCACGCGAAGACAAGGATAGTCGACGTGTTTGATCCCGAGCTACTGAAAGAGGATCCGAGCTTAGAAATCGAGCTGCTGCAGCACTTGCAAGTCGCCACCGCCTGCTTGGATGACCGGTCATGGAAGCGCCCCACCATAATCCAAGTCCTGGCGATGTTCAAGGAGATTCAGGCGGGGTCGGGGCTCGACTCAGCCTCGTCGATCACCATTGACGAGGGCAGCTTCAGTGCAGTTGAAGGGGTGGAAATGAGCATAAAGGAAGGTAATGAGCTGAGCAAGCATTTGTGAGAGATGCTGATCTATATTGATTCAGCCCTCAAAATTTTCCCCAGAAATGGTATAAATCTTCAACCTGTAATTGTACCATAAATTGTTGTATTTTAGCTAGTAGCAGCAGCCACACCCCATCATCAAGAAAAAAAAGGAAGAGGGTAAATCTTGTTATTACACATAAAAAAGGAATGTTGTTTAACTTGTAACAAATGTTGTACAGATATAGTTTTGAGTTTGTTATGGATCTTTGAGTTTTTTTCATGGCTTTTCTTGTCTGAAAACACAACATTTTTAGATTCAGATGCAGTCTTTTGATGGATCTCTGACCTCACTGTGATGGTGACTGAGTGTGGATGGTTGTTTTTTGGAACTTTCTTCCCATTCTTCCTTATCATCATTCATCATCAGTAGCAGCAGCTATTTTTTTTTTTTTCCATTTAAAGAATTCCCTTATTTTTTATTTATTGAAAATTTTAAAAAATTACAAATATATGCAGATATATAAATATGAAAATATGTTGCACTAGTTCTTACAATATGCATGGAAGTCACACATCAAATCCTTCATTTAAAACTGGGAATTGTGTTTCTCAGTTGTAGGTCCACTCTCATGCTTGCCAACTGTAATGATCCAGCTATTTTCACCATATATATATATACACATATATGTATGTACGTATGTATGTATGAAATAAATATTCTTTTATTTTCCAAAACAGGGTGTATCATTATCCAATAATTGTAAAGAGAGAGTATAGTCCTTTGACTCGTCAAAGCTCTTTTATGTAAATACAATATTCTAATGCAATATTAAATTAAAATCCGGGTAATAGGTAATATAATATTGATGGAATATACAGCCTAAAAAAGAGTTATTTAAGAAGAAAATTTAAAAATGGGACAATAATAATCATTCATATATCATGGATTCTCCACGAGTTGCCATCATTTTTTATTTTATTTTTTTTTTTGTAGAAAAAGAAAAAGTCCCAATTGATTCACTTTTGAGAAGACATCTTATGTACTCATTTTCTTGGATTACAATTTGTCATCATATACAATATAATCATTCATATTAGTGATTTTATACTCCCCTATAATTTTTTTTTTAAAAAAAAACTTACAAGATTCACTTTTGGGAAGATACCATATGACATATATATCTATATCTATATCTATATGTGTGTGTACTAATTTTCTTGGAATACAATTTGTCATCATATTCCAACACTACTTTTAAGATTAGTGAGTGGTCCTTTAAAATTTAATTGTAGTAAGATTAGTTTGTATAAAATAAATGGTGGGTTTGTTTGTTTCTTTTTAGTGTGTGTGCGTGTGCATGCGCACGTGCACGTGTAGTTTTGCTTGAAGACTATGCATTCCACAAAGCAAGGTTGAGTGCTCAATTACCAATAAAAGTGCACATTTTTACCTTAAAGTCATCAACTCCAAACTCAAAAAAATAAAAAAAAAACCCCCGATTCTATGTCCTAACCCCAGCATATATTATTCGAGTAAATTTCACTTTTGGTCCCACTAAAATAGGATCAAAATATTTTTAGTCCCAAAAATTACTTTTTTGGTCCCCGAATGAAATTTTTTCGATAATTTTGATCCCATAAGATATTTTTCCAATAATTATACTCCTATAAGATATTTTTGTGACAATTTTAGTCACAATCTAACTGAGATCTTTGGTGCGCTAGACAACACAAATTGATTTCAGATAGAATGACATCATGCATTGAATTTTAGAACGCGTGTTGTTTGTTTTCATATGCATGAGACACATCTCAAATTCACCAAAATTATTAGTTTGGGACTAAAATTGTGGAAAAATATCTTATTGGACCAAAATTGTCAAAAAAAATATCATTTGGGACTAAAAAAAACTTTTGGGACTAAAAGTGTTTTGACCATATTCTAATGGGACCAAAAATTTACCCTCTATTATTCTATTATTTTTTTGATAACTTTTTATTTTATGTTCGTCTTACACTAATATAAATTGGATAATGAATATTACATCTTGTATTACAAGTATGTTATGAAGGAAAATGTAACAAAATAATTGAACTCTTATAGTTACATGCTCCTTTTGTTCCATTCATAAATGGGATGATTGTACACAAATTAATAAATTAATTGAGTTACTTAATAAATCCTTATGTGAATACATTAAATAAATTAAATATAGATGTATGAATGCATTAAATGAGGGTAAATGTCTAAAAATGTGAATTTTATGTCTCGAATTTGTAGAATGACACTTTTTTTGAAATAAAATTTAAATAATAGAATGATACTTATTTAGAAATAGGGAGAACATGATTTTTTTACGTCTCAATATATAGGCTGATTTTTATATTTATTTAACTATTTTACTAATATATATACCTTATTTAATATATAAATATGAAGACATTCAAAATTTATTTATTTAATTATATTTTTCAGTAATTTCTTTTTAATTCTAATTAAAAACTGAATCAGTCTATATGAATGGAACGCGGGAAATATCCTATCAAACCCCACCAAAAAATGGAGGGAGCTATGGGAAGAAAGGATTTTGGAAATATCACACATGCATTGGACCATATATTTTTAATTTTATTTTTATTTTGTAGATTATTTAAATCCCCATTGATTTAAAATATTCTCTAGTGTTCAATTCCAAGAGTGGACCATAAATTAAAAAGTCCAACCATCTCATAGTTTCAATGCATCAAGGCACAAACTATTCTATCCTTATTAATGCCTGCCCACTTGGTTTCAAAATTTTGTATCTTTTTATAATTTAAGAATTTCAAGATTTGTCCTCATCTCCTCAACACCTTTCATGTATCACTCATTTTCTTTCTTTATTTTTTTTCCTTTTAATTGTTGGTTTTCATTATTATTATTTTTTGGATAAGGTTCAAATGTGTTCAAATTGTACTTCATCAATCATTTTACTATCACAAAAAAAAAAAAAAGAATTACTTAAAGTGTGAAAATATTATTAGAAATATATGATATTATGTAAAGTACGCAATTTTCAGACATTAAACCATTCTAATTACAAATATTGTAACAAGTTGCATAGTTAACATTAATTATTTTATTTTACTTTTTATTTTTTTTGGTGGAAAAATTATTTCCAATTTTAATTCGCAATCCCATTTTCTTGTGTTAGAAATGAAAGCAAATTTAAACAATAATTCGTCCCTTTTTAATTTCTTTTTTTTCCCAATAATATTTACTTTTGGACTAAAAAGGGAGGATTTTGTTCTACTTTTTTCAATTTTTTAATTAGGAGTCCCTAAAAAGAAATCAAATATATATAAAATGAATTTAAACAGGCTCCTAAATCCTAATAAGACATCAATCAAGCTTAATTGGAATTAAATTTGAATTCAGTGTATATAAAGCATGCACATATAAAATAAATATGAAAAAACGAATCAAAATTAATTAATTATTTGAATATATCTCGAGTTTGAACGCTTTTACTTTCTCCCCTCTTTTCATCGAAAAACTATCATAATTCAACAAAATGACAATAATAAAATTTAAAATTTGCTTCACTTTCACACAACCAAACAATATTTACAACAAAACAAAGCTACCTAATTAAATGTGGACACCTAATTAAACATTTTCCTGCAAATACAGCTGTGCTTGTTCTTCATCTCTGCAACTCCACGGTTTAAATAATTGCAGTTTGTTCCCTTAATTAGCTTGCATTATTGATTTTAAATTATCCACTTGTTACAACTTATTAATTATTTTTCTAAATAACAAAAATAAATACACGTTTATATATATATATATATATATATATATATATATATATATATATATATATATATATATATATATAGGGTTGGGTTCCAGCAGGAACCACACCCTAGGTGAGAATCGAGAACCAATCTGAGCTATATAGATCCGGGATATTTGGACGGCCAAGATATGCTCTAGATTATAAAAAATGCAGTGGCAATCTCGTAATAACGTCCAACTTCGCTGCCCCTGAATCTTAATAAGGGTAAAATCGAAAATTTTGAAAATATATGAATACTCCGAATTTACGTGTATATTTTTCAATTTAAGCTTTTAGCACTGTTATTTCCTATTTTAGCATTGTCATGATCTTTTTTAGCACGACTCTTTTTTCATAAATTACAAAAATACCCTCAGTTTATTAAAAAGTTGATAATATTACGAGATTGTCATCGCGTTTTTTAAAATTTGGAGCATATCTTGGCCGTCTAAATATACCGAATCTACGACTCAGATTGGTTTTCTGTTCTCACAAGGGGTCTAGTTCTCACTTTATCCCATCTCTTTATATATATATATATATATATATATATATATATATCTCAGATCCCAAAGATAAATTAATATGTTAATCTGTTTCAATTAATTTGGAGCCAACCAGACAAATCTCCAATTTACATATTTTTACAAACAAATTTTATTTATTTAAAAAAAAAAAATTAGTCCCATCACATGTGGGTTACAATTTAATGCATCTATCCATTTAATTATCTGTCATCTGATCAGAGAGAAGTATGAGCATACGGCTGTCCTAATTTACGTACAAAATTAGTACAGCGATTAATTAATATAAATGTCAATTATTCTTTTAATTTTCAATTAATTATTAATGACGAGACATTAATTATGTAATTTATGAGTGTCATTTCTGTAGTAATACTTTTAGGTTAAAAAAAATCACTTTTGTATCTGGTGTTATATTTTGAAAATGTAATTAATAGAAAAAAAGGTTATAATATGTGAAATTTTTTTCCTACATCCAATACATGATTATTCTGAATAGTGTTTTATAGTATTAAATTGAAATTAATTAATTGGTGTTCAACTCAAACATAATTAATTATATTAAAATATTATATTTATATATCAGTGAGTTTGAATATGGAACTATATATAGATTAGAGACACATTGATAATAAATATGTATAATCATTTACATAATCGTTTTTTGGTGTTTTTCTTTTAATTTTGCTTTATTTAGACTAAATACAAGAGTCTAAACTCTTTCTATTCACCTAGGATAGAAAAAGATAATTTATGCACTATTATAAACAATGCATGCTATAATTATGTGTGATTACAAATTAATATAATAATAATTATTTAAGGGTGTACTTTTAATATTACTTAGCTTATAACTAGTATGTCTATTGTGCAATGCTCGATACTATTTTATTTCATAGTAATTGAACATCTAAGAGCGAAGCTCAATTATAGACTTATGGTTATATATTTGCAATAAACAAATATAAAAGTGGGTGAACCCAACATATAAAAATGTTTATATTGATTAAAAACTAAAGTTTATTTCAGACATATAAATAATAATTACCATAAGTATTTAAACAAATAAATAACTTAATATCATCTTGGAATAATTATAATTCAAGAATACTATAAAAAGGGGGAAAAGTTAGAAGCCATTTTTTAAAAATATTGAATAAAAATTAGAAGATAAAGGAATTTACATGCAGATGAAGATTAGAATATAAAAGATCTTAAATGTTAATAAAAGTCTGATTTCAAAAAAAAATGTTAATAAAAGTCAGAAGATAAAAGAATTTAAATGTTGAATAAAAGTTTGAACATAAAATATTTTAAATAAAAATAAAATTTAGAGGAACACAATATCTTAAATAAAATTAGCAGCCAAGTTAAAATGAGGGGAAAAGGGGAAAAAAAAAATTAAAGGAGTAGAGATCATCTAGTCCGAATTTATGTGTACCAACATTATAATTGTATATTGCAAATACTGTTTTTTATAAAAATAAAATTTATTATATTATAACTAATCATAATTAATATTTATTGCTAAAATTTGAAATTTTAAAAAATTATGTAACCTAAGTTTGGAATACTCAATCCAAAAAATGAATTATATTAACTAAAAAATGAAAATTAAATATTAAACATTAATTATATATAAACTCTGATTGAGTGGAATAAACTCTAAATACTAATGTAAACTTATACTAAACCAAAAATGAAATTAAAATTGAGAAAAAAAATGAAAAAAAATGATAAAAGAAGTAACAATTTGGAGGTTTGGTACACACACAAATTGGGACTAGAGATCTCAAGTGAAATTAAAGATCCTGCAACCCACAAGGATCGAACACGATATTACTGAAAAAGTTGCAAACTTTAACAAAAAAAAAAGAAGTTAATTTAAACTTGATTAAACAAGTTTATTTATACATGGTGTATATTTCACTATTTTTTCAAAGAATGTGTGTAATTGACATGAACTCATCTAGTTAAATGAGAACAAGTTTATCTCTGTGATAATGAGAGTGACAAATACACAATGAACAAGCGCATGTGGGCCACTGTGTTGTCTCATTGGCTACCCACCAAGCTTATTTTTACTTGACGTCGTGTCACAGGTCTCATTTTATTTTATCACGCACAATCCGTCCTGAGTCTGAATTGGCTAGAATCACCGAGGATTGCCAATGAGTGCGACTGTGACGCACGGGAACGCATGCGAGCGTACTCTGATTGTACAGATGGGCAACAAGTTGGACGCCTCATTAAATTGCGTCGGAGGGCATTGAAACACAAGTCGGAGGGAACGCTGGTTGGATGCTGATGCCGCTCCCCCTGATGCAAGATGAAATCAGTAGTTGTTCGGAAAACCCTGTTGAGGGCAAGTATGAGCATGCGTCGAAGAAAGAAGGTCTCTCGTCCCGTGACACGTTGTTAGGATTGTAATTGAGTCGAACTATTTTAATTTTCAATAAAAAAATTTGTGCGTACTCATTTAGTGAAACTTGTTCGTTTACACAAATTTGGATTGAGTCTAGCAATCATGGTGGCGGATACACGGTTAGTGAGACATGTTCAAGTACATCAAACGGTTCGTGCAAATTTATTATTCTGAATTTTATTGCTAGACATAATCAATTTAATTTCGACTAATGAATAAGTTTATAAAGGAATCATTTAAAAACTATTTCATACTAAATAGGCTACACTTTAAAAAAAACTCCAACCTTTCTATACTTTAACAAATAAATGTCTTTTTTTTAAAAATATTTTGAAGCTAAGGTCATTGTATATATTTTTTTAAATCGCTAAAAGTCAGACATGAGCTTATATTTTACCAAATTAAATATTACTTTATATGTCAAAAAATTGTAAAACTAATATATATATATATATATATATGCAAACAAAAAATACCATTAAATAAAATACAATTAGCCTAATTATTGGGGAAAATAGCAAAAATAGTTGGAGCAAGTGGGGGAGGAGGGATTTGGCCCCAAGTCTCGAAATAGTTAGACCGATTTTCCTTTTTGAAAATTATAAAACTTTAGAAAAATTATGATTTGTCTCCTCAAAATTTTATTAGTCCTTCACATTATTTTGCCAGCCAATCTTGTCGACTATCATCATCTCTCATCCACAAATTATTACTATTTTTTTTAAATGAGAAAAATTAGGTTTGTGTTAAAGGAAAAGTCGCTTCAATACTATATATACTTTGTAAATTATATTTATGAGACAAAGTACGCAAACTAGTCGTGTACATAAGACGGTCAACGCGTTGATCAAAAAAATCATCAAAATAAGTGATATTTTTTAAATTTTGAGTGATACTTTTTAGTATTACGGTCGATACTGATTTTAACAGTTTTTTTCTTTATATTTTTATTTTGGCCAATAATTTTTAATGATCGCTACAAGTGGTACTTCTAGGCTTTTGAGTGATACTTTTTAATGTTATGATTGATACTGATTTTATTTAATTTTTAATTAACGCATCGACCGAATCAATACTCGTCAGCCGTCTCATGTGTACCTAATGCACAGAAAACCCGTCCTTCATCTATTGTGCTAACTAGTACACTAATTCATATTAAGAGCAACTCCAATAGAGTAATTATTCAGGGAGAAACGGCAAATTTGGTGATTAAAACCTCTCCAACAGTTGGGTATCCTGCCTTGGTGATTTAGTGTTGATGAATAGTGCGTCGGTTAAATAAACGATGCACTATTCATCCATCGTTTAATTTTTTTTATATATTTTATATTGATTTCCTTATAATATTTCATTTATCTTCTTTTTCCTTTCTCCTTTCTTGTGTTTAAATTCTACGAAACATGTTTTCATTTCCAATATTATTTTATATATTAATTAAATAAGTAATATTGCATTAATGTAAACACATAATACATAATTAATAAAAAACTAAATACATAAACATTACAATAACAATGCAAATCCACAAATACATTATAATAAACAATACAAATACATAATTAATGCTTTTGCTAAATTATCTATCATGAAAATGTTGGTTTTATTTAGAAAAGTAATTTTATTTAATGTAGTTTATGCTTTTGTTATGAAATGTTGGTTTTATTTTAAATAGATTGATCGTATTTATCTGAAATTTTTTAGTTTTGCAAAATAAATATGTTTATTTATTTATTAAAAAACATAAAAATATTACAATATATATATAATCATATATTCAATTTAATAATTTAATAACAAAAATTAAATGAATAGTAATAAGTATAAAAAAGGAATGCTTTGATTGATCATTTGTGGGAGGAGTTTTCAAAATCAGAAATGTAATTGTTATGACATGTAATTTATGTTTTTATTAAATTATCTATTATGAAATGATGATTTTTATTTTGAATAAGTTGATTTTTTAAATGAAACTTTTAATTTTTGTAAAATAAAAATAAAATTTAATTATATATTACTTAAAAATAAAAAATAATGAGCAAAAATATTAATATATATATATATATAATTATATTCAATTAAATAATTCAATAATAAAAATTAAATCAATAGTAAAGAGTATAAAAAGGGAATATTACATTGTAGAGTGAAATGTAGAGTGAGCATGTTGGCGATGAAAATCAAAAATCTGTAACTTTAATTGTACAGTAGTGTAGAATTAACTGTATTATGGTGAAAACTGTTGGAGATGGCCTAACACGCGTTACATCATCATCACATATGCAATATATTTATAAAATAAAAATAAAAATTATACGCAGTACAAAATATAGGAGAATATGAGCGTGACACGTGTACAATACAAAAACCGTGGGGGGGCCCAATCGCCCTATCTTTCAAAACAAGGCTGTTACGTGTACGGCCTCGGGGCCGTCCGATTCCACCAGTGGGGCCCGCGGAGCACGGCGACAAGAGAGCGTGCGTACTACTGAATCACCACCCGATGAGAGGAGAAACGCCACGTCATCAGTGGGTTGGAATAATTTTGTGTAAAAAAAAAACAAATCAGTTAAACACATGGGGGCTACAGTTACGTGGGCCCCAGGCATTATTTCCCCAGAAATTCGAGAAAAAGGAATATGTGAATCAGCTAATTTGATTGACTCATAACTGAATTTTCAGCCACAATTGGTGACGTGGGCTTTTCTCTTTCCTTTTTTTGAGGGTTTTTATTCCAATTTCTAAGAAACTAAAAATGATGGGAATATTTGGGAAGGACTAGGGTGGCTATGGATGGTTGCTAGATACGGCAGTTGAGTGAGTCACTCGGTTGAGCCCCCTCGTAAATTATTCGGACTTCAGTTGTGAATATCCGAATACGATTCGAAGTTAGTCGAGTCGGAACAACGTTCGAACTATCGAATAATTGTATAGAGTTTGATCTTAGAGTTTCTTTTTAATGGAGGCGAGTATAATTCTGGACTTTAGAACATTTAATAAAACAAACTTAACGGAGATCAATCGGCCTTGAACTTATCGAGTTTTTTGTTGAGTTGAGATCGAGCTCCAAAGATTAAAGGGATTGCTTGATTTTATTTATAAATGGGAAACTTCAACGTTTGACCATGCAAAACTCTATATATTTATAAACATGTTTGTATTTATTCATTTTTAAATTATATTTTCTCCTTTTCCAATCATACATATATTGTGACGCCCCAAAATTTCATAAATAGAAATATCTCATTTATTCACTAAAAGAGTTTAATATAGCAGAAGTACTATTTAAAATAAAAAAAATATTAATTAATCTTGACCATCACTCCGTTTCCACATCACCGCCCGAGTCTCATAAACCTGAAAAAAATAATAGCTTTGGGGTGAGTGCTATTAACTCAGCGGGGTTACTGCATTTATCCAGATTATACACAATATGAACAATAAATACATAGCATATCAAATATCATTTTCCTGCAGCCCGTAGGCCGAACATGCAACTCGTAGGTTGAGTAACTTTTCCTGCAGCCCGTCGGCCGAACATGCAACACGTAGGTTGAATAACTTTTCCTGCAGCCCGTAAGCCGAATACATATAATTTGCCACATATAAACTGCATAAAATGCATAATAAGGATAAACGAATATTTTGCATAATAATCCACGTTGGATTCCCCACCTTTACTTGAACTTGAAAGTATTAAATATATCTACGCATGCCTAATAATATGTATGTGTGTGTGTGTGGCCATTAAAAAGCTAGTGAAAGAAAATCATAAAATGAGTTCATGACTTTCAAAAACTAGAGAAAAATAAAGAATTGAATTTGCTTTAAATGCTTTTGGTGTGGTTTGGAGAATGAAAATACTCCTATTTATATTAGATCTTTGGTGTATGAAAAATGGAAGTAACACAATTGTAGGGGATTGATTTGAATCAAATCCCAAATTTTATGAAATGGATTGATGATTGATGATTGAAAATTGATATAATTTTATGAATATTAATAACTTGCTTAAACAAATATATTCTTTTGGAAAAATAGTAACGACCAGTTAAAAATAATTTTTGGGTCGTTACATATATCAAGCTCGACCCTGCATGAGTTACTAAAGTTTGATTTTACCATTTTTCTTAATGGAACTAAGATGGATTTTAAACTTTATAATTTTAATAAAAAATATTAATTGACCCAGACTGAGCTGAAGCATGCCAGGTTATTTCTATTTGTCAACTATGAAACGTGATATTCCTTCCATTTCTGAATAAGTGTCGCTTTAGTAATTTTAGTTTTGTTTTATAAAGATGGTCATTTTACACATTTAAGATGAAAATGTTAAATTTATCTAAAATTAACCATCATTTAATATATTCAAATTTCCCAATTAATTTGACTCATTTACTATATTCAAATGAGAGTGTGTTATGTAATTTATCTAGCTTTTGCCTAGTGCGATGCACGAAAATCATTTTATATTTATAATTTTAAAATAATGTATTGTAAAGAATTCTATATTTTACTTTAATTTAATGACAAAAAATCATGTAAGATTTTATGGGTTGAAAATCATAAGATTCGGATCCAAACTTATATTCAGTAGTATATTGTTACTTTTATTCATATTTGATTGCATTTAGATCTGAATTTAAGCTCGTCTTACGGATTTTAATTTGTTCCATACGGCGGTCTCACATAAAATTCTTTTTAATTTAGTTTGATATGTGTGTTTCTTACACTTCCCAACATATATCGATGTTAGATTGAGAGCAATAATTGATAACAGTTGTGTAAGATGTTAGCAATGGATGCATAGTATAACTACAACTCCAACATATAAGAAAAAATCCTAAACTTTTTTTATACTATTTTTTTCATAAGCAATCTCTTCATGTTTAGAAATTTGTTTATTCATCTTCCACAAATTTTTCACCATATCATCTTCTCTCACAAACATCTATTCGTCGAAGTTCTGCTGAAAATTGTCATTGTCGAATAAAACTTGAAAATAACATATCTTCATAATTTGTGGCAAATATCGAATTGTATTTTTTTTTTTTTTGGATAGCTTTCAAGCTTTTGAATTTTCAAAGTTCTCCCTCGTATACTATCTAAAAAAATATCAAGCAAAATGTAATTTAAGAATCATATTCACTGTAAAAAAATACAAATTTTAGCCATCAACGTACGACATACCAAAGCTCTTTTTTTCCGATAGATTTTCACAACCTTCAAAAATTGAGCAAGTCGTCGATGTTCATCCGTGAAAATGAAATAGGCCGGCCAAGCAAGTGAGCACTAATATATTTTTCCACACAATTTTTTTATAAATGTATTTATATGTGATATATAAGAAGAAAATTTGGAAGTTAAATTGAAATCGGTGTCATAAAGATTTTAGTTAAATTGAGATAGTGAATTGGGTGCTATTAATTAGTGATTTTAATCACAGTAATAAAATTTAAAACTACCGACTAATTGACATCTTAATTGTGGATTCATTAATGATAAAAAAAATTGATCAAATGTTAGATCCGCAAAATTTTGAAAAAACGGGTATTACTTTATTAATTTTGAAAAAATTAATTTTTTTTAAATAGCCCGAAATATCGGCATAAACGTGTAATTTACCCATTAATCGATCAAGAAACCTATGGAGCAATTAAAAAATTCCATAAAAATAACCGAAATTATTATTATTGTTATTATTATTATTATTATTATTATTATTTAGCTAAGAATCCAAATTGGCTTCAACTTAGTTGTGGAGTTGACACATCAGACTTCCACACGTGTAAGCGCCTGCTGCCCGAAAGGGGCGTGGGCAGTTATGGGCAGAGAGTGGAAACGGCACGGGCAGTGTATGGGGCAAGTGGGGCAGCAGAATTATTGAAGACTTTGAGCTCGGCTCAATCGCCTCACGTGCGAACGCCAGCATATGGGACCCACCCACCACAATTACAATAAAAGTTTTAGAGAGTGCCATTTTTATTTTTATTTTTAGAAAATCAACTAAACAGAATTTGCCAAATTAACGGGTTTATTTTCATTCACAGGAATAGTAAGCATTTTTTTGGCAAAATCCTATTTTTGGTTCATGTATTTTTAAATTTTTCTGAATTGGGTCCATCTATTTCACTTGGTTAAAATAAAGTCTCTATACTATTAATTTAGTTAAATGAGGTCCCTCTACTATCAATTTAGATAAAATCAAGTCCCCAATTGATAGTAAAAACACTTGATTTTAACTAAAATTGATAGTACATGGACCCAATTTAAAAATAAAAATAAAAATTCATTTTTCTTAAAAATAAACTAATAAAAATTGAAAAAATAATTAAATAAAAATAAAATAAATACAAATTAATTTTTTAAGTAAAAAATTAAATAAAAATAAAATATAAATTTAATTAAATTTTTAGAAACCAATGAAATTTTATGTTTTATTTTTATTTATTATTTTAAAAAAATAAAAAATAAATTTTTTATTTTGAAAATAAATTGCAAAAAATTAAATAATTTAATTTTTATAAAATTATGTAATTTTAATTTATTATCAAAAGAGTAAATTAAAAAAAAATCAAACAATAGTTAAATAAAAAAATCAATTAAATAAAAATCAAAATTTTAAAACTTTTGTTTGATTTTTTTTTCAAAAAATAATAAATCAAAATCAAAATATAAAATTATAGTGGTTATAAAAAAATAATGAAATTTATTTTTTAATTTTTAAATAAATTTTATACTTAAAAAATTCAATATATATTTATTTTTTATTGTTGTTTATTTATTTTTTCAATTTTTATTTTTATTTTTAAATTGTGTTCATGTACTATCAATTTTAGTTAAAATCAAGTCCCTCTACTATCAATTTAGATAAAATCAAGTCTTGCAAGGACTTTATTTTATCTAAATTTATAGGACAGGGACCTCATTTTTACTAAATTCATAGTACATGGACTTCATTTTAACTAAATGAAGTAGAGGGACCCAATTCAAAAAAAATTAAAAGTACAGGGACCAAAAACAGAGTTTTGCCTCTTTTTTTTTCCTTAAAATTGATAAGTAATATTGGAATTTCCTTTTTTTCCTTTTTTTTTAATATTGGAATTTCCTTCTCCTTTTATTTTAGAGAAAATCACAACCGCTATGTATTTTTAGTAAATTTCCCTTCTTGTATGGTATATGCAACTAGATATAAAAATATAGTTGTACAAGAAAATAATGTGGTGAAATCTATATCTATATATTATCTAAAAGTAAGATAGTCGCATAAAATAGAAATTATACGTTTTCCCGTTCAAAGTATATTTTTGAATATGTAAATATTTAATATAAAAAAATCAAAATAATTAATTAATAAATAATTTTTTAATAATATATCGAATAATTTTCATAAATAACATGCAATCAATTATGAGTAATTATTTCCTAACTTCATAAAAAATCAATTAATCATAAAACACTGTTTTATGATTATCCTAATTGTGTGTGTGTGTGTATAACTAGTATTACATCCCGTACGATGCACATCGAGAAATTTATAAATGATTTATAATAAATAGTTTGTACAAATAAAATAATTAAATTATAATTAAATAATTAACAGAAACAATTATAACATGTATACGTAATATTGGAATTTGCTTCTCTTTTTTATTTTTGAAAAAACCAGAACCGCAATGTATTCTTAGTAAAGTTCCCTTCTTGTATAGTACATTGCAACTGGATAGAGAAATATAATTGCACAAGAAAATAATGTGTTGAAATACATTAACAAATTAGGGTTGTCTTGAATGCACTAGATGCATCATCAGATCTGTTAATGGGTTAACACTAAAAAGTATCGTTCAAATGTCCAAAAGTATCGGACAGAAAAAAAATAAAAAAAAAACTGTCAAAATCAGTATCAAATGTAACAGAAAGAAATATTATTCAAAATTCAAAAATAAAAATATTTATATTTTAATATTTTTTTTCTCACGAATTGATCGAGTCAACACGTATTGACTCGATTAATTCATTCATCGTTTGATGTGCACTCATATGAGAATTGATATAGCAAATTAATGTCGAAGTCATGAGGTTGGCCACAAGCTCACAAAGTGCATCCCAATTGAGTTAATATAATATTGGTCTAATTTATTTAATATATTAAAATGGAGTTGTGGGTAAACAGCATTCCCCTCAAAAAAAATTCAATCATAAATTCTATATAAAAAATGTCATTTTATGTAATTTCCTAACCGATCATTCCATAAAAAGTTCGTCGTTGCCGAAACATTTCATCAAAAAAGCCCATTATTTTCTAATAATATATTTAGGGCAAATTATAATTTAATTCTCAACATTTTAAGATTTAATAAAAATAATCCAACATTTTAATAATTACAATTTAATTCTCAACGTTTGAATATTCTAACAGAAATAACCCAACGTTTAATATTAATAATTTAATTCCCAATGTTTGAACAGTTTAACAGAAATGACCCAATAATTTAGGAGAAAAAAACTATTTTGATCATTTTTTCGGCAAAAATATTAGTCCGTTACATGGGTCTCTAGCTCACTTGAGAGCAAATGTGATTAAAATCGACCAAAATGATTGTATTCGCTTAAATTATTGGGTCATTTATGTTAAAATGTTCAAACGTTGGGAATTAAATTGTAATTATTAAAACGTTAGGTCATTTTTGTTAAAACCTTCATACGCTGGAAATTAAATTGTAATTTGTCATATATATATATATATATATATATATATATTCCATCCAATCTAATGAAAATGGATAAGAAGTCAAGAAGAAATGTTTTTTTTTCTTATTTTGAAAAAAAAAACTAATTGAATTAAATGTTATATAGTAATGTTAACATAGACGCGGAATGTAGGCATAAATGTAGCGCACTACGATAGATTATTAAATTATCTCGAATATAAATTTATGGACCGAAAATAACATCCAACATATTGGCCGCACGATTAAATTAAATCTACTATAATGTTATACACGAATTGTATTTATGGAATAAGATATGTGGTTCGCTTACATTTACATAAACTTAATACATACACATCTATATCTATATTATATATAAAAGTAAGATAGTCACTATAAATAGTAATAATAAGTTTCCCGCCTAAATACACTTTCTATAAATAAAAGTATAATATTTATTAATTAGTTAATATTTATATTATATAATCTTTCAATACTAGGATTTCAACATTATAAATTAATTTTTTTATTTAGCGAAAATACTATTTTTTATCAAAAATTACTTTGTTCATTCAATGAAAAAATTAGGTGGCCTTTAAATTGTTGATTTATATGTGAATTTTCTAAACACCCATTTTTTTCTTTATGTGGATCATAAATTTATATTAATTATTATTCTTTTAAGTGTTATGAGTTAATGTTCTAATATATTAATTTAAAAAAAATTAAAATTTTAAGTTGATTAAATATATTAAAATCATTCCAGATCCACATCAAAATTTCAATTAAATATATTTAAATTTTCAAATTAAATGTATTAATCAATATACACATCAAATATTTTAAATTAAATCTACTTAAAATTTTGAATTAAATGTATTAATAGAACTTGGTAATTAATTGTAAAATACATTTATGTCATCAATTTTATATATAAATTAAATAGTTAAGGCTTGTGGTTTTAATTTTTCAAACAAAAATCATCACACATCAAAAAATTTAAAAATATTGTTATGCATGAAAAATGCATACGAATTTATATAAATGACTTTTAATACATAAGGAGGAGATTTTTTATTTTTATTTTATTTCTTTTTAAGTAATTTTTAAAATTAAAAATGATATTTATGTAAATTAATAATTATTTATTTCTGAATTGAATGTAATAGTGGTGTATAAAGAAAGTTTAATAGCGTATTTAGAAATGCTCATTAATTAAATATATTTTAAAAAATCAAGATCTACATATAAAATTTTAAATTAAATATATTTAAATTTTGAATGGTCAAAACTCGAAATGTATTAATTGGTCTTATCATTTTAATGTTAGATAATTTTAAGATTTTTAAGTTTTCAGCTTTAAAGATGTTTTAAATAGTTAAAACTTATATATTTTAATTTTAAACCAAAATTTATCCAACATTGAATAATAAATAAATAATATTGTATATGAACAAACTATGAGTTATGAGGTTTAACAATGATCTCTGCAAATTGAGATCAAGTATAATATTTGATATTTGGTTTTATCAATTTAATACGATACATTTTAAATTTTTAGGAATTAAATATTTTTGAATTAAAATTGAATTAAATATATTAAACAAATATAATAAGATATTTTAATATATTAATTTAAAATATTTTAAATTTTTTAGTTAATTAAATATATTAAAAAATTCAACATCCACATCCAAACTCTTTTAATGAGTTAAAATCTTTAAAGATAATGTATTTGATTTTTTTCAATATTTTTTTTTCTATCATTCATCATTTGTGTGTGCGTGTGCGTGTGTAGATTTGTGAAGTTCTAAAGTTACATATCAATCACCAGGACTATGATGTTTTATTTCTCCACAAGTGAGTTCATAAAGTTACATATAATAACATATAAAATTCCATCTAGATTGTCTTCGCCTAAGCATTTTTATTTTTTTATAATATATTATTACATATTCCCATTTTGCATATTAAATTTTCATTTACCATACATCTCACATCAGTTGTAAATTGAAATATTGGGATATGAGTTGTATAAAAGAATGGGTAATCTTAAATCGAAACCTCAAATTAATTCTGTAACTTTTTATAAATTTTATACATTCCACATTGGTTGTAGATTGAAATATTGGGATGTAGGTTGTTGTATAAAAAGGGTGAAAAACCTCAAAATTTTTATTTAATCATTTTTTGAATAAAAATATTTTAAAAATTGAAAAAAATTATTCATGCCTAATTCGCCTATTAATCGTTATCGAGACCAACTGAATAGTCAGGACCCTACCTTCTCGATTTTACAACCAACTTGGGTATTTCTAATACGGCTAGAGCCGGCAAGACTGATTTTTCCAATGATGAAAAATACATAAGTAATTTATAATTCAAAAAATATAATTCATATATTTATACGCGAAATTCATGATGGAACATAATTTTATTATTATACATAAATATTTTTTTAATAACATTCCCTGTGCATCGCACAGGTGGTATACTAGTTTTATTCTAAATTAAAATAGTATTTTGCATAATCCATCCAAAGTAGTGGTGGGCATTCGGTTTTTCGGTTCGATCGATCCCGAAAATGTTAAAATCGAAGAAAACCGATTTTTTTTACAAATAGAACCGAACCGAATCAAATTTCTGATTGGAACCGAACCGAAATATTTCGTTTCGGTTCGGTTCGATTTTGAACCAAAATTTTTCTTAAATTTTCTATTTTTTTTGCTTTAATTTCCTTATTCGATATAATCAAATATGTACAAGTATGAATTAGTTAATTATCAAGATTCAAGTTCAAAAAATACCAATAAAAAATTGAATAAAATAAAAAAATGTGTAAATTCCAACAAAACAAAACTGAATAAACTATAAAGTCCAACAAAACTGAGTATTTTTATTGCTAATATATATAAAATCGATTTTTCGGTTCGATTCGGATATTTTCCCTCTGGACCGAACCGAAACCGAAAACCAAATTTGTACTAAAAAAGAATTAAATTGAACTGAATTTTGAAAAGAATCAAACCGAAAAAACCGAACTAATTCAGTTCAGTTCGGTTCTCAATTTTTGATACTTTTTGCTCACCTCTAATCCTAAGCATGTTGACCAAGTCACGGGTCATATTTAATATTTTATAACGACTCATAATTAATTAAAAGAAAGCACGGGAAACTCGTAAAAAAATAACAAATTCGAGAAAGAAAAAAGGTGAAAAAAAATAAATTTAAATCCCTATAGAAAAGGTTAATGAACGTGCGGGTCACGAGGGACCACGTGGTGGTCTCCGGTGGCACCCCGGGTAGGCTGCATTAAGGAACCCCCCCCCCCCCCCCTCTCTCTCTCTCTCTCTCTCTCTCTCTCTCTCTCTCTTAAATATATTTCAAAGTTCAAACCATCTAATAATCCAAGGGGTGTTTTGGAAGTTTCTCCAAAATTTCATTACTTTAATCAATCCCACCCTTGAAAATACAACCTCTCACGTGCTCTTGTTTCTCTCTATCTCTCACTTTCACTTAGATATATTAAAAAATATCAACATAGCTCTCTAAAAAATGTGTCCCATTCTTGCGTTGAATGAAAATAATTTTAAGTAATTACTTTTATATTTTTATGGGTTTTTTTTTGTTCCTTATTTTACTTTTTCTTAGTAGTACCTACGTCAAGAAACGGGCCACAAATTATCATATATGATAAATTTTATTATAATCACATGCGAAATATATGATTCAAGTAAAAGTAAATATTGCATAACTTATAATAAACAAAAGTCTACTTCGATACTAATTGAAATAAATAAACAAATAAATATCTTGTACAATGTGCAAGAAATATGAATAAATAAAATAATGATAGGTAGAGAGGTTGTGTTGCAATACAAAAATTGGCAAGACTTTTTGGTTTGTAATTGCCACAACTTTTGGGACTTTGTTTGTAAGCCTTGTTTTGCTCAAAGTCATGCCTCGACTTCCCTTTGCATCTTACTACTTTTGGGCTCCACAAATTGTCCCTTTAAGAGACCAAATTCATGAATTCTTGGACTTCAAATATCTAAACGTGTAACATGTATAGCATAGTGTTTCTGCATGTCACCTCTCTCTCTCTCTCTCTCTCTCTCTCTCTCTCTCTCTCTCTCTCTCTCTCTCTCTCTCTCTCTCTCTCTCTCTCTCTCTCTCTCCTCATAATCGAGGTCCGCAATGCATAAACTATAGTAAAATGGGTAATTAAGATTTGAGTGCATGAACTCATGAGCTCGTATGAAATGGATGAAGCTAGCAACCGAGTTCTTGAATGAAAATTTGTTGAAAAAGTGAGAAAAATCGAGCAATATGTACCCATTTCTTTTTATTAGGGTTAGGTTATTTCTTTATGTAAGAAAATGTTAGATTTGGTAGTGTTGAATTGTTTGTTTGTAAGTGAAAATATTGTATTCAGCTCACTTTTTAAAGAAAATTATTATTGCTATACACTATATTGTGTGTGCGCGCGCGCTTTGAGCAAATATTATGTATATATTTCAATTTGGAGATAATTCATCGTGAGTAAAAGTAGAACTGTGGAAGTGACAATGAGTACGTAATTGGGCTTTGAATATCTACTAAAACTAGGCTTCAGATTAACTATTTTTCTTCTCATATATTATGGCCCAATTGATAGCATAGTTAAGTTATAAGCCCTAGAAACTGTTTGGGCCTGTGTGGGCTATGGATGATGATTTTTTTATTTTATTTTACTTGAGTTCGAGGAAGGGGAATGGTGGGTCTCGAACGATTTCATGTTACAAAGGTCTTCAATGCTTGGATATCCCATTGCCAAATGGGATGATGATGAATCCTATTCGAAATAACTTATTGAAATATTAAATTTTGAATCAAGCATAACATCTCGCTCTCAAAAACATGAAATAAATCTCTCTTCCCCTCTTGAATAGCATGAAATAAACTAATTAAATAATGAACATATGTCGTTTTATAATATAAATACTTGCACTGATTCTCTTATCCATTTACTCTCAGCTAGAGCTAGTTGATCAGTTGTCACCAATCCCTAGGGTGGTTCATTTTACCCGCAGGGTAAACGGGTAAAAGGGCAGGGTAGTACCCGAATTTTCGGGTAAAGGGTAGGGTACTACCCGTACCCGCTAAACTTTGTAAGGATAAGGATAGGGTATAGGATTAACATATTACCCTATATATTTAAATATATATTAATAATATATATTATATATTAAATATATTATAAGATATAAATCCATCAACAATTAAACTAATATTAATTTTTTAATCTTTATGTTGTGAAGTTATATTAAGATACTTTATATTATTTTTCTAATTTTTATAAAATTATATTTTATAGGGTAGGGTAAAAAAAGATAAATTTAACCTATTAAAGGGTAACCCGTTTACCCATAGGCCTTGTTTACTTTGGATGATAGGGATATCCCACTAATGCAAGGCTAAAATTATATAAAGTTTTGTTGAAATGAATGTGTATAACACAAACATTTACATATTTTTCCTTGTGAATAAGGACTAATTGAAGGATTCATATCCTTTCATAACAAGTGGGTTATGAGTTATCCTTCATCTCCTTCATTTTATTCATATGTTTATATATTTTATCACACCATATATTTCATGTTTTGTAAATTTAACTTTAAATTCATGGGATATCACACCCAATCCCATCCACCGAAGTAAACGAGCCCATAGGGTAATACCCTTACCCTACCCGCTTTGAAAAATAGGGTAATAGGGTAGGGTATGGGTAGGATAAAATTCCATAGGGTAGGGTATGGGAAAGGTATACCCGTACCCTACCCTACCCATGAACAACCCTGCAATCCCCTCTATGTTGCATGTGAGTTCTCCGTTCTTCCTATCTTGCTACTCGATTAATTTTTTGAGATTCATGACTCTTGCAAGACACTTGAATTAATTTTGACATCAATCAAAACATCTAACAATAATTTTCCCAACAAATGCGAATGACATTGAACCACATGGTTTATTAACTTTTCTTTTAGCTACCATTACTAATGGATAGCTCTAGCTCTAGCTCTTGCTCGACTGAAAATACATGCGGTAGAATTCAATTCCATAATTTTAAAATCATGAAATTCTTAACTGCACCAATACTTAAATTAATGAAAGTTGTTGTGAATATTAATCTTGGTGATGATGAGATGGAGAATGTACGTGCCTCCCTTCATAAGTAGTTATCACCATCCTTGGATCGTCTGCTAAACGTTCTACGCGTTTCTTTACGCTGCAATTATCGCGTGTGCACCTGTAATAGCTCCTGCATTTTGTGTGCTATTAATACTATATATATATATATATATATATATATATATATATATTATACCATACTATACTATCGAATACTATCAAATTCACATGATCTATTTTAACTCTTGCCCGCGATGGGTAACTGAGCGGAACTGAATTCACATGATTTAAAACATAGATTCAAAACTTAGCTACTTTGTTTTTAAGACAAAAGATTCAAATCAAACTTAAAACTAGGAGCCAATCTCGTCATAAAAATTAATAATAACTAATTAATTAAATGTGGAAATTAAGAATTTGATGATATATGAATTATTACCTAGGAAGTAGGGTGTTCTTGACAATTTTTTGCCCATACTTTCTCCATTTGTAGCCATCATCTAGTATGTCCACATCACTCATCGTCTTGAAGCAAAACCTAGGATCTCTTAGATTTCTTCTTCCCTTTATGATCTTCTTCCTCTTTGACGTAGAATTCGTTACGAGATCGTCTGCTCCATCACTCTTCATGTTCATGCAATCACTTACACCACCCCATGCCCTAAACTCATGTCATGTATTAATATAGTGTTTGAGATTTGTTTGCGTGGGCTAACATATAAGTAAATCACGTATATATTATTATTGTATAGAGTAAATTACACTTTTGATCCCATAAGAGAATGTGATCTAAATACTTTTAGTCCCAAAATGTACAATTTTGGTACTAAGTTAAATTATTTTTATATAATTTTGGTCTCACAGTTTATATTTCAAACACTTTTGGTCCAAAAAACTATCGAACTATACTTAATATCCGTTAAGTACTTATTTTGGAGCCAAACAATACCTATTTTGGATTGAAATTTCCAATGCATATATTCCCTATATTTTTCACCCTTAATTAGACAGTGCAACCAAAATCAACAAAATAGGTACTCATTTGGCTTCAAATTAAATAGTTACTTAACAGATGTTAAGTATAATCCGTTAGTTTTTAGGACTAAAAGTATTGAAATATAAAATGTGGGATCAAAATTGTCGAAAAAACTAACTTGGGATCAAATTTATACATTTTGGGAGTAAAAGTGTTTGGACCCTATTTTTTTACGGGACTAAAAGCGTAATTTACTCATTGTATATAACGGCGTATTGTCTATTAGTTATGATTTATAATTTATAGTTTTCGTTACCCGTGATTTGCAGATGATCTTTGCAAAGAAAGAATCTGGGGTCCTCCAAAATCCATCAACAGACGATCTGAAAGAGTGGGAGCTGCTATTACATTTGCTGCAGATATTGATGGAAGAGATGTGAAACTTATGTGGGAAGGGAAAATCCCCATTTGTGATGCATATGACATAAACAAGTTCTCATCGATCATGGATTGAGATGCATATGACATACTTGTTACACTAGAGAGAGAGAGAGAGTTAAGTAGAAGAATAATTTGTAGGAGCTGTTGTCTGCATGAATCAAAAGATTATGTAATCATTTATGTGATCTTTCATGGATCCTTGATTGCAAGTAGAGACAACAGAGTAATTATCATAAACTTGATTAAATTTAGGAATATATATTTCACCTAAATTGACATGTGAACATGCTAAATTAATTAAAGTCGAATTTGTGGGCTTAGAGAACCATCAAAAGTTGTATCATAAATCACCACTAGCATTAGCTTAGTCGATGTCCTCTCCTTTGTAAGAATCGGAGAGCTGAATATACACGAATTCAATCCCCCCATCTCCCAACTAAAAAAAAAAAGGAAAAAAAAAAAAACTTGATCGAATCGAGAGATATACATAGAAGAATTATCAATTCATGACCTAAAAGATGGGTAATCTATCGATTCAGGACTTGAAAGATGAAAACTCTTAATCCATCATCTGAAAGATGAAAATTCTCAATCCAAGACCTCAAAAATCACGAATTTTGATTTCTATTTGTTTTTCAGGTCTTGAATCGACAATGTGTCATGACAAGATCGGAACTATATTGCATACATGTAATAGGGCTTTTCTACCAAAAAGAAAAAAAATTACCCCCAAACCAGAATGAATAAATATAGAATTTCCAAATGAGTGAATGACAATGATGATGAATCTTGAATGCAAATGAAGAACTCTATGCATTGACGGTGTAAGTTATTATTGTGAGATTTGATTATGGGCTATATATAGCTATATATGAGGGCTTATTTGACTTTTGCAAACGGAAAAAAGCTCCTTAATTATCTTTTCCATATCATCAATCACTCTTTGATCAGATGAAATCAATGTTTTTAAAATCGGGCCGGACATCGAACCGGTTAAATTGCTGGGTCACTGGTTCAATCAGTTGAACCGTTTTAAAAAAAAACCGAATAAACCGTTATATGATATTTATATGTATATATACACAATAAAACATAATAAAATTATACAAACTAATATCATGATTAATATATTAAATAAGTTTAAAGAATACACCAAATTTATATCAATGCAAAGAAATAAATTATTTAATTTATCGATAATTATTCAATAAGTTAAGTAGTTAAAATTATAATATTTATAAAAATAAATATTGAACATCAAATACAGAAATACTAAAATTTAAGAAAATATATAATTAGATGTCAAATAATTAAATATTAATTTTAATTACAAAGAATACTACACAATAACAATTAAAAACATTGTTAATCATTATTTCACAAGCTACTATTTTAGATTTTAATTAGTTCTTCTCTCCATTTATATTAATTCAAAAAATGTTAAATTAGATATTGTTAAATATTTATTTTAATTACATGCTAAATATTGATTTTTAATTATATGCTAAACATTGATACAAAATATTAAATTAGATTTTTATTTTAATTCAATGTGTGTATGTATATATATATGTTATTAATATTCAAATAAAGATATAAAAATGTATTAGTCCAGTTGGTTGAGCATATGACAAAAAGAGATTTAATTTTTGGAGATCCTGGGTTCGAATCTTCAAATCACATTTGAGGGAATTAAATTAAATTTTTCCAGAATTTCAAAAATAATAATAATAATAAACCGGCCGGTTCAACCGGTTCGATCTGGATTTGACCGGTTCACTTTGGGTTTGACTGCGATTTCAAAAAAATAATAATAAACCGTCCGGTTCAACCGGTTCGATCCGGATTTGACCGGTTCACTTTGGGTTTGACTGCGATCCGTAAATATATATAACCGGACCGGCCCATAAGCCGGTTCGCGGTTGAATCGGCCGAGCCGGGCCGGTTTTAAAAACACTGGATGAAATCCTTTACTACACTTTGTGCTACATTTGGTGTTACATAATTCAATTTATTATTTTTATTTTTTAATTTAATTTCAATTTATTATGCTTTAGTTTAATTTTATACGTATTATTTAGGGTTCATCCTACCCAATTAGGGTATATGATTGTTTTTTTATGAAATAATAAATTATTAATTAGAAAATGAAATATAATATTAAAAAAATAATTATATACCCTACTTGGGTAGGATGAACCCTAAATAATAAGTGAAAAACTAAACTAAAGCATAATAAATTGTAATTGAATTAAAAAATCGAAGAAAAATTAATAAATTAAATTATGTAGCACCAAGTGTTGTACAAAGTGTAGCAGAGGATTTCATATGCTCTTTGATCCCTTCGTTAAATCCACAATTTTCAAATTTCTATTTTTTTATATAACCGATCACATTCATTGAGCAAGTGAGCCGGTTCAAATAAAAAATTTGAAATTTGAAAAAATAAAATAAAACTTAAAAAAATAATCTAAAAATTAGATTTCCATAAGTTATTAATCGCACAAGTACTATTTTTTTTATCAATATTTAATTTGACACGTTCAACATGGAATAAATATCGATAGTTATATTTCATTTAGTTTGTGGTTTTTCCCTCTTTTTTTTTTTCGAAATGGTTCAACCGATCGAACTAGTAATCCAATACCACAGTTAATTGAGAGGTTCGATAATCAGTCCGGGTTTTAAAACATGAATCTCTTCGTTTTCACCTCTTATTCATATATTTCAATATATATACACATATATACTGAAAAATATTTATATATTCTAATGATCATATTCTTGTAACATATTAAGAAATTATTACATGTTTCTCACTATTAGTGCGTGACGAAGCTCATAACCTAAATTAATTATGGCGACTAATATATTTTTAGATTAAGCTATTCAAATTGTAAGTGCGAATTAATAATGGCTAAGGTGTTTAATTTGTCTGCAATTTAATTAAATTTAAACTTAAATAACTGCAACAGGAAATTAACCCCTATTGATCAAATAATTTATTGTAGTTGTAGATAAAGATTTTTGCCAAAAGAAATCATTTCGTTTTTGTCTGTGTTCACCTAGGCGCCATCATGTCTCTGATTTTAAATTTAATTTGATATAGTCATGTAGATGTATAATAATTTGGTACCCCTGCTATGATTTATTTTAATTTATATAATAGAACTTTGAAGATATATAATTCCAAACAACTTACATGCTTCGTTTTATCTACATATATCTGGGAAATTTTCACCCAGTTCACTCCAAAAACCCCTCAACTTACACTACACCAATCACATTATGTTAAAAAAAATAAGCGAGTTCATTGTTTAAAAATTATTAAAATGTGTGTGACGGTCTGACGAATGTGGTGGCATTCTATGAAATCACTTGAGCGATCATGATTTTCATTATATAGGGTCCTGAATTGATTTTAGGGCCCTCATGAATTGATAAAATTCCCTCTCTCCCCTCTTTCTCACACAAACACACACACACACACACACTACTGCTTATATATCCCTTAGAACAAAAAGGAAGCTTGTATTTTATCTTCCAAGCTTCCATCTAATTAATTTAACGGTTTAGCTAGATCTATTGATTCACAATTTACACACGATGTTAGTTTATGTTAATAAATGATCAATGTTTTCTCTCCAGTCACAAGTAATCAACACACACACACACACACAAAAGATTTGATTCAAACGAGGACTGGTGATTGACAGGGGCGGGGCTAGCCTATCGGAGACACTGTGCGAATATGAGCGGATCCTACTTGTTAAAAAGGGAATTATGTCAAAGGACTCCAAACGCAAGCAGTAAAAAAAAATATTACACTCAAGAATCGAACCCGTATCAATGCAAACGCCAAGAAACTTGAAGAAAACGATTTTCCACTGAGTTAAGTGATTAATTGATAATATTTTCAACTATTTATCTATATATACATATATGGACCTATATATATTCGGGGGCCCTCGATTTTTCGGGGCCCTGTGCGGTCGCCCACCCCACACACCTTCAAACCTGCCCCTGGTGCTTGATGTGTAGATGTAAAACAAACTTGTTTATTGTATTTTTACTACTTTTCTTACTGTATTTTGGTGATAATTTTTTTAATGTTTTTCTTAATGTATTTTGGTGCTAATTATTTTATCACCAAATAAAATAAAAAAAGCTCTAAAATCACGGTAAACAAGCCAATTTTCACATTTACGAAACACAATCCCTATTATTATTATTATTATTATTATTATTATTATTATTATTATTATTATTATTCAAATTTTCAATTTAGACTTACCAATCATGGCGTTTCGCCATCATTGTTAGTATTAGTTAATTGTCGAGGGTTATCATCATTTATTACTTAATGATCATTCGGGTTATCGTTAATTGCTCAATGACCATCTTTCTTTGGTGTTATCATTGTTTTTTAAATTTTATATAGTGGATTTTTTTTATATGTATCTTCTAAATCGGACTACCTATGAATTCATAAAAAGGAGTGTGCATAGAGCTGAAAAAATAAAAATAAAAAGAAATGCGTATGTATATACATGTGTATAATATGTTATGCTATATACATATTTAAATAAAGGAGAATTATCAATCCGCGATCTGAAAGATGAGTAATCTATCTATTCAGGACCCGAAAGATGAAAACTCTCAATTCAGGACCTGAAAGATGAAAATTTTCAACGCAAGACCTCAAAATTCATGAATTTTGATTCATTTATATTTTTAATTAATTTTTAAAATTTATTCATTAGATTTAATGGATAATTAATGAAAGAATTTTCATTGAACATTAATATAAAATTAATTAAAAAATAAAAAGAAATCAAAATTCATGATTTTTGAGGTCCTGAATTGAGAATTTTCATCTTTCGGGTTCTGAATTGAGAGTTTTTATTTTTCAGATCATAAATTGATATATTACTCACATTTCAAGTCCTGAATTGACAATTCTCCTTAAATAAATCAAATGTAACATTTTATTTTTCCAATATACACGCATTAAGGTTTCACAAAATAAAACATTTACATATATTACATGACAAAAAAGAAAATAAATACCACTAAGGTAATTGGGCCGATCTTGGGGCCCAAATTTGATAATTCATTAACGTAGTTACATTTACTAGTTTAAAAGCCCATAGATAATCGTAACCATCTTATAGCCAGTATTAATTTTTAAATGGCCCAAAATAAATTTTAAATGGACATAAGCCAGCAGTTATAATAACTCCACATATATGGTTTTAAAGAATTTGAAGTTACATTGTGACATGATCTATCATATTTTGAAATTTTCGGATGAAATTGTATTTCTTGAATCCATTCTCTATTTCTCCTCTAATTAATCATTACATGAATGATCTTCAAAGTTTTCAGGGAAGATTTATTTCCTCGATCTTCTCTGACTTGGTCTTTGGTTTTTGAAAACGTTAATTCGGAGGGCTAACGCCTTATTTGCGAATCAAACGTTGACTTTGGGTTGAATTTGATGAAGAACGACTTGAATTTGCTAGAACACCTTAGATATTGGGACTTTATAACGCCGACTGGAGGGTTTGAGAACTTTGATTCCGGATCAGACGCTATATTTGAGATGACTCTGGTGAAGAACGAATGATAGTTAGATTTGATAACGCTAATTCAGAGGGTTGTTGCCTTGTTTACAGATCAAACATCAACTTCGGGATGAATTTGATGAAGAATGCATTTGATTGTCCTGTATATGGATCAAACGCTCGTCTTTGTGATGAATTTGATGACGAACGCCTTGAATATTTAAGAGAATTTTAATTGCGAAATTTGTTCTCAAATTCTTGAACTCTTCAAATGAATAAAATGAAAAACTCAACTCGAAAAATAAAAATATGGGGTTGTTTGGTTGAGAATGGGGAAAGAACTTTTCGAATTTTAGGCCATGTCTAGTTGTTTGTTTGTATTTCCAAATTGTAATTCCCACTTTTACTATTCAAAATACTGAAAAGACGCCTGTTTTACTTATTTTCAATTTCAATTTTCCAATCCTATATTAATTTATTCAATTATATATATATATATATATATATATATATATATATATATTATAATGGGACCAATTATTTAAATATTATAAATTTATCATAACTACACAAATATTTATATTTTCAACTCAACCACAAATTCAAATTAAAAATATACCAAACAAACATATTTCCATTTTCCAAACCTATAATTCTAAACATTAAATCATTAATTATAATAAAATAATTACATTCTTCAAAAACTAAAACACCTCGTAAATTGAACTGAAAATTTGAAATTGAAATTGGAAATGAAAACAGACAAGACCTTGATATAAACTAAAAAAAAAAAAGATTCAATCCGAGCTGATATTACAATTTGAAATAAAAATAAAATCCGGTTCGTTTCATTTATTGTTTGGGCGAAGAAATTGAATCTAATTGAATTCAATTTTAGTTCATTTAGGTTCGCTTTGCTAATTTGTACTTTTCAATTTTTTGATTTTTTTTCAATTTAATATTAATTCTGTACGGAATCAACCGAGTGCACATTTCAATATGAACTGGATCTAATTGAAACATTCCTCACAAAATTGGGCTACTATATAATATTTTAAAAGATAATTAATTCTAAATGCAGTCTCCACATTATTCTTTTTTGCCCTCATAACTCTTTTTTAATTTCATTTTAATCGTATCTTCATTGTTTCCAAAATTTGGGCTACCATATAATATATGCAAAAAGAGGGGGCCGGTTTCGAAAATCCAATTTCAAATAAATGCATGACGTAATAGATAAAAATAGATTATTATAGAAATAGAAATAATTAAATAAATCTAAGCAATCGTGCCCCCAAAATTCCGAATTTCCAATTTTCCGTTGTTTCCAATCTCAGAAACTGGAAGAGAAAATTGAGATTGCAGTCTCATTGATGAATCCGATCATCTAGAACGTCGTCGTATCAGGTTCAGTCCGCAGCTTCTACTGTTTCATACGTATTATGCGAATATATATATGCATGTTTTTTTCGTTTCTAATTTTTCCCTCAAATTATTGCTTCAGCTTGAGCTGCGATGTTGAAAAATAGGGTGAAATATTAGTTGCGTGATTGGTTTGTCGCGATTTTTGTATTTATTTTATGTAGTTTGCATTTCTGTAGCAGGAAACGAGTGATGCTTTTGGAGCAATTTTATATATGTATTTTTTGTTTTGATTATTTCAGCTGGGGATTGAACTTATGTTGCTTACTTCAGTGCTTCGGAATTGGTTTTTTGTACTATTTTGTATTGATATAAGCATGGAATTATTGTTTAGTTAATTTTAGTTATGAATCATGATTAAGCATTTATGACTCGCTTGATGCAATTTAAGAACCGTATATTTTGTTTTTTTAGCTCGCCATGGATGGTTTTACTCAATTCCTTTTGGGTAATTCCTTGTTTGCAGGGGGCGGTATGGATGTCGATTCATGTCCAATTGAGGATGGCCTACCAGTACTGCAGTTGCGGAAATGGGGTCCCGCTGAATTTCCATACAATCCTTCTGGTTTTCGGGAGGGTTTTATTTCTCCAGTGAGAAATTTGTTGTTGTTACTTTCATATGATTCTGAGGCATTATTGTATCCCTTAGTTAAAGGTGATTTCATAACTTATCAACATTAGTCTTGAAGGCATAGCTTGTTATATTTCCAACACTCATATATATTTTTTCCAGCAGGTCGATGTATTACCAATAAGAACTCTGAAATTACTTCTGATGAAACGGTTGCTGATCCGCACGAATCAAGTAAGCCCAGTATTTCTTGCTCTAGGGAAAGTATATCTGGCTCGTCTGACTCTGTAGCGTTGGATGGAAAGAGTGGCTATACATCAGGAGTCAGTTTTCGAGAATCTACAGGTGCATTTATATCTGAAGTAGATTCAGTGGCATGGGGTCTATGTGGGGATACATGTGATCCGCACAAGGAGGCTTCATTTCAAGAACTACTTTTTGTCTCTGGAAAACAAGGGGTATTTGTACACGTTTTTTCTAAATTTGATGAATCTTGTGAAGTAATAAAACCTGAGCAAACAAGTGATGTTGGGCAAGGTAAGTGGGTAGAGTGGGGGCCTGCGGCAACCTTATCTCCGACTTTCGAGGTCCAGGAAGTTTTGGAATCTCATCATAAGGCTACTGGGGAAAGGTCAAACACTTATGCTGAAGCCACTGCTGAGGATGAACAGTCAGCTAGTCCAAAGAAATGGATGCACACTTTTTTGACTAAAGCTGAAAGAGTAACATCCGGTAGTTACATTTATACCAGGTTACCGGAGAGATCATTATTTCCCAACAATGGAGTTGTTTCTTTTAGGATCTTTGACCAGGATTCACAATTCTTGGACCTCCAAGGTAGTACAGCATCATGTGATAAAACAAATCCCAGCATGCCAGTAATGGGACGCATGGTCAATAAACCAGATATGGATCTTAATTCATCCATCACAACACTTGTGGATGATAGTGCATCTAGCTCTGGAAGTGGTGCTATGAGTGGTTCATATAAATGTGTCAAAGTGTTCTCTAACAATTCACACCGTTTAGTTGGATTTGCTCTAGTTAGTATTAGTTCTACACCTGTTAATACCAGCTATTTAAATGATGGAAACTACGTTAAGGTTCTGGTTTCAGTGGCCAGAACTGTGAGCTGGGGAATACAGTGGCTATACTCAGCAAAGCTTAACGAAAAACTAGATGCTGGTCCATTTGAGTGGATAGACTTCACATTTTCTGACAGATTTCTGATTTGTCTAAGTACATCTGGCACAATCTCATTGTATGGTGCAATGACTGGTGAATATATAGCCTCTCTTAATGTTTTAAGGATGAATGAACCTGGTTATTCTTCAAGCACTCGGCACCAAATTGGTAGTCTTGCCATTAAAGGGAAGTTTAAAAGGCTCTTTGTATTTCCTCATTCCTTATTGTTGGGTGTGATGGCTGAATCTGGCATAATCTATGTTATACCTACTGATAACCTTGCCCTTGAGGACAAATTTTCATTTGAAGACGTCCTCCCTTATCAATACTACTCAGATCTTGGACTTTTAACGGGCTGGCAGGTAGGAGGTGCTGAAATTGGCTACCAAAGGGTACTTTCTAATAGTTCACAAGCTCGGGGCATTAGTAGATTAGCAGGACACTGTAGAAATTCTTGTTTCAATGGTAGCTTACCAAGTAAAGAGAATCTAAAAACTGAACACAGTCATATCAAGGATTCAAGGAGTGGCAATGGCTCATATCTGGCGACCTTTTCTACTGCAACCCAGATATTGAGTGAGAAGAAGTCAATGTTTTCTGATTTTTCGTCCTGCCTTATCAGGAAAGCTTTTATACCCCCTTCTGGCTGCAGTGGAGACGATGTCATTTGTTGTTCTCACTTTGGAGTCACTCGCCTTATTAAGAGATATAGTTACGAGAAGAAATTGTATCAAGTTACGCATGCCAATCTACAATTAGACTTTGTTGTGAATGATGACATAAATTATTCCATGCCTGCTGGGGAGACCTCTTCTAAAGATGCTGTTGGCTGCAATTTCAGTGGATTATTATATTTAGTGACGAATAAAGGTCTCTCGGTTGTTCTTCCCTCGATTTCAGTTCCACAAAATTTCTATCCTGTTGAAGCAATTGGATATTGTTTACTCAATTGTTCTAGTAGTATAAAATACGGAGCTGGTGATCTTATGGGAGTTGGTGGAACTAAAAAACCCATGTCGCCTTGGAAGGTGGAGGTTTTGGATAGAGTTCTTCTGTACGAAGGCCCTGAAGTTGCAGAAAAGTTATGCTTGGAAAATGGTAAGAATCTCCTAAAAAATATTTAGTATTCTCCCTTTCATGTAATGGTTGCTTTGTATTTATCAGCCACTTTTTTTTTTTTGGAGGAATAATTCAGCCACTTTTAGAGCATCCTTAAGCCAACAACTTTAACTTTTGATTTTGAGGGGTGAACTATAACTGCGTCATGTCGACACAATAACGATCCAACACGCACAAATTGCTAGCCCTATGCTTATTGACCTATGGCATGATGGTGATGCAGTATAATAGTGAAATAGTCTTCTACAATTTGATATTGAAACCGTTAGATGAATTTATTGATTATGATTGTGTACTAAGGTAATGATGAAAAACTGAATGTGTTATCACCACCTATGCTTTTGCTTTCGCATTTCCTACTTTATTGTATTACTCCTCTTCACTAGGAGTCATATGTGATTGTGGATGTGCTAAGTTCGTGCGGTTTTGTTCATTAAAGAGGAAATGCATAAGGCGGAACTCAATGTGTGATAGCTGTCTTTGAAATGTGTTCAGGCTGGGAATTGGGGATTTCTCGGATCCGGCACTTGCAGTTGGCTTTGGACTACCTCGAATTCGATGCGATTGAGAAGTAAGATTACATATTTATGTGGCTTGTTTTACTTAATTCAATTGCAATGATAATAACAGGTGACGTGATTCACATGTCAGTTGTATTTCTGAATGGATGTATAGTGCTTTATCATCTGCAATTAGTTTGATAGCTAGTTAAAATGGATGAATTGTAACAATAGAGAATCTGAATTGTGCTTCTTAATTTGACCAGTTCTCTAGAAATGCTTATGAGGGTTGATATGGCAGTGGAAGGCATCTTGAGGTTGCTCTTTGCTGCTGTTTATTTGATGTTCAATAAAGTAAGCAACGACAATGAGGTTTCTGCTGCATCAAGGTATGATGTACATCCAGTTTCTCAGCTGCAGTATCTTATTTATCTGAAACATTTGGTGGCACACGGTTTGAGACTTTGAGCTTGCATTAGTGCTAAATGAAAAATAAGGTGCAATGTATAAAAAGTAATATTGTAGACTTATGTCTCGACACTTCCATCTAAAACATAGGTCTTATAAATAACAGTTCCTGCTTGAATTGGATAGCTACTTGATTTTCATTACCGCAGTACAAAAGTCATTGACCTCACAAGTATCACCTTTAGGTGTCAAGACTGAACAAATGATCTGAATGAAGGATAACTCCATCGAGATTTTATCCAGTACCACTAAAGTGCCTCATCTAAGATTAAGACACATAAATTACAACATAATGCAGACATTAACTTTTAGTCAATTGAGCTCATAGCTGCCACAGTTATCTGACACCTCATCATAGGCATTTAGTCAAAAGTTATAGTTGCAAAAGCTGAATATGTTGTAGTAATCATACATGTGTTACTTAAAGATTTATAAGAGAAGCTGAACATGTTGCAACTGTTGTGAGTGTTTCTTTCTCTCTTGTATGCTTTTTTCATTGGGAGGAACCGGGGTGGGGGGGAGCTAGTGAATCTTTGTTCAAGTTTCTTAGTGCATACAGGTCATATGGTTCTTACAACTTTGGACCATCGCATTGGTATCTGGAATATATAGGGGGTGCTTGGTTGTGTCTAGAGATTAGGGATGAGGAAAGGAATGAAAAATGATGCTTGGTAACACGGAATGATTGCATGAATAGTGCTTTTGTATCTCTTTTTTGGGGAATGTCCATCCCCTTGATGTTGGGGGAAATGAAAGACGTTGCCCAGTTCTATCATCATCTTTCCTTCTCCCATTTAGTACAGTGGTAACTAGATTATCACATTTAATGGGCTCAAACAAATTCCAGTTGATTTTCTTTTGATGTCTAGGTTCTATATCAGTTACTAGGTTTCAGTGACTGTGATGCAGGCTTCTAGCATTGGCCACCAGTTATGCAACTAGGGTCATACGTAAATATGGCCTATTGCATCATAAGAAAGTGGTGGAGAAGCCCTTGGAGGTTAGTGGTAATGATGGTACTTATCCTCTATTAGAGTTGACTGAAAAAGAGCATGATGAAGAGGGAACTTCAAGAAGCCTTACGGAAACAGCACGATTTTTGGTGGTTATTCGGAGTTTGCAGCAGCAATTAAATGAAAAATTCAGAAGGCCGGGACAACTGTTGGTAAGTTCTTAAATGTTTTGCTTATTTTTCTGTAGAGATCACAATTGACAGATACTCTTCTGGTGTTTTAGACGGTTAATGCTGGATTGCCGAACACCGTCAGTAATGGTTTATCAGAGGATGAATTCAAGTTTCCCGCTGTTTCAGAAGATGCCTTATTGTTGAGTATATCAGATCAACGCGGAACTGCACATCTTGCATCAGGAGCAGAATTGAATAATGCAGAAAACCTTGCTCTAATGCCCGTGGATACAGTTGGTGCTGAAACCCCAGATTTTCAGAACTTTGATAAAGCAGTGTTAGTTTCTGAAGGAAGCGCATTTGGAAAAAGAACTTCTAGAGTAGAAAATCCTAAAGATATGATTGCACGTTGGGAGTTGGATAATATGGACCTTAAAACTGTAGTCAAAGATGCATTACTTTCTGGTCGTCTTCCTCTCGCCGTGCTCAGATTGCATCTTCATCATCAGAATAATTTGTTACCTGCCACAGAAACTCATGATACCTTTAATGATGTCCGGATTGCTGGAAGAGCGATTGCATATGATTTATTTGTAAAGGTCAGTTGATTCTGGTTATTAAGTTGAAATAATTTATCATGTTTGTTTCTAATTATTTATGAGTTACAATGGACAGGGTGAGATAGGGCTTGGTATAACGACATTGCAAAAGCTTGGAGAGGATGTCGAAACCACCTTGAAGCAGTTAGTTTTTGGAACTGTCAGAAGATCTCTGCGGGTGCTAGTTGCAGAAGAGATGAAAAGATATACATACCTTGGGCCACATGAGTTGAAGATATTGGAAATGTTGTCACTAATAGAGGTACTCGAGACAGTTTTATGGTTTATAACGTTCCAAGATCCTTAACCTGAGTACAATGTGTTGGTGAAATGCGCAAATGCACTATGCTAAAAGAAATAAAGAATAGCCTTATAGTTTACATGTATAGGGCATATGCCAAGATGATTGCGTGCCTATGTTGACTGAATAACTTCACATACCATTTAAATTTAATTAACCTGGACGATTTCTTGAATTTCGTTAACTATTTCAATATATAATATTTTAAGCTGTAATTCTTTTCACCCATTTGTGAAAATTAAAAGAAAAGTTATTAAAATTCTGATTAAAATCTATTTTCATATCTTATTGAAAACTAATGGTTATAATTATATAAATTACCCTTTTTTGTAGTAGTACAAAACTACACACATGAAAATCTATTGAGTTGCATTTCTATTTCAATTTCTTTTGCTCTAAGAGTAGATACACAAATCAAATACTCTATTAAAAGGAATAATGATAGGGCTTAAGTGATAAAATCTGTGGTTAAAAATTTATTCTTAATTGCACAGAAAACAAAATTATTATATAAGTAATGGGTGGAATTTTTTACTTTCTAAAATGATCGAGTGACATGCTAAATCGTCACATTTTCTCACTAGAGAACTAATGGTTGATGGGATGAGTTATGGCCTACGGGAATCATATTCTTTTCAGCTTCAATGGTTGAAATTCTCAATTCAAGAGTAAAGCAAACAAAATGAAGCCTATCAACATGCGTTTTCTGAAAAGAAATTTAATACCATTAATCTTGCCTAGTGGTGAGAGTGAGTTCGGACATGTCTTTTATGACACCATGGTTTTATTCCATTTTCTCAACAGTGATTTCTTTTGCATTTTCACTAAATAACATGGGTTTTATGCATTTATGCTATAGAATTATGATACTTTGCAGTGGATTTCTAATGAGCTAACACTATTATGTTTTTTCCATAGAGGGTGTATCCTTGTAATAGTTTCTTCAGCACGTTAGCTACCCGGCGAAAGGAGCTTAAGAGAGCATCTAATGAAAATCCACCTGGGGAGATAAGTCTGCACCTATTGCATCCACTGTTTAAGGATCTCATCATTTCATGTGGTGAGATTGATGGAGTTGTTTTGGGGTCATGGACGACCATTGACGAACATTCTGTTGCTGCTGAACTAGACGATGACACCAGTCATGCTGCTTATTGGGCTACTGCTGCAGCTTGGTCGGATGTCTGGGATCAAAGAGTTGTTGACCGGGTAAGTTAGATGTTGCAATTTCTCGAACAAATATTATATCTTGGCTAAGGCTATCATTAATTTGCTCTTTTCACCTTGACCGATAGTCTGGCTGCTTATATGTTGTCCTGTATTTTAACTGTGTTCTGGTATATATTTTTCTTTGTTGACTCAGTTTATGAATGACGATCTTGAGCTTCTTGCAGTTAATTATGCAAAATACATTCTTTGTCTTTATATTCATAAAGGCATCATTATGTTAAGCTTGTAGGATTCTCAAAGAAGCTTGTTGAATTGTTTGGAGATATGTAGTAGTCCAAGGCATAATTAAGGCATTTTATGGATTCATTCAGTATACATACCTTTCTCCTTCTTTGATGGGAGGTAGTGTGACATGCAAAGTCCTGCTTTCTGTGGATTGGTTGTTGATTCACATATTGAACATGGTGTAGTGAACTACCGGTTGCAACAGCTCTATAATCTAATTCTTGACATTGTTATCTTTATACTTTTGACTTAGTCATTATTGGATCTGAATATTGCCAATTATGTAGAAAAAGTTTGAAAACTCCTAAAGAGTGTCTTCTGTTTGCTTTGGAAAATGAAAAAACTGCCATAAGAAGATCTTGATGATGGTATCATGTCTTTATTTGAAGCATAATCAGAATGCACTTTCAACGTAAATGGCTAACTCATAAGTTTTTTGTGAGTTTTGTTAATAATGGATATATAAGACAGTAATTCCATATGAAGTAGAAGAAAAAGCACAGTGTAGTTGTGAAATCAAAATGTCAAGGTTAAAACATGATGTAGGAGTTTGAAATGGCAATAAGTGTGAATACACCGTACCCAACTTCACAGACTTGATATGGGGTTTTATACATATGTGGACAGTAGATTAGACAAACGTAAGGTCTGAATTTAAGTTCATCATATGATAGTCATGTGATTTGCTCTTGGCCATCATGACTTGTTACAGTAAATGAGTACAAGGAGATGAGGAATTTGATTTATAAAGACCATCTACCATACAATGGCCAAATGTCTAGCCAAATTCGGTCGGGAGACATTAATAAATAATCATGGGTCTTAATAAATTCAAATGTAATTGGAATATACACTTATATTTCATAATTGGAGTAGAATATACTGGGTAACTCCTTAATTCATGTATTCTGCTCTTGGTTTCTTAGGAAAGTTCCACATGAATTGGATGATTGGACTTCAATTCTCTAGAATATTTAAACATGTTGTGTGAGTTTGTATTCAGATACCTGCATGTGCTAGCCTGAAGTAGCAATTTACTATTGTCGGTCAAGGCTCTTTATTCCTCGTAGACTATGAAGTTCATATACAATTCTGTTGGTATTATTGGAGATTTTGTTTTTCTTTTCCCTCCCAACTTGGTTTATCTTAAAAGGAAGATGAATAAAATACGTGACACATATTGAACTGCTTTTATTTCCTGATCAGTTCTCATTTTTTTGAATTTTTTATACCATTTTGTAAGCTGTTTCAAGTATGTGGCCGAGAATACAAATGCAAAGGTTATTACATATTTAAAGGGCCAAAGTCTATGTAGGTTGTGCAGTATTATCCTTCCATTAACAATAATTTATAAAAAAAGTTTCCAAGGGAAACTGCTGTTCAGTTTTAGCATCTTTTCTTCCTGTGCAGATACTTCTGGACCAACCTCTTCTTATGGGTGTTAATGTATTGTGGGAATCCCAACTTGAGTACCATGCATGCCATAACGACTGGTTAGAAGTTTCCAAGCTACTAGAGGTAGTTCCACCATATGCACTGTCTCCTGGAAGCCTTAGCATCAGCTTGGACGATATACATCCTGCTTCATCCATTGAGTATGGTCAGGAGCTTCCTGGATACAGTTACTCAGGTTTCCTTGAAGATTTGGACACTGTATGCATGAATGTCCCAAACATCAGGCTTTTCAGGTTTTCTACAAACAGGACATGTTCCGCGTGGTTAAGGAGGCAAATGGAGCATCAGCTTGCAAAAAAATTTATCTTTTTGGTGGATTACTGGAACAGTGTATCAGATATTGTACATTTGCTGGCCCAGTCAGGTTTTATGATTGATTTACATGACAATTCTTTCCTGGATGGAACCAATGATAGTTCATCGGATACCCTACTTGTTATTGGTGATGCATCTATTGATCCAAATGCAGTCCAATCTCTACATAAAGTTGTTGTACGCTTTTGCGCCCAGTATAACTTGCTGAACCTTCTGGACATTTATCTCGATGTACACAAACTGGCTATTGACCATGATTCCCTTTCCTTTTTATTGGATGCAGCAGTAAGTTCAGCAGATTATTATTTGTTTCTTATTCAGTTTTTGTTTCTCTGGTTTTAGGAGATGCATGTAGTGGTAGCAGACATTACATGACATAGTTTGCTTTTGAGTCGTGCAATTTATCAGTCACATGAAGTTGATCATGACTGTCACATAATTTTTGCCCCTGCAAGTTATGCTCTTGACAAATGCTGTGCAAATTCAACTCGTGTATTTCTTAGATCTTTTTTATAGGGTAATGACATGTAATATACAAATCCAACAATTTTGAGGTTATTTATTCATACTACTTGTTTTTTCAGGGTGATAATGAGTGGGCAAAGTGTTTGCTCTTGGTCAGGGTTAAAGGAAAGGAATATGATGTATCATTTTCGAATGCCCGTGCAGTTGCTGCCCGGAATTTAGTTCCAGGTAATAAACTTACTGTTCTGGAGACTGATGACATCATCCAAGCTGTTGATGACATTGCAGAAGGAGCAGGAGAAATGGCCGCTTTAGCCACATTGATGTTTGCTCCTGCTCCTCTACAAGAATGCCTTAGTAGTGGCAGTGTAAATAGGCACTGTAGCTCCGCCCAATGCACCTTGGAGAACCTGAGACCAGCCCTTCATCGGTTCCCTACATTGTGGAACACCCTTGTGGCAGCATGTTTTGGTCAAGATCCTGTTTGCTGCAATTTGTCTCTTAAGACAAAGAGTAAGTTCTATAATCTTATACTCTACTCTTTTCCATTTCATGCATACAATATTGTACAATTGAATATCATCCCATACATTCTCTTGGGACTTCCTAATTTTTTTTCTTTGGTATAGTGTCAGGATACTCTGAGTTGTTAGACTACTTGAACTGGCGGGAAGGTGTATTCTTCTCTTCTATACGAGATACTTCAATTCTTCAGATGATCCCGTTCTGGTTTCCTAAGGCAGTACGGAGAATGATTCAGCTCTACGTGCAGGTTATTTCGATGCTGGACTAGTTATCTGCTTGTCTGAGGAATTGACACTTCGTCTTTATATGTACATACTACTTAATTTTTGTCTGAACAGGGCCCTATTGGCTGGCAATCGTTAGCTGATTCAGAGACCGAAGAACTTTCCCTTCTGAGGGACATCTATTATGTCGTAAATTCAAGTGGTCATGCTCAGATTAGTGCCACGTCATGGGAAGCTGCCATCCAAAGACATATAGAAGAGGAACTCTATGCATCTTCTATTGAGGTAATTGATCTCTGTCTCTGAAAAATCCATAGTCATGCATACCAGGAAACTTTCTATATCACGAATGCTATTAGTCCCTCTCAAAAACAGCTTGTGAAATTGTTAACATCCACATTTTGGGAGAGCACTCTTGCCTTTCTTCTTTTTCTTTTTTTTTTTGGGGGGGGGGGGTGTTGACTTTTGCTCCTTCCTTCTATTGTTTTGTGATATCACAGTGTGCTTTGTTTTCAGGGAGCGGAAGTTGGACTTGAACACCATTTGCATCGTGGGCGTGCATTAGCTGCTTTAAACCATCTCGTTTCAGCAAGGGTCCATAATTTGAAATCTGATAGTAATAAGCATCGGGGGCAATCTGAATCCCCATCAACTGGGCAAACAAATGTACAGTCAGATGTGCAGACCCTCCTTGCACCAATAACTGAGAGTGAAGAGTCTCTTCTCTCATCTGTAAGAATTAAGTTCATTGTGCATAGGGAGTAGAAAGTTATCATTGATAAGATGCATTGGAAAATCAACTGTGCTTTTCTGCATGTTTACTGCTTATACTCTGCAACTTTGGGTTGCCCGTTGTGCATAAAAGTTTAAGAGTTGTCAAGGCTACGAAGTTTATCATTTCCCGTTGGTTCTGGTGTCAATCTGGTCCTCACTTTTCTGCTCCCTTTCTGACGTTCAGGTTATACCCCTTGCTATTGAGCATTTTGATGACTCTGTATTGGTGGCTTCATGCGCTTTTCTTTTGGAACTATGTGGTTTTTCGGCTAGTACTCTTCGAATAGATATTGCTGCCTTGAGAAGAATATCTTCTTTCTACAAGTCCGCAGAGAACAGTCAGTACAGACAACTATCTCCAAGGGGCACTGCATTTCTTCAACCACCTGTTGAAGTTGATGTAACAGAATCTCTTGCTAGAACACTGGCTGATGATTATCTTCATAAATGTTCTAGTAGCATAATGCGGAAAGGTGACAGAAACAATAGCGTTTCGAATCAGCCATCACGAGCTTTGCTGGTTGTTCTTCAGAACTTGGAAAAGGCTAGTCTTCCATTTCCATCCAATGGCATGACCTGTGGGTCTTGGTTGTCAAGTGGAAATGGAGATGGAGCTGACTTAAGGTCTCAACAGAAAGCCACAAGCCAGCACTGGCAATTGGTCACAGCTTTTTGTCAGATGCATAACATTCCTTTAAGCACTAAATATCTTGCTGTATTAGCAAGGGATAACGATTGGGTACACTTTTTATTGTCTATTTCCTTATTCGGACCTGTTGATATGCCTTTTTGGTAGCTAAGAGTAAACTCATTTGTGTCTCCAACCCTGAAACAGGTTGGCTTTTTGTCCGAAGTTCAAGTTGGGAAATATCCTTTTGAAACAGTAATCCAAGTGGTAAGCTTCATGTCTATTAGAAAGTGTTCCCAAAAAATATACCACGCTGTTGATTACTTTTTCATTTTTTCTTTTAAATGGTAGTAGCTGATGCCATTCCATATTTGTCTTGTTTGCCATGTGTCAGGCATCAAAGGAGTTCAGTAACCCCCGTTTAAAGACTCACATTTCAACAGTTTTGAGAAACATGCAGTCTAGGAAAAAAGCTGGTCCATTGAACATAGATACTGGAGAAAGGGACATAAATTTTCTGTTGAATGAGAATCTTTGCATGCCTGTTGAATTATTTGGAATTATAGCGGAGTGTGAAAAACGGGAAAAACCTGGAGAGGCTCTTCTCCTGAAAGCAAAGAACTTATGCTGGTCGATTTTGGCCATGATTGCATCTTGCTTTCCTGATGTCTCTCCAATGTCCTGCCTAACCGTTTGGCTGGAAATAACTGCAGCAAGGTTTTTATTATCATCCTTGATTATCAGCATAGTACTGTATTTTTTTTTTTATGCTTCAAGCATTTCCCTAAATCAGCTCGTGGATCTTTCCAAATCATAAGTTATACCCTTTTAAGACTTGCTTATTTCAATTGACTCTTTTCTTTAGTTTGGAGAATAATAAAATGGGAATTTTCATGTCTTATTAGGGAGACTTCTGCCATCAAAGTTAATGACATTGCATCTCAAATTGCAAGAAATGTTGGAGCTGCTGTTGAGGTTACTAATTCCCTTCGTGCTAGTGCTAGAGCCATAACATTTCGTTATAATAGGAAAAACTCAAAGCGTAGGCGCCTTCAGGAACTTGTTCCAGTGGATACTTTGACTTCAGCAGATTCTCTAAGTTCTAAAAGCTCTACTGTTTCTAATACTCAAGGTTTTCTTCATGAAGAAGAAAGGGAGAAAATAGGTGATGAAGATTCCAAATTTTTAACTGATTCTAATAGAATGGCTAATGCTTTGTCAAGAATGGTAGCTGTGCTCTGTGAGCAGCACCTGTTCCTTCCTCTGCTACAGGCTTTTGAGATATTTCTACCGTCGTGCTCGCTGTTACCTTTCATTCGTGCTCTTCAGGTTGGTTAATGTACATCTGTTTATCAGTTCAAGTAGAAAATGTTAGCAGTAAATGTGAAATCGAAATTTGGTTTCTCCTGGCCTGATCATTACCAACAATTTCATTTTGAACCCTGCTTCAATTTGGATTTGCATTATATGATATAATTTATATCATAGTTCTTTTGGGATCCCAAGGAGTAACTGGCTTGCAAATAACAACTTTCGTTTTGTATGTTTTTAATCCTTCACTTTTTGGAGTATTCTACCTGAATTTCCTTAAATATGAGGTTACAGGTGTAAGGGTCCTTTTATTGAGTACTAAAATTTTGTCTTATTTCAAACTGCCAGAATGAGAAACGTAAAGTATATAAGTTTTTATATTGCTTCCTCTTGTGGTTTTCCAGTTCTTTGTTTGTAATTCCTTTTTTTACTATTGATGATTATTTACCAAATCAGCTGAGCTTTTTCTTTCTTAATTAAAAAGAAAAGAGCATAAGTTACTATAAACCTTGAATTACTTGATTTTTTGCCATCAATGTTCAGCTGGATAGTTTGATCAATTAGATGTATTGTTCTTTCCTAGGCTTTCTCACAAATGCGCCTCTCAGAGGCTTCAGCACATCTTGGATTATTTTCAACCAGAATTAAGGAAGAGTCTCCTCTTACACTGCCTAATTGGGAAAGAGAAGGGAAAATTGGGAACTCATGGACACGTTCCATTGCTGTCAAAGCTGCTGATGCTATGCTTTTGACTTGCCCATCTCCATATGAAAAAAGATGCTTGCTAAGGCTCCTTGCTGCTACTGACTTTGGTGATGGAGGGTCTATTGCCTCACGATATGGGCAACTGTCTTGGAAAATAGATATGGCTGAACCCTCTCTGCGGAGTGATGAATGCCCCCTCCTAGGAAATGAAACATTTGATGATGCTTCGCTTCTAACTGCATTAGAAAAGAATGGGTATTGGGAACAAGCACGCAGTTGGGCCAAGAAGTTGGAGGCCAGTGGTGAATCGTGTTGGAAATCTGCAGCTAGTCATGTAACTGAAATGCAGGTAACTTGGTTTAACTTTTTGTCTTCCATGTGTAAATGCAAATAGATGTCATGAAGTTCGCTGCACTCTGTTCTGCGCATTAAGAGCTTGTTTATTGATGGTGATCTTCATATTATTACTTGTGGGGTCTTATGCTTAAACTACCTTAAGCTTTCCAATTGAATTTCTAAATAATTTTTTTTTTTAAAATTGAATATGCCTAAAGATAGTCTGATATACTATCATACAGTGCCTGACAGTTAGATTCAATTGGGGTTGTTCTTATATGATTGGCTAGTAGAAATGTCTTGAAACCCTCTATAGTGGTCAGGTAATGGTGCTGCTGTAGGAAATTTCCTCCATGTGTGACCTATGACTCTAAGGAGATGAGGTTGTTCATGAGCTGAAGATACATTTATTTGGAACTAAAAGATGCTGTACATTCATCATAGAGGAATTGGGTGACTTGATCAGCTTTCATTTAATTTTTCTCTTAATAGATTTTCATATGTTTCTGCAATTGTCTAGGCTGAAGCAATGGTTGCAGAATGGAGGGAATTTCTTTGGGATATCCCAGAAGAGAGGGTTGCTTTGTGGAGCCACTGCCAGACACTTTTCATCAGATATTCCTTCCCAGCGTTGCAGGTAAGATTATGAATTATCTAATAAATTTAATTTAATGTATAAATTATCTCAATAAGTAAATAAATAAATTATCTCACAGTTATTTTTTGAAATATTATATAACTTTTTTGAAATATTATATAATTAATCGTTATTAATTTTGAATAATTACCATTTTAAAAAGTACTAAATTATTAAGTATGTTTATAATTAGATTATAAGACAGAATAAAATCTGTTGTAGAATATTCTTATTTGGTGCAACATTTGTGGGATGGAGTTGATGCTGAAATTGCACCTATTTGGTGTAGAATCTGCACCAAATAGGCGTTGTGCATCGGAGTTGCTCTTGTCTTCTTTCCCTTTAATCTTTGATGGGGTGGGGTAAAGTCGGGCGGTTGATGGAAGAGGTGCTTGTGGGACAGATTTATATGGTTACCAGTCACCTATATTCTCTGTATCTCTATTTGAGAAAGTCACTCATTACCTGAAAATATTCTCCTCTTTTGTGAGTATGTAGGCTGGACAGTTCTTCCTAAAACATGCCGAAGCAGCAGAAAAAGATATTTCAACAAGAGAACTTCATGATATATTGCTACTTGCTCTGCAGTGGCTGAGTGGAATGACAACTTTGTCAAACCCGTGAGATTTTGTTTCCTTATTCCTTTTTGTTTTGGTTTTTAGTTTTTTATTTTCAACTTTTTCCAGTAACCGAGTATTTTGCTTAAAGTTTGTTTTCCATTGAACGATTGAGGTACTCAAAATGAACAATCTCTGCAGGGTTTACCCACCACACCTTCTACGCGAAATCGAGACCAGAGTGTGGCTCTTGGCTGTGGAATCGGAAGCTCTGGTAAAGAATGAAGGTGAAGATTCATCAACCTACCCCACCCGGGAGTCTGGAGCTGGCAAGGGTTCTGACTTAATGGACCGTACAGCAAGCATTATTGCTAAAATGGACAATCATATAAATGGACTTAGGCTCAAATCTTCCGAGAAGAATGATAGAGAAAATGGTCAGACTCATGTTAGGATGACTCAAACTGTTGATTCCAGCTTTTCAAGCACTGCTGGAGGGGGCTTGAAAACTAAAAGGAGAGCAAAAGGCTCTGGATCATCAAGAAAGTCCTTTTTTGATGCGGGAGATAAGAAGTTCGAGTCTGAATCTATACCACTCAACCCCAGAGATGAGACCCAATTTCTTGATGAAAACTTAAAAATTGATGCCTCGTTGTCGAGGTGGGAGGAAAGAGTTGGGCCTGCTGAGCTAGAAAGAGCTGTTCTTTCGTTGTTGGAGTTTGGACAAATAACTGCGGCCAGACAACTGCAAAATAAACTTGCTCCTGACAACATGCCTTCTGAATTTTTCCTTGTTGATGCGGCTTTGAAGCTTGCTGCTCTTTCAACTCCAAGCAACAAGGTGTCAATGTCAATGCTGGACAACGATGTACTCTCTGTTATACAGTCATACAATCTACTGGCTGAGCAGCCGGTGATTGACCCCCTGCAGGTAATGTCAAGTGTTACCATTTTATTATTATAAATATTATTATTATTGGAAATTCCTAGTGCATCCGTTGCAACTTGCCTGCAAACTCAATCATACCTTAGTGCTTGTCAATCTTTTCCCCCTCCACTATGAAGGAGCATTATGACTGATGCATCCATTTGCAACTTCTGCTAATTTTATATCTATTTTTGGTGTTTACTTGCGATATTATATGTTTGTGGTAGTTGAATTTAGGACAGAATTCAGAAGATTCCTTATGATATTTCTTTCTTTCTTTCTCTCTCTCTTTCTTTCTTTCTTTCTTTCTTTCTTTCTTTCTCAATACCTTATGAATTATGATATTTGCAATCTTTTCTGAATGTTTCTAACATCAGAATTCTAAGTGAAATTCCCATTTTTAATTGTCAATTGCAAAACATAGGTTTTGGAGAGTTTGGCAAGTCTTCTAAAGGAAGGTAGTGGGCGTGGACTATGCAGGAGGATAATCTCTGTTGTGAAGGCTGCAAACGTGCTTGGTCTAACATTTTCAGAGGCATTCGAGAAACAGCCAATAGAACTGCTGCAATTGCTTTCTCTCAAAGCTCAAGAGTCTTTTGAGGAAGCCCATCTTTTAGTTCAAACACACTCAATGCCAGCTGCTAGTATTGCTCAAATCCTTGCTGAATCCTTTCTAAAGGTGATATCTGATACTTGTGTAATAATACTTTTTTAAAAAATATATTAAAATAGTTGTAGATTTTGAAATTGAGAGGCTGCAGTTGCTGCATGTCTTTCTCAACTGCCCAAGGCAAAAAAAATAAAAATAGAAATTCTCGACATTCTTTTATCATGTATTTGGTAAGTCAATTGGGCTGCACAAACTTTACTTATTGAATCATGTGTCACCTACAGTTTCAGCAATTTGTCAGTATAGTTCTTGAGATCTAATGCCATTCTGTCGAAATCTTTCAGGGTCTATTAGCAGCACATCGTGGGGGTTATATGGAATCTCAGAAGGAGGAAGGACCTGCTCCACTGCTATGGAGAATTTCTGACTTCCTAAAATGGGCTGAGCTTTGTCCTTCTGATTCAGAAATTGGCCATGCGTTAATGAGATTAGTTATCACAGGGCAAGAAATACCCCATGCATGTGAGGTAATTTTTATTTTCCTTTAATTTGAAGCGGTACTCACGCCTCACTTATAACTTAAGGTTAAAGACTTGGTGAAATATGCATTAAGTGAACAATGTTCCCAGCGATCATGATCCCTACATAAATATTTTTTATCTACCACTAGAACCTTTTTCTTATTTCCATCACCTAGGTGGAAAAAATGTGAACATGGATTAATTGGTAACACTTCCTATGTGACTGCACTGCCCTCAATTGTCCCTTGTTCGTTCTGTTTTATATCACAACATAATTATTTCCCAAACTGATGCAGCTGCTTGTCGTTGACCTTTTTTTTTCTTTTTTCTTTTTTTGATGCAGGTTGAGCTCCTCATTCTATCCCATCACTTCTATAAGTTGTCAGCATGCCTCGATGGAGTTGATGTGCTTGTAGCTCTTGCTGCAACCAGGGTAGAAGCTTATGTATCGGAGGGTGATTTTTCGTGTCTTGCTCGCTTGATTACAGGAGTTGGAAACTTCCATGCACTCAATTTCATACTTGGGATTCTTATTGAAAATGGCCAACTTGATCTCCTCCTTCAAAAATATTCTGCGGCTGCAGATGCTAACAGCGGTACTGCTGAGGCTGTTAGAGGATTCCGAATGGCTGTTTTGACATCACTCAAGCAATTTAATCCAAGCGATCTTGATGCGTTTGCCATGGTTCGTTCATCTGACTAGACCAATTTCCCATTATACACTTGAAGAAATAAATTCACTTTTGCATCTTCTCATCAAGACCATTAAACATTCTGTTCTTCAGGTTTATAGTCACTTTGACATGAAGCATGAAACTGCTGCGCTTCTGGAGTCACGTGCAAAGCTGTCATCTCAACAGTGGTTTCATCGTTACGACAGGGATCAAAATGAAGAGCTCCTTGAATCCATGCGTTATTTCATTGAGGCTGCAGAAGTGCACTCGTCCATTGATGCTGGCAACAAAACTCGCAAAGCCTGTGCTCAGGCATCACTCGTATCCCTACAGATTCGAATGCCAGACACCAAATGGCTCGATCTTTCTGAAACTAATGCACGAAGGATATTAGTAGAACAATCTCGGTTTCAGGAGGCCTTAATCGTTGCTGAAGCCTACGGCCTTAACCAGCCAAGTGAATGGGCTCTGGTGCTCTGGGAACAGATGCTTAACCCCGAGCTCACCGAGCAGTTTGTAGCTGAATTTGTCGCTGTGCTACCTCTCCAGCCATCAATGCTAGCTGAACTTGCAAGATTTTATCGGTCTGAGATGCAAGCACGCGGGGATCAGTCCCAGTTCTCAGTGTGGCTGACCGGAGGTGGCTTGCCGGCAGATTGGGCTAAGTATATTGGGAGATCTTATAGATGCTTGCTGAAGAGGACCAGAGACATCAGGTTCAAACATCATTTGGCCACCTCAGCGACTGGTTTTGACGACGTAGTCGAAGCATGCAACAGGGAGCTGGATAAGGTCCCTGAAAATGCTGGACCCCTTATCCTGAGGAAAGGACATGGAGGGGCGTACCTCCCTCTAATGTAGCTCTCTACGCGCAACAAGCAATCACCTATCTTCGTGCACAGCAAGTACAATGCGACAACTGAAAGCTTCGACTGGTTCGATAACGGAGCCTGTTTGGGCTGCGATTGGTGCCCTCTGGAACATCGTGTGAATACATCAGGTAAAAGCCACTCGTTACATTCCGATTTCGAGTTTCTGCTCCGTCGAGTTTTAGTAAGTAGTTTGGAGCTTTGAAACGATACAGGTAGGTAGTGTTGATGAGGAAATTCTTTTTGGAAAATTGCGGTTTTAGGCAGCGGCAGCAGCAGCAGCTTATTCTTTTGCCTTGAATTCTTTTGAATTGAGGGCAGTTTTAGTATTGTGTGGTTGAAGCATCCGTTTTTGGTGAAAACTTTATACATTGTAAAACATGTACAATATGTATATATCATTTCTCTTAATAAAATCTGCGATCTTGCTGTATATATTTTTCGTGTTACATCTTATGTTTCACTATGACATATTTGTGTATTGAGAAGTGAAACACAAGATATAACATATCTGTACGATCGACTCACACGCGTCGCATCGATTTGCGTTGTTTAAACGCTGGAAAAACCTATTATCTGAATGCAATTTGGCGCAACTCGTTCATAAAACAACTCTTCCAACGTGATGTAGGATGTGGGGGAAAATTGACGACGTTGTTTCTTCAAAACAAAAATAGGGCCTAACAAGAATCGATCTATGTAACAACATATCAATGTCTGAGCTACTCCGATTTCGAATCCCCCCGATTCTCAGGGCGTTTCTGTTCGAGGAATTGCTTCATCCTTTCGAGGACTCCGAAGAAGATGGAACCGCCGATGCCTATCCACATCACTCTCGGCCCGATTCCCTGTTATGCAAGGCACCAAAATTGATAAGTATCGGATGCATATACCTTAAGGAAGAAATGCGTGTCAAAGTACAGCAAGAAACGAGGAGCACGAGGGACGTGTACCTTGAGTAACGCGCTAGGGCCTTCATCTCGAACTATAGTCTGCACGCAGTCGAAGATACCTTTATACTGGTTTGCTGATCCCTGTAGACAGACATGGAGTTAAGATAAGACCAGGCAAAACATCGGATGACACGAACACAACGTGCGCCTTTTTATACCTGAATCATCAACCTAGTCTTGATCACATCCAGAGGAGTGGTTATGGCTCCCGTCAACGCGCCTAAAACAATGAAGAAGAGAATAAGAGACAATGAAAACATAAATTCTGGAGCTCTTGTTTGGCCTGCTGAGTGCAGAAGCACATAACATGATAAATCATGTAGAAAGCTCAAGGAAGTCAAGTTACCAGCAAAAGCACCGATCATGGCGTTTTCTGGATCGTTCAGATCTCTCTTCGCCTGGTCAGAGATGTATATGCAAAATAGGATCACAACATTATCATATTGAAGTCTCAGGAGGTATGGTGCTTAACGGCTAGGGGTAGTTCTTATACCATAGAAGAAGCCTTTGCTTAATACTATCAACCATACAACTTTAAGAGAGGGAATCATTACCGCTAATTTATAACCTATTCGAAGTTGTTCATAGATGCAGAATTGAATAGCATCGAATGGCAGATCCCTTAGCAAAAACGATCCATATCCCTATAACAAAGATAAACGCTTAGTTTCAAATGCCATGCTAAGCTGATATCCGAGCAGTAACTGGATAGAGTAATAGCATCAACTGATGTTCATGGTCGATGACAATAAAGTATGTGTTCGTCTCCTCAGAAATATAATAAAATATTACCAGCAATAACATGAAGGAAGCAACACATGTGGAAAGAAAGCAATGTATTCCAGAAAGTCCGATAAAACAGGACAAGTTGATTCACAAACAAAATATCATACCGCGTAAAGACCTTTAAAGCCTTCTTTGGAAACAATCATCCGGACAGCATTAGGGGCAGCATTAAATTGGCCTGTCTGCATCCGTTGCTTAACAACCTGAAGAATCAAGACTAGGCATGACACCACAATAACATTAAATATACAAGGGAAATTAAACAAGTTAATTAAGTAAAATATCCAGAAAAACTTGCCTGAAAGGAGAAAGCAAAAGGAAACAAATAATGAGAGAGAGAGAGAGAGAGAGATTCAAACATTCACCTCGGTGGGGACACGAATGAAAGATGCAGCGATGCCTCCAAGAGCGCCTGCAGTCTACATAAAAAGAAAGAGAGAGAGAGAGACAGAGACTCACATTAAGATATTGCATTTGCAAGTGTCCAAGAAGAGTAGGGATTAGCATTCTTTTGTAGTAAATGCAAATTAATATAATCACACAAGTTAACTCAAGCTATTCCTTCACCAAAATAATTAGAGTGCTTTATGAGGTTCAAGCTATTCCTGTGAAGCCAATATAGCCTGTTAGAGAAGGCAGTGCCGAGCAGTAATTCCAGACCCACCCCACTTGGAGTAGGCTTGAAAGAATAAGTGTATTTCAAGTTTAGTATTATATTTTGGGATGTTAGATAATGAAAATATATATGTATTCAAGTATTAACGCTCCTATTTAATATGCTAATGTACATGTAGTAATAAGTAAACATGGTTCATCTTACCAGATGAGCCACAGCACTGAGGTTCTCAGGTAAGGCCCTCAAAAGTTTTTGCTTGGCAGGCTCATAAACTCCAACAAAAACAGCAGATGCACTGTCAAAAGAAGTTGCGAATCATTCAACACCTCACATATATTTTGCATATAAATTCTTGAAAACATGCCAGCATGTAGACGACACATGCCTGCTTACTTGATTTAATGAGTTTGCTCAACATACCATAATAAATAGAGTTAACCTTGTCTAAGTATTTAACAAACAGATTTAGAACAATTCCTTACGGTAAGACCCCAGCAAGATTTCCAGCAAGGCCAGAATATAAACCTTTCAGAATTATTTGACCTCCACCCCGTGCAGCCTGAAAAGGAATTATACTACTTAGACAAATACAAGGTTTCAAAACAAACTTGTTTAGAAGAAAGTTCCAATTATAACTAATGAAATTCTTCTTCATCTTGGTCTTCACATTTGAGAAAGCATAGAGCAGAAGGGGAATTTCACGAGTTATAATGATGTAGGTTCAAAAACATCTTAATATGAAGTCAAGAAACGCCATCAGTTGCCATGCAAGCCTGTAGATTTTTTTTTATATATATTATCTATTAGCAACCTTGCAACCAGCAGAAACCGACTTCACATAATCAAGAGAAAGCTATGAAATAAGAATCCTTCTACAATCATCTGGTAATTTTAGCAAACAGAACAATGGGTGCTAATATCATCTTTTATAAGGACATAGTGTCAACGAGAGATGACCTGTAATCGTGTCTTTATTGTATCAATAGGATATAAAGCAGTTTCAACCACAACACCAGCTGTGCCACCAGCTATAACACCCTCTGCAAAATATATCATCAAATATTCAACACGGTGAATTAATGAGAAACTGTGTGCAAGATGCATATGATGGATATGCAAGCATGAACTACTAATATACAGCCCTAACGATAACCTCTAGTGCATACATCACAATAGAGCATATGAAAGAAATTTTGAATTATATAGCAACCATACCAAATAGTACTCGCAAAAAATCGAATGGCTTTTCTTCTCGCGCATTAACTGAGGCAAAGAACTTTTTAGGCTGCAACTGAAGGTTTTGCATTTTTTTATTAGACTCTGCAAAGCAAATCAGCACTTCAAATAAAACCCAGAGAAATATTAGATTAAAATGCAGTTACAAGAAAACAGGTCATTCCTTGAATCTTTTACCTTCTACTAAAACTCAACTAAATTTATTGCAATCATATCTTGAAAGTGCAATTAGAAGGCATTCATCACATAATTTAGATTTTTGACATAACAATTTTCTGTATTGTTCCTAAAAATCATTCCTCTGTCGGGTCAAGTCGTTAATAATACCGATTACAAAAGGATACATACAAAAATTCAACATAACAAGAAATGATTTTTCATCCAACTCTCGTCGATTTCGCACAAGTTCTAGCAAATGCCGACCGATATTAACCCGGCGATAGCAGATTACACGGTTTCAAAAAAAGGACAAATAAAAATTAATCCAAATTACCTGACGAGAATCCAGAAGAGTTATTTGCATCAACAGCTAATGTAAGTGGAGCCATGAGCACCTAAAACTCGATGCTTATTTGAGTAAACAGTAAACACCACAGAATTTCTCCAATAAAAAAAAACCAAAATTACTCAGCTGTAAATTTTACACAAGCAGACATTCGTAAACAAATACATTTAGAGAGAGAGAGAGAGAGAGAGAGAGAGAGAGAGAGGGAGAGAGAGCGTACATGTATGGAGTGCGGAGAGTGAGAGAAGCAAGAATGGGGATAACAGTTCAAATAAGCAACGATTTCTGCTTACACTCTTCATGTTTATATATATGCATTTTTTTTTTGAGGAAATAAATATATGCATTTATATATATGTGTGTGTATATCAAATAATTTTATTTGTATTTATTATATATTACGAGAATTTCTATTTACACCACCATTTTTACTCTTTATATCATGAATTATTTTTTATTTTCTTTTATTAATTATAAATTTACTTAAAATTCATACTAATAAAAAAAATTCGGATTCCATTCGAAATTGTGTGTTCGAACATTCTGAATATGTTCGAAGTCTTGTGTTCGAACATGATGGATATGTTTGAAGTCGAGTGTTCGAACGGTACTTAATGAGTTCAAAATTTCATTTTCGAACTACACTTAATTTTTTTCTTTTTAAATAAAGGGCATTTAAGTAACTTCAATTTTTTTTTTCTTTTATTGTGCAAATAGAAACTCCCATATAGTACATAATTATATTTAAAATTTCACCTTCCTATTTCTTAAAATCATTATATATAAAAATATGTTTGTTTTATTAAATAAATAGTTCTTGTCCAGCCCTGGTTTTTGATATTCCCCTCATTTTGGACATTATTTTTGGTGGATATTTATATAAATTTAACTCATTAATATCGCTTGTCAATTTGTCATGTTATGTACTAGAATAAATTTTATTTTAACACACAATGTAATTTGGTAAATTTAAATTTTTATTTCTGAAAGCTCACCATCATTTTTAAGCCATAACTTTGATACGAACGGAATAATCAAATAATTATAGCTATAATTGATATATTTTGAGATTTTATTTTTAATTTTTTTAACGACCAAGTAACGAATCATAATATTAAGCAGAACAAGAACACGAACTATCGAGATTTTGGTAATTCTATAATAAGAAATATTGATGATTTTATTAAATAGATTCTAGATGGGGTATTAGTAATAATTCAAATGAAAAGATAACAGACTTTTTAGATTTTCAAAGTCAAACTTTAATTCAATTTATTATACTAATGTATTATAGCACTCTATGGCTGCTATAGGCTTATTAGTTATAGTGTGACAGTGTACAACTTCATTACAAACAAAATTAAGATTATATATATATATATATATATATTAATTGTAAATAAATAATACATGCTACATATATATATATATAATGTTTTTATATATGTAACCTTGGTTTAGGGGTAGTGATACCTATAAAGAGATTCATGAAAATTATTTGCACTAATATATTATATGTTCTAATTTATGGTTGGCATTTTAGAGGTTAATTATAACGTCGCCTTTACAATTATGTTGAGTTATGATAATTATTAATCGAGCAAAATACATTCTTATGTCTCTATATTTCGATGCTTATTTTGATAGGTTCGTGCATATTTTTTTGGTTTAGTAGGTCATTTTACTTCAGTATCAAGTCACTGTATTTTTTATTTGATTTCAATAGATTAATGTACAAATTTATTATTTTAATAGGTAATTCTGCTTCTATATTTAATTTCATTAAATTCTTCTTTAATTGAACAAGTGAATATTTATTAATTATTTTTCATCTAAGCTAACCAATTTAATAATTAATGTTTACTATTGAAACCTTGATCGATAATTAAAAAAAAAATTAAAAGAGAACACATGATCATCTCACAAAAAGAATAATCAATATTTTTTTATATTATCAAGTGTTCTCTCCTGAGGTTTAATTTTTAAAAACTATTTGATTGAAGTTTCATTAGTGATTTTTAATAAATTGGTTGGATTAGATAACAAATTTTTTTTAACAAATTTGTTAGTTTAATTAAACTAAGAACTTATCGAGATCAAATATATAAGTAAAGAGGCCTATTAAAATAATAAATTTATACAAGGGCCTTTCAAAACAAAACAAAAATATACAGGAACTTGAGAAAATATATTATCAAAGTAGAAGTACCTATTATACCAAATAAAATTGTATAAAGACCTATCGAAACAAAATATAAAAATACACGTACCTAAGAATATTGTTTTTTGCATTATTAATTGATTTAATTTATTACTCTAGTACGAAGCTTTTTATCATTATATATTTGATTATCATGCATGTACATTGATCAACATTCACTTTTATTGTCAAATTTTACTAAAAATATACAAATTGTTTAGCATATTTTCGATAACAAATTATTATAAATTAAAAAAAATGCCATTTATGAATAACATTGAAATAATTTCGAAAAGGATACCTGGATCCGAATTGCCTGTTGATATTGTTTGTTTAAACATTTTTATTTATCCAAATTTTTATAGACCATTAAATAAAAATCGAAATTTCACCTATTTTCTCTTGTTTTGTTCCATTCCCTATACTCAAGGATTCCCATCAATTCCATTCTTCACCCTTAGACGACATTTTTCCACCATTCATTCCCCATTTCACTATTAATTAACTAATCATTCTTGCAGAATCGGGTTAAACCCTCGAACCAATTTCACTGAATACGATAAGAAATAGAAGATCTCGTGTGCGTCTATACAAAAAACACATCTTTCAAGAACCACAAGAGATCAAGATTATACCGATCGATCGACCGTGTCACCAACCCTAGAGCAGGTACTCGAGGGTCCGGACCCGATTCGACCACGTTAATTTCATCATTCTTGCAAAGACCATAATCAAGAAACACCCCGACAGGCGACCGAGCCCGTTGATTATAGACGTGCGTGTCGTATATGAAGACGAGGACATGGGCCGCGGCCCTCGTGGCGGCGGCGGTGGCGGTGCAGCTCATGCATGTGGTGGAAGGAATCGGCGTGAACTGGGGGAATCAAGCTGCACAAAACATAGATCCTACCAACATTGTGCAAATGTTAAAAGATAACAAGATTTATAAGGTTAAGTTGTTCGATTCTGATCCTTGGGTTGTGAAACAATTTGCTGGGACAGGAATTGAAGTAATGCTTGGTATTCCCAACTTACATTTAGCCTCTTTGGCTGATCGATACAAACATGCTAAGGAGTGGGTCAAGAAGAACCTTACGAGACATATCTACGATGGAGGTGTCGATATCAGGTACGTATAATCATCTATACATATGTATAAAGACGGACGTATGAATTTTATCTTGCTTGGGGACGAAATATAAGAATTTTAAATTGGGGCACCCGCCCCCTTTGAGTCGGTCCATATATGTATGAATTTTTATTTGGGGACGAAATGTAAGAATTTTAATTTGGAGCACCCGTCTCCTTGGGTCAGTTTCTGTGTGTATGAAGATTCAAATATCTATTCCAAATTAATTAAGTATATAAATTAATAAATTGAAATTAATTCTTATTAGATATCTATGATGGCTCGTTTGCTATACAATATAATATAACATATGATACCTATAACTATGATGTCTTTGATATATTAGGTATCAATATGATGTTTGCTTGAATGTATTAAAATATTTATAAAATATATACATATATAATCTACTATTTGGTTGGAAGTATTAAATTTCCCATATAATTACAATTTCAAAAATACCCTCTTATATTAGGCATGGGAGAATTTATTATTAGACATTAATTAATATGGAGAGGGGCAATTTAGTTCAATAATTATAATAATGATCTTCTGTATTACATATCCCACTTAGGAGGTAAGATACAGAATCCTACTAAATCCTGCAGATCTTTGTTAAAAATACTGACCCTTATTTAATAAAGGGCTTTGAGTTTTGAAACAAACAACTTAAACTTAGATACCTATATTTTTATTTTTTTTAAATAGTCACTTTTTCAAAATTAACGAAATAATAGTTACCTTTTCCAAAAAATTGCAAATCTAGCTAGTATTTGATCAATTATATGGCCCAAAAATCATACGTAATTTATTATATTTAATGATTTTTTTGATTGAATGAATTTTTTTACGTAGTTGGGGATATAGAAGTATTAAAATACAATCAATTACATCGAATTTTCAGACCAAAAAATTGATCAAATGCTAGTTTTGCAAAACTTTTGAAAAAATAGATACTGTTTTGTTAATTTTGAAATAAAAGAGTTAATTACGATTAAGTACACAAATTTTGACACAATTTGCAATTTAGACACGAACTTTGAAATGTTGCAATTAAAACACAAACTTTCATTGTTCTGCAAAATAGACACAATTTGCAACAATATTAAAATCAAATTATGATTATGCTATACACGACACAATTTTCTTACAATATTTCATGTTGTATATCCGTTTTTCGTTCATTGTAAAATTTAGGGATGTCCATTTCGCAAAAAAAATTGCAAGACTGTGTTTTAAATGTTACATTTCAAAGTTCGTATCTGAATTACAAATTATGTTAAAATTTATGTACTTAATCGTAATCAACCTCTTCAAAAAAACAAGCTATTTTTAAAAATAGCCCAGAATGGTAGACATCAAAATGTAATTTTCCCAATTCTTGTATTAATTAATTATAACAATTAAGTAAATAATTAATTAATTAATTAGGTACGTGGCGGTCGGAAACGAGCCGTTCTTGAAAGCCTACGAGGGAGCGAATTTGGCGACGACTTTTCCGGCGCTGTGGAACATTCAGAAAGCAATAAACGCCGCCGGCCTCGGCGACCGAATCAAGGCGACGATCCCCCAAAACGCCGACGTTTACGACTCCGGCACCAAAGGCCCGTCGGCCGGCGACTTCCGCGCCGACATACGCGCAACCATGAAGGAGATCGTGCAGTTCCTGCGCGACAACAACGCCCCTTTCCTCGTCAACATCTACCCTTTCCTCAGCTTGTCCCTCAACAAGAACTTCCCCATCGCCTTCGCCTTCTTCGACGGCGGCGCCCCCTCCGTCAACGACAACGGAATCTCCTACACCAACATGTTCGACGCCAACCTCGACACCCTCGTCTGGTCGCTGAGGAAAGCGGGCGCCGGAAGTGTTCCGATCATCGTCGGCGAGATCGGCTGGCCCACCGACGGCGACAAGTACGCCACCGTCGACTTGGCTAGGAAATTCTACGACGGTTTTTTCAAGAAAATGGCGACGAAGAAAGGCACCCCGCTTTACCCCGGCCCGATCGAGTACTACCTTTTCAGCTTCACCGATGAGAACCAGAAGAGCATCGATCCCGGTGATTTCGAGCGCCACTGGGGCGTGTTCAGGTAAAATCGTCTCTCGTTTATTTTTCACCTGAATCAAAACCTATATATATAGATAGCGGAATGAGGGTGGTGGGGCCTTGGCCCCCAATAGAAAAAAAAATAATATATAGAATTATTGGTGAAGAACAGTTCGTCACTGGGTGCATGCATGCATAGGGTTTCTACATTACATTTAATATCTTCATGCATGAATAGGTATGACGGGCAGCCGAAGTTCACGATGGACATTACCGGAAAAGGGAACGGCAAGATGCCGGTGGGGGCGAAGAGCGTGAAATATTTGGAATCGAAGTGGTGTGTTTACCTGAACGACGGTGCGGACCCCACCAAGATCTCGAGCAGCATGGACTACGCATGCTCGAGGGGGGATTGCACGCCGTTAAATTATGGGGGCCCTTGTAGTAAATTGGACGCGGCGTCGAAAGTTTCGTATGCTTACAACATGTATTTCCAGATATCGGCGCAAGATGTGGAGACGTGTGATTACGACGGGATGGCGCAGATTGTGGAGAAGAACGCCTCGGTCGGTGATTGCCTCTTTCCAATCGCGTTGGAGAGTCGGGGAGGGGAGATTGCGACACCCACCATTTTATCGGGGTTGTCGTTGTTGTTGTTGCTGTTATTGTTCTTGGAATTATAAGACGAGATCTTTTATTTCTTATTAATGTATAGTAGCTAGTGATCAAGAGGGTCATGCCATTGCCATAAAAAAGTATTGGAATTATATATAATTAAGACCACCCAAATATGATTCTCTATTTTCTTGATGTATAGAGAGGGTTATGGAAAAGATGTGTGATAAGATTGTTTATTTCTTATTATATAGTCTAATAGTCCCACTGTACTGATTAATTATATTTCTAACCAGATGGCACCTATGAAAAATGGTTGCGGACATCCCGCTGCTTGTTTGAGACAATTGAGTCGGTCGTTTCAAGATAATTTAAAAATAGAGAATTTAATCTCTTTTTCATAGTATTATGTATGTATATATATAGTTGTGAGAATAATTTAAATGTGAAGTTAGCCTAGTGGAAAGTGTTTTTGAAATCAACAAAAAGGGCAAGGGTGTATAGTTATAAAAAAAATAAAAAATAAAAACTAATGATTTTGTTAATAGTTCTACAATTAATTAAATTTTATTTTAATTCATTTTAGTTCTTCATCATTAAATGTCATGTTCGAATTTATGGAGTACAGATCATATATAGTCCCAACTTTGTGTACCACCGTGTGCCAACATTAAAATTATATATTGTTAATATTTTTTATAAAAATAAAATTTGTTATATTATAATTAATCATAATTAATATTTACTGTTAAGAATTAAAATTTTAAAAAATTGCATACTTTAAGTTTGCAATAATCAACCCCAAAAATCAATTATATTAACTAAAAAATAAAAATTAAATATTAAAAAATAATTATAAATCTTAATTGGGTAGAATAAATCCTAAATTAAATTGTAAAATTATACTAAACCTAAAGAAATTAAGATTGAAGAAAAAATGAAAGAAAAGATAATAATTTTGAGGGTTGGTACACGATTGACACAGACAAGTTCGGACAGGGGATCTCAAGTGGAATTTATGACCATATATATTTCAATGATGAATAACCATATATATCTAAAATTGAATTTAATTTAGTATTCCACACATTTAAAATTCTAACTATTTCTGAATTACAAATAAGTATTATATATTACATTAATACATATGGTCATATACAATATTAATTTCTTATATATGCATATATCTTGTTATATTCAGACTATTATTTGTATTATAAATATATTACATGAAAAATAAAAATGAAATAATCGATAAAAAAAGTAAATTATGATTTATAAATTATAAAAGAAAAACATTTTTAAATAAACTATGAGTAAAACATAACCGTTCAGTCGTTCACCTCCTCATTCTCTCTCTCGCCGCGCCGCCGGTCGCCCATCGCCGGTCTCTCGTAGTCGCCGCGCAGCAGCCACAAGAGCGTTTCTCCACCCTCTTCCGCACTGGTGTTGCGGCAGTTGTTCGTTGTCGACGGTGACTCTGTGATAGTGACGGTAAGCCTTGTAATTGATATTCCAATTTTCGTTGATTCTTCTTCATGTAATTAGCAGGAATAAGGGTTGTTTATTAATTGGTCTACAAATCAGAGACCGCCATTTATTTTTAGAATTAAATCAGGAAAAGTTTAACTTTTAGGTTTCGACCATCACTGATTAGTTGAACCTCAGTGGGGGAGGATTGTGTATGTGAACTTGCTTGAATTTTCTTTATTTTTTTAACTAGTTTTGTGCACAAATGCCTAATTGCACTGCATATGCAAGAATTAATAGCAATGATATGTTTGTACTGTCAAAGTTTGAAGTTTTAGGAAAGTTTGCCCATCTAATTTTATTTCAATCTAATTTTAGTGAAATGGCTAATAGCAAGTACGAGTATGTGAAGTCATTTGAGGTGGAGGATGAGATCATGCTGCCCAACTTCATCGTTGTCCGTGTGGATGGCCGTGATTTCTGCAGGTATAATATGAAGCATAATTTCTACCCATGTTTGCATTCCATGTGGTCCTTCCTTTGAAAAGAATAGTCCCCTTGGAGTAGGTTTTCTGAAGTGCACGAGTTTGAGAAACCAAATGATAAGGAAGCATTAGATTTGATGAATGAGTGTGTGAAGGCTGTATTGGAGCAGTTCCCAGATGTTATATTCTCTTATGGTTACAGCGATGAGTACAGGTAAATAACAATATATCTTACAAATTAATCTATTGCATTTTTTGGTCTATGATGTTGTTATTGGTTGTTCGCAGTTTCATATTCAGAAAGGAAACCAAGTTCTACCAGCGTCGTGGCAGGTTCATTCATTTAAATTTTTGATTTAGTCGATTACAAATATTAAATTGTTTATATTCTGTTATATTACACAAATGAGTTTTGAAGCGAGATACCAAATCATTCCTTTGTCTGAATCAGAATCTTAGTTGCTGACTGAAAAATACTTTGCAGCAAGATACTCTCCCTTATTGTATCTTTCTTCACATCCACGTATGTCACCAAGTGGAGGACACTTTTCCCTCAGAAGGATTTAAAATATGCACCTTCATTTCGGGCTCGAGTTGTTTGTTGTGCATCTTTGGAGGTTCTTCAATCATATCTTTTATGGCGACAATATGAATGTGAGCTAGTTTTATTAGTTCTATTGGTGTGAATTGCAATTAGAAATGCATCTCTTCACAATGTAGAATTGTCATTAATCTTCTAGTTTGCAGAAACTATGTATGATGTTCAGGTCTTGCAATGCACAAATTGAAATCCATCATCTTTTTGGCAGGCCACATAAATAACCAGTATGATACTTGTCTTTGGCAGCTGATTAAGAGTGGAAAGAGTAAAGAGGAAGCAGAAGAAACGTTAAAGGTAAACTTGAGATTGTTCAAATTTTCTATTTTTTTTTTCTGCCTATTTGTTTAAAATGGATGATTGAAGTGCCAACATAATTTTAGGGGTCTCTTAAGCAAGACAAAAATGAATTGCTTTACCAGTGTTTTAACATCAACTACAAGAAAGACATTCCAGAGATGTTTCGTCAAGGTACATGCACTCTCAAGACAGAGGTAGTTGCTCATTAAAAATCTTTTCTCCCCCTTCTTTCTTTGTATCTTTTTGCAACTTCACCTAGTTATATTTGTTGCAACTAGGTCGAAGATATTGTGAAGTATAAAGATGATGGCTGTCCTGTCAAAAGACGAAGGAGGAAGGTCATTACAGTTCACTCAGAAAATATTGCATCAAAAAGATTTTGGAATGAAAAATTGTGCCTCTTGAAAGAGCTGGGCCAATTTACTGAAGATTTGAACAAAACCAGACCTGAGTATGTCAAGTCTTTCCAATATGGAAGCAAGTTGATGTTGTCCACTTGGATTGTTATTCGCATTGATGGTTGTCATTTCCACAGGTGACTACTTACTTGAGGTGAAGCCCCAAATTGTATTTGCTTTGAATTAATGGACTTGCCTTTCATGAAGATCCATGATAATGTATAATTAGACTATGGCACTCACTGGCTTTATTTTGGGGTTATGGTAGGTTTTCTGACGTTCATGAATTTGAGAAGCCAAATGATGCACAGGCTCTCGATCTAATGAATTCATGTGCCGCTGCTGTACTAGAAGAGTTTAAGGATATAGTTTTTGCTTATGGTGTTAGTGATGAGTACAGGTTATTAATCAGTGTTCACATCATTTCTTTCATTATATTAAACATCTACACGTGTTTGACAAGTTATTTGGCACTTTCAGCTTTGTTTTGAAGAAAGACTCCCAGCTCTATCAAAGACGTGCCAGGTATCTCTTCTACACTAGTAATTTTTAGCAGTTAATGATGATTGTTACTAAGACGACTATCATCTAATCAATTCCTGTGGGCTATTTATTGGAAAGGGGGTAACTGAATACATATGGTTAATCCCAAATTATCGGTTAGGTTATCTAGGAATAGTGTATATGTATATTGATTGCCTCTTCTTAACTCCTTTTCTTGGGAAATGTTAGAGGTTGGAAATTTCTATTTAATGTTGAGGAGACTAACTTACAAGTTCCACCATCTTCTGTATTTGAAATATCTTCATTTATGATGCAGCGAGATAGTTTCTGCAGTTGTATCTTTCTTCTCTTCAATGTACACAATGAGATGGAATGAGTTTTTCCCGAATAAAGAGATGAAATACCTACCGTATTTTGATGGTCGTGCTGTTTGCTATCCATCCTGTGAGATTATTAAAGATTATCTAGCATGGAGACAAGTTGATTGTAAGTTTATTATGTTAATCCCTCGGTCCTATATATTCCATGACTTCTAAATTAAATGGAAGTTCCCCTTGTAGTGATATAGTCATCCAATTATTTCCGATGATAGTTATTATCTTGCATAAAAAAGATCCAAAAGATCTGATTTTTATTGCACATATCATCTTTGTAATAGTAGAACTGCCATTCCCAATTTGCAGGTCACATCAACAATCAGTATAATACTTGTTTCTGGTTGCTTGTAAAGTCTGGAAAGAGCAAGAGCGATGCACAAAATTACTTAAAGGTACTTAGTCTTTTTGGATGTCTTCAATCAATATAATTGCTGCCTCCTATTTGATGAGTAGCTTCACTAAATAACTACGCTTTACTTTACACAGTATAATGAATCAATAAATTGATATGGTGATAATGGATACCTCTCTACTACATTGGGAATTTCCTTCTTTCTGAAAGAATGTTCGATTTCATCTTATTTTGATCTCAGTTCCATTTACCCAATTGAAACAAAAAAGGGTTTCAAAAGTTGGAAATAAATTTCTTTGGGAAGTCTGTGATGCTAAAAATATGCTCTGTATCAGTTGATATAAAATTGATATATGGCTTCATATCATCTTTCTTATTTATAATTTACAGGGTACTCAAACTCAGGAGAAAAATGAACTTCTGGATCAACTCTCTGGAATTGTCGACTATTACAACACGTTACCACCAATGTTCCGCCAGGGATCATCCGTCTACTGGGACAAAGTCAATACTCTCTCTCTCTCTCTCACACACACACACACACACACACACACTGAGGCACAGGAAAAGGGCAAATTTTGTGCTTTACTCAGATAGATTTTCAGGAAGCTTATTTAATCATTTGTTGTTTCCAGTATTGGCCCCTTCTTTTTTCTGCTTCAAAAACTTCATTTGATTATTCATTATCTGGAGCCTCAAGGCTAACTAGGAGATTTTGGACAACGTGCTGAAGTCACACAATCTATGTTTATAGGAGACGAAGTTGCAGGACGATGAAGAAGGTGCTGCCGGTAAATCACGCAGGATAGTTGTTGTAAGATATGAAAACATAATTGATGCAGGCTTTTGGGAAGCACACCCTCAAATACTAGACGAGAAGATGGATCGCTTTAAAACGCAGGTAATAGGTTCAAATGGCCACTGTATAAATGGTTGAGTGATCCCCCATGAAACTGCATCAATGGCCAATTTTTGTTTCCAGAATAGGTCACAATTTCTTTTTGTAGGAAAAGAAGCATCTTCTTTCAATTTCATCTTTTTGTATGCATGAATAGAGTAGGAATGAAATGATAATTTAATCTATTATTAAACTTTTTTTTTTGAATTTCATCTACCAAATGTGCTGAATTCAGACATGATCTATTCAAACACTTGGTAAAGAATCTTCTTCCAAGGATTCAACTTTCATCTTATAATGCAATCTCGAACCTTCTGGTAGACCTAAAGGTGGATTCTGGCACGAACAATTATCAACATTAATCATTTCCCACTCCTTGATGCTGCATCTATCTAGTGCAGATGTCAATCTCTGCCTTTGGCTCTCGTCCGGGTAGAGCCCAGTCGGGCTAACGAGCACTGCCCCAGTGTACGACTGCCCTGCAACTCGAGCTGCTCCATGGAAGTGAAACAAACCCCAACTAAAATCATCTGATACATCCACAATCGTCCAGAACTCATTTGAGACGACGCCATTGTCCAAGGCGCTGAAGTGAAAAGTCCCGGGCTTCATCCCCCTCATCACATGATTTTTCCTCCTCCTCCACACGAGATCGCCATCAAGCGTTCTAACTTGAAAAACCGGCTCATACCAGAACGACCCTCTTGCTCTTCCCCTGTAGAACAGCTGGTGCTGGCATGGGAATTGGCCGTATGCTGGATTCGGCCCGGCAACAACGCGCCAGCTCCAACCCCGACGCCCCAGCCAACCCACGAGAAGATCCTCAGCAGTTTCGTGATCCAACTCCTCTCCTCGGAATTGGACCATCGGGGCAACAACGGGCTTCTCGGGGATCTTTGCATCCAGCTCGAGGCAGTTGTGCCTCTGCAGAACGCACAAAGAGAACTCTTCTAGTCGCCGGCTTTCGTAAGAGGTGAGGCACAGATAGCTGCTCGCCTGGTCGACAGGATCGCACTCGTTCAAGCATCGAAGAGCTTTCCTGCAGTTTGCATCCGTCAAACAGTTGAAGATTTGAGGGCCACATTTTCTCACCATGGACTTGAATGTGGAGAATCCCTTTGCTCTTAGATTCTTCAGCGTGGGAACTGGTTTGATGTAAGCGTTTATGATGATCAAGAAACATAACCTTATATCATCCGAGTTATGTCTGTTCCAAGCCTCACTCACAGAGCTAGCTACTTCCTTTAGCTTCTTCGATTTCAGCCATGGCAATGGCAGCTTACTGAATATGCTTCCTACGACGAATTTGTTTTGCACGAGGTATCCCCCGAATTTGCTCGTTAGGGAGGCCGGAGACGACTCGAAAGATATGATGTTTGCAACATCTTGACTGTTGGAGTGAATCCATTTGATGGATTCTTGATGAGTGACAGCAACAACCATCAAAATATTTGCTTCATGAAGCTTCTCCATGGCTGCAGCAGCATTCTCAGCTCGACAAGATTCGTCGGTGTATACCACCATTTCATACCCTTCATCAACCCATTTCAATCTCCTGGCCTAGTCACGCAAAAGAATGGGTTACAAATACGTTTGAAACCGTTAAAAATGGATAATAATTGATGGGATCGGAGTGAAATTTTCAGTTTTTAAAGGGAGGAAGAATTTTTTTTGAAATCCCGACGACTCGCGCAATGCACTCGATCGCCCCACACGTTAATAAACCTTAAAAAACACAATAAATCCCTAAAAAATCTAAAAATACTAAAAGAAACCCTAAAAAAATCCTAGACTTTCTAAACTCTAAACAATACTGGAATGGAAAAATCACAATTTGAACTAAATAAACTCGTATAAGATAATTAGTGTTACGATTAATACTAATTTTGACAGTTTTTTTTTTACTAATATTAATAATATTATCATCATTCAATATTTATAAGAGGTAGCTCAAGCTCTCTCAACTAAGGGAACCCCTCCATTTTTTCTCACAAACAGCCAAACAATCCACTGATCAAATCGCAAAATTTCCATCCAAACATGATATTTCATTTTCAACAAAAAAAAAAGAAAAATAAAAAAAAGAATGTTAATTATTTGGTTTAATATATAATTTGATACTTTTGGAGTTCAATATATATATATTTGTCTACTCACAGTGTGGAGCATGACGTCATACCAAGGCGTGGACTTGAGAGGGCTGACGCTACCTTCCCCGACGACAGCTACTATTCTTACCGGAATTTCACTCTGCGCCACCCCCGCCGCCGCTGCCGCACCATTTTCTGTCTTCTTCTTCACGGCGCTGCTGCAACAATACATTGAACGGCGGCCACGTGACAACCACGAATAGCCCACCGACCCGGGGAATTCACGGGTGCCGTGCAACAGCCGGCGGCAGTTGGGGTGGAAGCCGGCCGTTTTAGGGCGGAGGAAGGATGGCGGCGCTGCCATGCAGCTGTTGAGACTTGTAGTCATATATATATCGTAGTGCATGCAGGTATGAAAATGAATCGATTTTCGAGTTTGATAAATTTTTTACGTAGCTTTGGAAATTTGGTAATTCAAGAAACACACACACATATATATAGAAGCTATGATTATTCGATCGAGATTGCCTTGACACCAAACTTCACCTCAAATATTATAATTGCGCTTGTGCTCTCGTACATAGATATGCACGTTGTGCTTGAAAATAAATGGGTAAATTATACTTTGATACTTATATTTTGGGCATTTTATAAAAAATGACTAACTTTTACAAAGAATTGCAAATATAACCTTTAATCAATTTTACGGGTCGAAAATCATAAGTAATTAATTGTATTTTAATATTTATTGATTTGATGAATTTTTATACGTGGCTGAAGAAATATAAATATTAAATATAATTAATTAAGTGTATATGATTTTCGGGCCATAAAATTGATTAAATTTTATATTTGTAATTTTTTTGGAAAGTTGACACTATTTTGTTAATTTTGAAAAAGTAGATCATTTTTTTAAAAAATGTCCAAAATATAAGTGTCAAAATGTAATTTACCCTAAAGAAATATACATTATCATCATTTTTTTTATTACATAACTGAAAAAAATAAAATAAAAGAATAGCTGTCTTAAAATACCCTTCAATAAAAAAATATGTATTATACCTATCCCTTCTTCTTCCTCCCTCCTCCTCATCCGCCGCCGCAACTAGCCGCCGCCGCCGCCTCTCTGGACTCGTCGAATTTTTAGGGGAAGAAAGAAGGTGGCGGGTGGGATTCATTTTATTTTATTTTTTAATTGTTGGGGTATTCTTGTCGAGCATGTGAATCATGCATATTTAATTGAATATATATATATACACACATATATAATAACATACAAAATTAAATATTATTTTATAAAAAAATAATTACACTAGGTGTCGACCTCATTCTGGTTTAAGCCTAGACCTTTGTACTACATGTATTGCACTTTTTGGACTGTATTTTTTATTGCACACTCAATTTTTTTAATTTTTTTCTGATTTCAATTTCTTGTGCTTTAGTTCGATTTTTTCCTACTCAATTAAGGTGTATTATATTTGAAACATTAATTACTAAAAAATTATATTAAATTCTAAGTATGTAAACATATTTGTTTACATTCTAATAAATATAATCAAAACCTAAAACGCTAATATATTCAAGAGTTATATAATTAATAAAATAATTTAGTTAAAACTTAAAAACTCCTGCTAAAATTATTTTCTTTTTTCTTTTTTCTTTTGTGGTGCAAAGAGTAAAAACTGTGGTGCAAATAGAAACTCTCATTTAAAAAATGGCTCGAACACGAACAATGTAAGCAAATTTAATATATGAACAATCATCACTACCTATTTCAGCCAATTTATATATATATGAACAATGTAAGCAAATTTTTTCTTGCAAGAATAAAATAAAATAATGTATTACATGTGTGGAAGTAACAACATATAAGATGATTTGTAATATACACAACATTTTACTATGATTTGTGAATTGTGATCCCACATTTTCATGGTTTCACCTACTAAAATGTGTCTGAATTCAGACATTCTCTTCAAACACTTGCTCAAGAATCTTCCAAGGATTCAACTTTCACCTTATGATGCAATCTGGAACCTTCTGGAAGACCTAAAGGTGGATTCTGGCATGAACAATTATCAACATTAAACATCTCCCACTCCTTGATGCTGCAACTATCCAATGCAGATGCCAATCTCTCACCCTGGCTCTCGTCCGGGTAGAGCCCGGTCGGGCTAACGAGCACTGCCCCGGTGTACGATTGCCCTGCAACTCGAGCTGCTCCGTGGTAGTGAAACAAACCCCAGCTCAAATCATCGGGCACATCCACAATCGTCCAGAACTCATTTGAGACGACGCCATTGTCCAAGACACTGAAGAAGAATGTTCCGGGATTCTTCCCCCTTTTAACCCGATACTTCCTCCTTCTCCACACCAGGTCGCCATCAAGCGTTCTTACCTGGAAAACCGGCTCATACCAGAACGACCCTTTTGCCTTCCCCCGGTAGAACAGCTGGAACTGGCATGGAAACTGGTCGTATGCTGGATTCTGGCCAGCAACAACGCGCCAACTCCAATCCAGACGCCCCAGCCAACCCACGAAGAGATCCTCAGCAGTTTCGTGATCCAGCTCCTCTCCTCGGAACTGGACCATTGGGGCAACAACGGGCCTCTCTGGGATCTTTGCATCCAGCTCGAGGCAGTTGTGCTTCTGCAGAACGCACAAAGAGAACTCTTCTAGCTGTCGGCTTTCATAAGAGGCGATGCACTGATAGTTGCAGACCTGGTCGACAGGGCTGCACCTGTTCAAGCATTGCAGAGCTTTCCTACAATTTTCATCCAACAAACAGTTCAAGATTTGAGGGCCACAATTCTTCACCATGCAGTTCAATGTGGAGAACCCCTTAGCTCTTAGGTTCTTCAAAATAGGAACCGGTTTGATGTAAGCATTTATGATAACCAACAGACAGAACCTTATATCATCCGAGTTATGTCTGTTCCACGCCTCGTTTACAGAGTTTGCTACTTCCTCCGATTCCTTTACCTTCTCTGGTTGAGGCAATGGCAACTTACTGAAGATACTTCCTACGGCTTTGGTTTGCAGAAGGCTTCCCCCTAGTTTGTTCGTTAGAGATGGAGAGGACTCGAAAGATATGATATTTAAAACATCTTGACTATTGGAGTTAATCCATTTGATGGATTCTTGATCAGTAACAGCAACAATCATCAAAATATCTGCATGCTTCACATCATGCTGAAGCTTCTCCATGGCTGCATTCTTAGCTCGACAAGCATTGTCAGTATATACCCGCATTTCATACCCTTCATCAACCCATTTCAATCTCTTGGCCTAGTCACATTAAAGACCACAATCAAGAATTTGAAGCCAAACAACAGATTAGAGCATTCAAGATAAAGAATCAAACTTCTCAGACAGTCCAGTTTCATGTGTTTAGTTACTATGCATCGGTACCCTAAAACGAGAAGGCCTAGTTGATGAAACGAGTGACTTCGTGGTTTAAAAGCCATCGGCCTGAATTATGTCAATGCCTTCTAGGTCGAGCTACTAAAATATGGGAAAGTTTTGCAGTAGTGATGAAGTATAAACAAAATAGAATCTCTATGAGTTGAAACATAAGGTAATTCATTGGAGCAGAGTTTGTAATTTCAACATATCAAAATGATCATTCAAAATCTCTTCAATTCCAACATCATCAAACATATGTCATGTGAATGAAACTTCATCTACAATTCTACATTATATACACAACACATAACAATTAACAACTAAATGAAACACCGTTTGTCACAGAGGAATTCAACTTAACCCCTCCATTTTCAGCCAAACAAACCACAAATCTAAGAAATTCCATATAACCATAAGATATTAATTCCCCAAAAAAAAAAAGCTTATTTGCTTTTGGAATTCAATTTATATATACTTACAGTGTGCAACATGACGTCATACCAAGGAGTGGACTTGAGAGGGCTGACGCAACCTTCCCCGACGACAGCTACTATTCTAACCGGAATTTCACTATGCGCCGCCGCAGCACCATTTTCCGTTTTCTCCTTCACGGCGCTGCTGCAGCAATACGATGGGCGGCGGCGATGCGGCGAATAGCCCACCGACCCGGAGAATTGGCGGGTGCTGGCAAACAACAGACGGCGGCGGTTGGGGTGGAAACCGGCCGTTTTGGGGCGGAGGAAGGACGGCGGCGCCGCGCAGTTGTTGAGACTAGTCATGCCAGTGCAGGTAGGAAAATGAATCAATTTCCGAGTTTGAGAAATTTATTTAGGAAAATTTATCATTCAATTCAAGAAACATCGAGTCTTTGATGATTCCAGAACTGAGTGACGATTGTATAATTTGTATTAAGATATATATATATATTTTTTTACTCACAAACTCAATATTTTTTACTTAAATTCTATCTGTGATATATTGAGAAAATTCGAATTCGATCTTTATTCTCCAAGCAATCTCATCCCCGTCCCACCTGGACTATATTTTTTTATTTTTTATTTAGGAATTGTATTAAGATACTTTTACTTTTCTTTGAGATGAATAATAACTTATTTCTTCTCCATACCATTAAGTCGGGTGTGTGAGTAAAAAAAAAACGATTTCAAATATTTATGGTGTAGTAAATCGTGTCACTTGGTATCATGAATATTTTTTCCACCAATTTTAATTTTTATTATGGTTTAGTTTAATTTTGTAATTATTAATTAGAGTTTATTCCACACGATTTGGATTTATTATTATTTTTAGAATTTAATTTCTATTTTTTAGTTAATAATTGATTATTCCATAATTATAGAATATAATTTTTTAAAAAAATTAATTTCAATTAATAAAGTTAATTGTGATTAATTATATTATAATAATTTTTATGAGAGGGGTGCTATTATATTTTAATTTTAGTATTTTTCTTTATTTGTTTTGTTTTGTTTTTATTTTCGTAATAAAGTATATTGTGAGTTTGAAAAAGTAAAATAGACAAAAATGATCATCCACACCTCGTTTTATACAATTATAAATGATAAAATGAGTTTTGTCAATTTATAACTCCAAAATTACATTATATATATATATATATATATATATTAATAAATGGCTTTTGAAATAAAAATTATCAATGCATGATTCATATATTTCAATTTTTCTTAATTATTTATATATATTTTTTTATTAAATTTAATAGATAAATAATTAAAGAGTTTTGATTGAAAAATATAAAAGAAAAATTTAAATACATAATATTTGAAGTACTGATTAATCGCTAAGATTTTAGATTGATGAGTCGAAATCTTGAATTGATCATTGATCAATAAAATTCCAATAAAATATTATTTACATTTTTTTTTTACTCTAGCTGTGAGCCTAGATTTTTATTCCTTATGAATCCATTAAAACAACTTCACAATGCGAAAATAGTCGATAGCGTCCGCGGATTACCCTCGACATAAAAAAAAACAGTAGATTTTCTCAATAGCCGAACCTAAAAACGAATAAGTTTCAGCAAGAGCAGAACATATTTTGCAGATGGCAAAGAAGCTCATTCCTCTATTCATCTGGAAAATCTAAAAAACTAGGATATGATATGAATGAACATTCAGTTCCAGAAAAAAATGATGATGTTCTACACCATCTAAATCGATTTTCTTGAAAAAAAAATATATACCCGATAGCATCCTCAATCCGGTGTATCCACTAAAATCGCGTTCCTTAGGAAATCTGCAAGTTGTTAGGATACACCGTAACCAAAACATCACGAACAAGATGGCTTCTCGTGTGAAGCTTCATGGCGATCTTCTAGTTCTACTCAGTGTAGATGCATTTGAAGAACTGAAATCAGTGCTAGAATAGAAACTGTTTTTTTTCTTGATTTAGCTTTGTATATCCTTCTCAAGCTTCTGCTTCGATTCTGTTTTTGCAGCCAAGACGACATCATCTAGGAACCCTCTCTGAGGAAACTCTTCAGGTACGAGGCTGTGATAAATCTCGAAATTCTCATCTGCTTCCTTTTTCTTGTCCAGTAGGCTGTATACAATTCCCTGAAACACATTTCACCAAGAGATCGATACAGATTCCAAATTCACACGACTAAAACTCGTGTTCATTGAATGTACTCGTTGGACAAAACCATACGGGAAAAAAGAAGGAACATGCTTATCAGACTATGTGAGGGTAGAACAGAACCAATACAAATTTCACAATAGTAAATAGTTTTCCTTCTTATGATCTTCATTTTATCATTAATTAGTATAGTAACTGATCAACCATTTGCTCACAATAGATTCTAGCCAGCTTTCATAAACTGGTCAGTAACTTTCGAAATATATGCTCAAAATTAGTAATTTTAATACAAAAAAAAGGTGAGCATTTTAACTCGAAAGAATCATCATTAGCAAATATATTCCTAACATCAAGCAGAAATAAGAGACCATGGTATAATTTCCTAAGGGAGTTGCTAATGAAGGATAGGGGTGGCTATTCAACTAACCTGGCAAAGATACGGGCGAAAATCCCTTGGATTTTCATCAATAAGAGCTTGAAACTTAGCCAATGCCTCCTCCAAATCTCCCTGCAGTACCCAAACGAACAAAAGAAGAACAACGACATCAAGATTTCTGTAGACATAAAAGGTCCTAACAATCAGCACCAATATCATCACTTCTTTTCTTATTTCTTGTGTTTATAAATTTAATTCATGCATTTCTACGACAATCTTGAACTAAATCCCAACTTAACTACAAATGAAGCAGAATAACCAGGATGCAACAATTGTCACCTTTATTAGATGCATTTGTGCAACTAAAATTCTTATATTTCGTTCTTCATTATCTCTACTCTCCTGGCGCGCAACCTCTAGAGCCCTTTCTAGCATCTCAAAAACAGCCGGCCCTTCACCTTTCTTATGCATCACCATTGCCAGACCCTACCAAAGAAAGAACAATACAAAGATTAGTCTAATTACTCAAGACTGATCCATGTAGCAACTAAATTTGGCCGGAATAAATATAAATCATCATAGATCATCATCATCATTTGAAAGTGCACCCTTGCTATGCAGAGGTATTTATCCTCCAAATTATTCAATGTTCACACATACTTATAACTCAATCAAGATCTACGATCTATCTCTTAAGCACTCAATGTTCCAAGTTTTCAACAGCCCACCCCTCCTACACCTTCCACTAACATTGATAAAATTGGAACACAACTCAATCACAAACATTAAAAATCACAATTACAGCACAAAATACATAACAATCATTAATTATCGTCATCATTCATTTCAAAGTCCATTCATGCTAGCTACTCTCAAATTATTCATTGTTCCCAAATACTAATATCTCAATCCAAGAATTAAAAATAAAAATAAAAAAATCATTCCTTAAGCACGCTCATCTAAGTTTTCAACAGCCTACCCCTCCTATGTTTTCCACAAACATTGATAAAAGTGGAGCACAGCTCAATCAAGAATATGAAAATCACAATATACAGCACAAGAAATGGATCAAACGCACACCAAAAAGCTAAGACATTATACATGCAAAGCTCTAAGCAAGAGGGGTTTCTGCTTGAGTATATTCTTGAACAAGCTCTTAGCCTTACTCAAATCCCCCATCATCTCATAACAGAGAGCCTGCAGCAGCCTCCACTCCATTTCATTAGGCTGCAATTCAATCAATTTCTCCACATTCTCCACAGCCTCACCAGTTTTCCCTCTCCTCATCTTCACATTCACAACCATCTTCAAAACATCGACATCTTTCGGATTTTCCTGCAACAATTTCATGCACATCTCCTCACCTTCATCTCTTTTCTCCTCAAAAACCTCACTTTCTTGAACCGGAACTGCCAAAGCAGGCCTTGCCCTCACGCAGCCCGCCAAAATCAGTGACCCTAACAGTAAAGTTGCAATCTTTTCCACAAGAAAGCTGATAATCTTCCTCTGGGGCAGTGAGAAGATGGCTGAAAGTGAAGGGTTGGTTCTTGGTTCCGGTGAAATGTGAATTTTTCCGGCGGGTCGCCGGAGTTCGGGGTGGCGATGAATAGATGGCGATGAGAAGTTTGAGGGGTCTCTGATGGTGGGGCTTGGAGATTTGGGAGTGCGGTTTCTGCAATGGTGAAAGGAGAGAGAGAAACTGATGAGAGATGAAGCAGCCATTTTTCCCCCCGAGTGAAAATCAGTGGCGGAGTTGGCGGCTCGGGAAGCTGAAGAAGAAATAAATTTTATAAATAAATAATAATCAAAAGAAGAAGAAAAATAAAAAAAAATTATAACTTCTCAGAATTAAATTTTATTTTTATTTTTAATTTTGTTTGGTTTAATTAGTCTATCTACTGATCCATATGTTAGATTGAATGTGTTAGTTAACCTTCTCAAAGATTCTTAATTTGAGACTTCGAAAAAAAAAATTGAAATGAAATATGTTGTATTATTATGCAACCTCGAATGATTAGCATACTTTAATTTTTGTTTGGTTTAATTATGATTTATGTGAGCTAAAGACCAAGTTAATTGAAATCTTGGTTCAGTTCAATTGGATTTAACTCAATTTTGTCTAAAAAGATTCGATGACATTCGTAATTTTAGTAGTAATTTTATTTTGAAATTACACTCAATTTTTTGAAATTAATTCACGGATCCTATTTATTAATGAAATACACAAGAACACGAATTGCTACATGTTCTTCATTGAGTTTTGTTGATGCCTTTAATTCTTTCGATTTAAATAAATTATTGCACGAATAATCAACCTCATTCATAATATATTGTAATTTTGAAGTAATTTTGATATGCCGCACTAGCTAGCATTCACAACTATGCATCAAACTGCATCGTCAAGTGATAGTAGAGCAAGAGATATGATTAATTCACTTATTTAGTGCCGAAGATGTTTGTTTTTCTCGAGTCTCATTATATTAAACCACATCCTATTTAATTAGTGGGAGACACAAAAATAATATTAATAATAAATTGTCACACTAGCTAAACACTTTTTTAAAATTAATAAAATAGTACTCTCTCCGTCCCAATAGCAAGGTCCACCGTTTTTATTATTTACTCTTTTTATTTTAATAGAAGGTGGACCTTGCAAACGAGATGGAGGGAGTATTAACTTTTTCAAAATTTTTGCAAAGCTGACGTTTAACCAATTTTACGGCTAAAAAATCATATGTAATTAATTGTAATTTAATATTTATTGATTGGATGAAATTTTTTATACGTCACTGAGGAAATTGGAATATTAAAATCAAATCAATTATGCACTGTTTTTAGGTCGTAAAATTGGTTAAGTGCTAGATTTGCAAAAAATTTTTGGAAAAAATATATTTTTTTTATTAATTTAAAAAAATATATATTTTTTTTATTAATTTAAAAAAATATATATTTTTGAAAAAGGGCTCAAAATATAAGTATCAAAGTGTAATTTACCCTCTTCAAATGAACACAATTTTTCAAGTGGGCAAAATCTTCGGTCGTTGATTGATTTCGGCCCCCTTACCTACAGTTGTAATTTTATATATATATATATATATATATATATATATATATATATATAGTGTAGTGAGGCCCTCCAAAGATTTCCGTCTGAATCCGCCACTGCTTCTATCCATGCTGATCTGATCGAGAAAAGGGACTTTTTGAATGCAGGAATTAGAGAACAGAACAATGCTGGATTTGAGGAGAGAGAGAAGGTTCTGATGGGAGAGAGAGAGAGAGAGAGAGAGAGTAAAGAGTTTGAGAAGAAGCCATTGTTGATTGATTCCAACAACGAATTTGACACGAGTTTAAGAAAGAAAATGTTGAAATTGTGTGTGGAAGACACGTGAGGCACGTGGCCGTGTGTTTTGCATGGGTTTGCCATTAAATCTCGTGTTTCATTTTATCGATAGAATTGTCAATTGAGCCACCTTGAGCCCATTGAGCCACCGTAAAAATTGGCCCGGCCCGCTCAAAAATTGCAGACTGCTCTTTTTTTTGGGAGGAGGGGGGGTTCTTTTTCATTTTGTCTTATGTTGTTCGTAATATATTTTATATTTTAAATAATATGTTATAATTTAGTAGTATTAAAATTTGTTATGAATAGTATTTTTTATTTTATATAATTCAAATAAATTTATTTCAATAATTATCATGAAATATTGAATTTAATTTTGGATTGATACATATCCTATTATTTGAGGTTGCATATATTATTCTATGTTTAGTAATTGTAAAAAAATAATTATAAAGAAAATATAATGAAATATTCTCTTTTAGTGTAGACTTATAGTGCAGACCGCTAGAGATGAAATGCAAATTTTACAGTATTTTAGTGATAAAAATACTAAATTATGATGCAGACTCCTGGAAATGATTTTAGATTGTGCGTAGACTCACGTCTAACTAAGATTATTGGGCTGGCCCGACCTAACTCGAGCCCTTCGGGCCCATACACTATTCTAGACGGCCCAATTCAATTTTTTCCGGGTCAATAAAATGATGGCCTTGCCAGTCCAAAATTGGGCAGGGCTGGATCATTTTTGACACCTCTACCTATATAAATCATATGTATATTCAATCATATAACAAAATACACAATAATTATAAATATTGTACATGATAATTAGGAAATTCTTGATTTATTTACTAAAAAATAATCGTATGATGATAAATCCAAAACTTGTTTTCAATCAAACAATGGTTTGCTAAAGAGATGGGACCCGTACCCAACTCCGCCACGTGATGAGTGTAAATTGGTTTGACGCTAGTTTTGAATTTTATACCCAAATATTTTAGGGTTAATTGCTTAAAAATCACGATTTAGCATTGTTGTAAATTTAACATGAATTTTAAGAATAAGCACTCTATAATATCAATTTTGAATTTAGATGTTATTCAATATTTTTAATTTTTTGTAAAATAAATTGACCACCAATTCAACCGATAATTTGCTCGTCTCATCAAATCCGTCGTGGCTTGACCATCAATTTTTAAAAAATAACGTTAAAGTGACCGAATTTCACACTCACGTCGATGAGAAAAAAATTAAGGATTGTTAAATTCGGCCACATCGACATATTTTTTTTCAAAAATTGTTGGTGGAATCATGATGGAATTGAAGAGATGAGCAAGGTGGTGGTGGAATCATATGTTAATTTGTTTTAAAAAAATTGGGGATGCTGAATAATAACCAAGTTAAAAATTGATATTTTAATTATTCACTTTTAAAGTTCGTGTTAAATTTATAATTATATCCAAAAATCATGATTTTTAAGATAATTAAGTCAATATTTTATAATTGTTTTATATGTATACATGTATTTTTTATGATTTATGAAAATATGACCCACAATCGCTATTTTTAGAAATTATAATTGTTTTATATATATAGGGCTTATAACTTTTTACCTAGTATAATAACATGATATAACACACGAAATTATTTTTATCGCTTTCATGCTATTACTGTGTCAGCACGATAAGGACATGAAAATTTCATGTTTGATTTGTGTAACATGATAACATTATAATATATATATATATATATTTATTTATATAAATTATTAATATTTTCATTAATTAATTATAATGGTTTCATAAATAAATATTTTATTTTTATTTTGTTAAAATTTGGAATCGCGTTCTTGCAAAATTGAGTTTTTATCGTATGATTTTGTTATAGTACATGTATCTATTGTGTCATGTTGGCACGATAAAAATCATTTCCCAGTTATGTTTGTGACGTCCGAAGCCGAAACATATGCATGCAGTGATCGTTGGTGCACATGCACGAATAAAGAGCAGCTCCTATAAGACTTCTAAATAAATTGGTACATGAATGAACCGAATTCACTCGAAAAAGATGGAATATGAGGCTATACAGGAATGTACATGACTGTATAGTCTAGGTGATCTTAAAAGATTTGATAGCTGCTACTCATACCACGTGCGATGAAACTTCTTTTCTGGTAATCTTCCACTAGAATTCCAAAATTAAGCATGAGGCAATGATAGGAAAGGGGTTGATTGTGGTAGGATGGGCCCTTTTCTCATGGAGTACAAAACTTATCATGTTCATATCGATCATATCTTTATCGGATCCCTAATTATATATGCATACATGTTTGTGGGATTTAAATTCGATTTTTAGTTTAAATTTATAACACTCAATCTCTATACTATTCTCAAGACATTCGCGACAATATCTATCTATCTATCTATATTATAATTGGGTCCAAAGAAAAACATTGGGGTGGATTTATTGACTTTTCCAATTTGAGTTCAATCGTTTTTTATATATTAATGCGATCATCTCGACAAATTGGTCCTATGCTCATATTGAACTTTTGAAACAAGTCTACATCCCCTTGGAAAATGGAGTTTTGTTTTTTTGTTGTATTAATTAATGTTGACAATTGACAATTAACAAAAAAAAAAATAAAATAGATGTTTTGTTTGTTTATATTTTTTTTTATAAAAATACATTTCAAGACATTTCTTGAAGGAAGGTTCTTCACAGGCCGTGATGACTGAAGTGGAAGAAAAATCTTTGATTGAGTCATTTCCACAGCAAAGGAATTTTAGCAGCCATGCCACATTTCCATGCACTTTCTCGTGACAAGAAATTAAATAAATATTAAATATAATCACTAAAAAGCAAAAGATAAATTAAAATTACTACTAATAATTCCTAAATTTGACAACCTTAAATTAATTTGATAATTACATGCATGTCGTCCACTGACTCTCGATGGGTATATTAAATTAGTTAGTGACTTTATGATGATGGAATTTATTGAATAAATAAAATGTCAAATTTGAATCCGTCCATTTGCCTTTTTTTTTATAGAAATTCAATCAGAACTTTCTGAAGAATTTATTTTATGATTAATTAAATAATTTGAAGTTGCAATTGATTTAATTTATATACCCTCACATCTCCTCAAATTGACTCTTGGATGTAATACTTTGACTATTAGCTAGAGTCACAAAGTTAAAAAAAAAAAAAAAACAAGAAGAAGAAGCATGTGAACACATATACCAATTACAATGAGATAATTCTTAATGTATGAAAGAATCTAATATACATATAATTTAATTAATTAGCATAATTAACTGACAATTCAATTTAATTATATTATATCAATTGTTAAACTAAATAATACTATTCCTAAAAAAAATTGCATAAGGAGGAGCAGTAAGTCTCGAACGTAAGTGACAAGACGTCTCTCTTTAATTTACACAAAAATCTTCACCGCTTGGGTATCCCAACTTCTTGAGAGGACTCCAGCTCCAATCATTTTATTCATGTGTTAGATCCATCCCCATCAAAATAAAAATAGTGATCACTATCATATAATATATATATATATATATATATATATATATTGCAGTATACTTGTTAATTCTCTCACATCAAGTATAATCCATATATTCACACCTGACGTCAGCATGTGACGTGGTGATCTCCAATCTATTAGCACCACGTGGCGTTGGAGCACCTTCTTGGAAAGGGTCCATGAAGCTTCATGCAATCTAGAGACAAAAAAAAAAAAAAAAATCAATCCATCTAAAATTCAAGAAAAATTTATTTATAAAAAGGAAATGGAAATGCTACATTCCCCACGAGACAATAATCCCATTTTTTCAAGATCAAGATGTTCTTCCACTTCAGCTCGACATTAATGGACACAAGTAGTCCTCATCAATTTCAAAAGTCCCCTCCTAACCCTAACCCTAACCCTAGCCCTAATCTCGATCGAGTTGCATACGAACACACCTATCGTGATCACCTCGATGACACCCTCTATTTCAAAGATGTTTCGGATTACCTCATGTCGGATGAGAGTTGTTTGGAGGAGATTAGAGATCTATCTCCAAACAAGAATATTAATATTAATGATGATCAATCTTCTAGTTCAGCTTGTAACATGCAAGTTCCATCGCTCAAGCCTTCAATTTTCTTGATAACTTTTTTTTTAATTAAATGGCTATATATATATAGTTTGTTTAATTAATATATTTTTGTTTTTTTTTTAATTTGTATTTGGTTTTCATGTATTGCAGAAAGCGTAGAAGAATAGTGAAGAAATACAACAAGGAAAAACAAGAGTTTAGGGTTGCATTTAGGACCAAATCGGATATTGAAATAATGGATGATGGATTTAAATGGAGAAAATATGGTAAAAAGATGGTCAAGAGCAGTCCTAATCCCAGGTAATTAAGTTAATTTTTTTTATATTTTATGAAATTCATGTGCTTATATATATATATATATATTACTACTTTTTTTTTCTCCCACACATCCTTTAGCTTTTTTACTATACATAGTACATATATGTGTATATGTGTGTGTGTGTGTGTGTGTTTTGAAGGTGTTCATAAATAATCAAGATTATTGCCTTAAAATACACGAACCTTATATCAATTTTGATTTTTCACAAGATTTTAAAAACTTTTCCAAGTTCCAATAACATAACAATTTTTGCAATTACAAGATTTATGAGTTTTGTAAATAAATTGAAAATGATATCCCATACACGTTGTGGGGATGAAACTCATCAATTTAAGGTTGTAGGGATGAAAAACTCATCGATCTTGCAATTAGAAATGTCATTTTCAATTTTTCTAAAAACTTGTAAATGCTGAAAAACTTGCTTAAAATCATATGAAAAACTCAAATCAATGCATCAAGCTTGTGTGTACGTAGTCAATTTAACTTAATTATTCAATATTTTTCTATTAGAGTGAGACAAATTATACATAAATTAATAAATTGCAGCAGTCTAGACCCCAGATATATATTCTATATATTGTCATGTGCTCAATTAACTTATTTTACAATTAATATGAAATCCAAAGTAGAAATACGATATTATTGATCAAATGATCTTAATTCAACATAATTCATTTAGATATATTGTAGAGAAGATAATGACTTATAAGAATAACTCACGAGATTTTAGATTCCTTAATTACTATAATAGTCTCATATTTACATAATGTATTACTCTAATAATAAAATAATCAATGCGAAATTCAAACACAACATGAAGCACGATAATACACACACACACTCTCTCTCTCTCTCTCTCTCTCTCTCTCTCTCTCTCTCTCTCTCTCTCTCTCTCTCTCTCTCTCTCTCTCTCAATGTGCTTTGATCAGCTAGCTAGCCTTCACGCATGCAGTATAATTTAATTAATTAGAAAATTATCATGATCAGTACTAGTAAGTGATGAAATTAATTAATATATGTGATGAATTAAATGAATTAATTACTGCAGGAATTACTTCAAATGTTCAAATGGAGGATGTTGTGTGAAGAAAAGGGTGGAAAGAGATGGAAATGATTCAAAATATGTGATAACAACTTATGAAGGAGTCCACAACCATGAGACCCCTACTAATTGTGTGCTTTATTGCACCCCACAATCATTTCTCTTTAATTAATTACTATAATTAGTTTCTGCACCTTCTTTAATTAATTACTAATCTAGCTGAGTTTAAAGAAAAAAAAAAGCTAGATATGTTTCCACACATCCAAATTGGGTGTCATGTAATTTTCTAATTTGCACCACACCTGCAAAAACTTTTTGCACATTGATAAGATGTAAATTGGATTGGTGTTTGATGAATCGAATGGTTTAATTAGATCCTATCATTTTCTTTTATCTATAATAATGTAAATACTCGTACATGGACAAAAGTTATCAAGAAGATAATCTACAAAGAAGTCGACTCGACTCGATAATAAGGACTTAATTGGATGTTAATTGACAAGCAGTCCTAGCTAATTAACCGATGTTTATATAGTACTCTTTCCGTCCCGGTTATATAGTTCATATTACTATTTTGAGATGTCTTAATTATATAGTCTCATTATTATAAATATTATTAATTTTCATAGTAATGTACAAATACACTCTTGTTGAATCTTGGAAATTAAAAAACTAATTGCTTAAAATTCGAAAGTCATAAATATTTAATGAGGGTGTGATTGGAAGTTTAGCTTTTATATCTTATTTTCATAAATATTTTTAATCTACGCGACTAGAAAAGAGACTATATAATTGGGACAGAGGGAGTGATAATTAAGATGAACAAAATTGAAGATTTTCAAATGCTCTAGCTATATATCAAAATTTTACAAAACAATGATCATTCACATTAAACCCAATACATCTTAAACCCTATTTAATTTTAAAGTGAAAGACAGATGTATGTTTAATTAGCTTATAGATGGTTCGAGTTTTTTAATTAAAAATTATATATCCATTCAATATAAATTTAAAAATAAATTAAGCTCTAGATAAGTTTTCAACCTAAATGCAGCTAGCTGTAATTATTAGAAAATGTATATGTAACTACGAAAATTTTCAAAAATAAAAATTATTAATCGCCTTTATTATTGAGTTATTAAAGCATGATACCTTCAACCATTCATAATTATTTTCATCCTACTAAATGGACTATAATTATTTTTCAATCTTTCTTTCTTTTTATTTTTTTTTTTTGAGGAAAAATCAATTTATAAATTTTCCGAAAAAAAATTAACTAGCTTGAGATTGATAAGGTCCAAAATATAATTGCCACCACTCCGCGTTTAATCGTATCGATCAGATGCTACATTAAGTAAAATATAATATTAGATAATCATTAAATACATACTGATTCTACGTTTAATCATATCGATCAGATACTATATTAAGTGAAATATAATATTAGATAATCATTAAATACATACTGATTCTACGTTCAATGCAATATTATTACTCTTCTAATTTCCTATTTTCAAGATTTTTTAAAAAAATTGATTCTTAAAGAAAATTAAAAAGAAATGGACAAAAATACACACACGCACACATCGAGTGTGCGAACCCTCACCGTAGACCGTAGTTACATAATTACATGAACTCCGAGGACGAAAGTGTAATTAACCCAAACTTTTCACCTGGAGAAATCGTGTTTCATATCAACGATCTGCGCCACCAAAAGTCGCATTTCAAATATCAATTGCAATCGTCTCTCTCTCCCCCTCTCTCTCTCAAATAGCCCTGACTATCCCAAATCCAACCGTTCAAACTGTCAATCAAATCCCACAGCGCGTAATTTCCGATCCAATTGCTTCAAACTCAAAATCTCTTTCTGCAGCTCAAGCAATCCCATCTCAGATCACTCCTCTTTAATCTCTGTGATTTACGCGCAAACTTAGAAGCCTATTGCACGCTAGTTTTTCGAAGAAAAAACGAAGCTTATCCTGTCTGTTGTAGATCTTAGTTGCGTCTTTGTGCATTGAAGAAGAAAAGACGAGTTTTTTGCTAAACCCTTTTGGTTTCTAGCATTATTAAGTTGAAAAAACTGATTCTTTTTTGGTTTGGTAAATTCAGTTTGGAATTTGCTGTAGATGTGTTGTGATTGGCGGTGATTGTTTTGAATATTTTGAAAGATCTGTACTTATTTAAATCCCAGGGGGGTTGTCAATGCTGTGTAATACGGGTTGATTTCATTGTCGGTGTGAAATGGGGTTTGGGTATGGGTTGGAATCTGAAAGACTCATATTTAGAAAATGCTGCTGTTGGTGGAGATTTAATTGTTTGTTGATGAACTCGAAGTAGTAGTATGTGAGTGAATTTTATAGGATATTTTTCTGTTTTCTTATTGGAGGAGACATTTTTCTTTTCTTTTTTTTGGATGAGGAGAGAGATGTTTTGGAGGGAAAGGGAAAGAGAGAACAAAGAGCAAAATGGTGGGCCTCCTGTTGGGCAGATCAGGGTGCTTGTTGTTGGGGATTCAGGTATCTTGATATTGTTTCAGAGTTTCTGTGTTTTCGTTGGTTTTGTTCTACCATTTTCTTGTGTATCTCCATTTATCATCTATGACTTTTTGTTGATCTTTGGTGGCATGTATTATTGATTTATATGAAATTAAGTGCCTATTTTAAGACCTGAAGTTTGATATATTGTGGATGGAGTCAATATTGGTTCTGAGGTGGAACGGAACACAATGATGATCTGATTGTTGCTATATGTCCGTGTTCGAGAACATTAGGAATGAGAGAGTGTTAGCATGATTCGAATTTGCTTCCTTGTTTCCATGTCTAACAGGGTTTATAGTCCCATTTGTGGAGCTTAATTCAAAACTTAAGAACTGTGTGTATCTGGAGGTCATTGATTAGATGAAATGGAAATTTTTATTGTGAACTGTTTATTGGCCCCATGTATTCAGGGTATATGGCTTAGAGGAGTGAAAGAAATGTCAGTGGAGTAGGAGGCGGGTTTCAGTTATTTCAGTTAGTAAAAACAATGTTGCATGCTTTTATATCTTGATATGCGGAACATCACTACATTGTTTCTTTAATTGGATTAGGATGACCCAACTACCAGATAGATAAGTTGTGAACCATCTGGGCTGAGTTTATCTGTTTGGGAAATTGGTAACGTTGAAACGTTAGGTGGTTACTATACAAGGTATATATTATGATCAAATTAGGAGTACCACTGCACACTGGCTACCATTTTTGTAGAAGTGATAAAGATAGGTTACTGACATTTAGAGAACTCATAATTTTGATTTTCCACGTATGCTATTTTGCATGCTGTGACATATTGTTGCCATGGATGTAAGGAATATCATAGAATTAAAGAGCTTGAGACCTAAATTACAATTGATTGCAAAATTGCAATTTAAATTTGTCTTGTACTGCTTAGTTGATAACAATATTGTTAGTAATCTTATTACGTTCCATATTAACTGCATCTTTGCTCAGGTGTGGGTAAGACTTCTCTTGTCAATCTGATAATGAAAGGTTCTTCTATTGCTCGCCCTTCTCAAACTGTCGGATGTAGTGTCAATGTTAAGGTAACACTTTTGTTTATAGTCCTTCAATCAATTGGTAACTAATCTTTTTGCATGAAGTTCATGCATTGTTCTTCTTTGCAGCATACAACTTATGGAAATTCTGCTGGCTCATCCAGTAGCTTGAAAGGTGATGCTGAAAGAGACTTTTTTATTGAACTCTGGGACATATCAGGGCATGAGCGTTATAAAGATTGCCGATCTTTGTTCTACTCTCAAATCAATGGTTAGCAATCATTACTCTGTTTGTTTCTCGAAGTTTTTATGTTTGCCTAACAGAGCACGCAGATTTTAGCAAAAACAATGTTCTTCACTGAGTTTAACTTTATTAGTTATACATGTGCTCTTTTCTAAGTATCTAAGGCTTAGTAACCTATCATATTTATTAGTAGAAGTTTTTAGTTATTGTCATAGACTTATAGCAGCTATTTAAGGTCTTGGCAATACCTTATTGCACCTCTTCCAAATTGATTTTTGTGGAATTTTCATATCTTGTAATATTTCAAGTTTCTTGATCATAAGTCCTTATTCTTCTTTTCTTGTGGGAACTTCGATTTTTAGGTGTTATGTTTGTTCATGACCTTTCTCAAAGAAGGACAAAGACTAGCTTGCAGAAATGGGCTGCTGAGATCGCAGCAACCGGGACATTCTCGGCTCCTTTGGCATCTGGAGGTCCTGGTGGGCTTCCTGTTCCTTTTATTGTTGTTGGTAACAAAGCTGATATTGCTCCAAAAGAAGGCACTCGAGTCAGTAGCGGTAATCTCGTTGATGTAGCTCGTGAGTGGGCTGAGAAACAGGGGTTACTTCCATCAAGTGAAGAAATTCCGTTAACCGAGAGCTTCCCTAGTGGTGGAGGCCTTATAGCAGTAAGTTTTGTTTTAAAAATTGGTTCAGTAACTACTTAATGACTATTATACTAATTTCGGTCTCAATTTAGGCTGCCAAAGAAGCCAGATATGACAAGGAAGCAGTGATGAAGTTTTTCAGAATGGTCAGTATTTCGACTCCTATATCATGCATTCGTTTTTCTAGGTACTATCTTCTAAATAAGCTGTGTTTGTTTCCAGTTGATCAGGAGAAGATATTTCTCAGATGAATTGCCCGGTGCAACCCCATGGTCCACCCAAGTTAATCGAGCAATGCCACAATCTGGTGGTGAGATCTCAAGTGATGAGGACCATCTGTACAAGAGTTCGAGGTATGATATTCAAAGCACTCCCAACTCTTTTTGTTGCATTTTTGGTTACCCTTTGTCGAACACTATACATATGCAAGTTGAAACAACATTTTTCGTTACCTAGTTTGTCTCTGTCATGCACAATAAAGAAAAAAATAGAAAGTTCTTTGTATTATGTCATCACCAATCAGTCAATATTTTTTCATATTCCAAGATTTTTCGTGTTTTCTTCAGTTTATACACGAGAGCTAGAGAGAATACCGGCTGAAAATCTTTGTCATAATCGCCTTGTTTCATTAAGTTACTAACGAGCATTTTTTGTTTGTCTTCTGTTGATATCAGCCTAATTGGAGATCCGTACAAGTACAACGTGCTTCCTCCCCTTCCTGCACAGCGGAACTTGACACCACCTCCCACACTTTACCCTCAGCAGCCCATGTCGACTCCTGACAACTACAGCATTCCAAGATTTGCACTGACGAGCTCCCAAGAGATCACCAGCGCAAGATCAAAGCGTATGGACATCAATGTCTAAACCTCGATCCACTGTAAGCTTCACCAAGTACGTACGTCTTCAACATGCAATACATACGGCATTATGCAATATAGTGTATTTTATTCATCAAAATGTGAATGAAAATCGATTGCAAACCACTCTATTCTTTCAGCCATTTTTTGTCATTTTTTCGTTTTCTTGATTCTTTTTCAGCCATTGTGCAAGGGATGAGAATGTGTGTATAAAGGAATTGTTAATGGATTTCATGCTTGGTTTTTGAATTCTAGCTTATTGAATTTGAGTGGCTGCTTATCTTTTGCCTTATGAAATTTTATTAGTTTTTTAGAAATTGATACTGAAAATTCTTTATTATAGATGTTGAGTAAAATAATGAAATGAAATACGAGATGATCATAAATATTAAAAAAAAAAATGGAATATAGCAACAGTAAACATATCAAGTTACATGGAGAAATTATCCAGCAGTTACAAAAACAGCACAGCAAACTAATACATTTTTGAGGATTTCAGCAAAATGAAACTAATGAGAAAAAAAAAATATTTTACAATGTAATAAGAAAATTAATAATGGTTTCATGACTCACATAAAAAGAAATTAACTACTGTTTCTCTCTGCACAACTTCTCAAAAACTGGCAATGGACTTTTGTCATTGCCATAGAGGACGGTATCCATGTACTCATCGATCTTCGTCTTCACTGCTTCCCCGTTAACTTTTGCTACCGGGGAAATTCGAACAATGGCATCCGATACGGGTGACCATTTGCTCGTCTCCGGTATATTCTTTGTTGAAGTTGCGTTCGAGTTCAAAACTGATCTGGGGTTGCTTGTTTGCCTGCTGCTCATCATCATCATCATCTCTTTTCCCTTGGGAGTTGATTGTGATGCCATTCTTATATTTCGATCTGGCGAAATCAAGATTATATCATTTATATATATGGTAGAGAGGAAAATGTAATGTGGATTATTAATTACTATTCACAATATATTCATAATCTATGATTGAGAAAAAGGGTTCATACAAAATTAACAAACAGCTGAATTATGACTATTTTCTTGAAAATGGGAAAATCTTTCCACTTTGGCTAATCCAATTTCGGATTTCTGTAACTAGATAAATTCAATCACATTTCTGAATTACATTAATCCGTAGCTGTAAAATGCCTACCAAGAAAATGTTCACTCACACACAACATCAAGAAACAAGAAAATGTGTGTGTGTGTGTGTTTATCTCTTAATTAATATTCATAAAGAAAACAAACCTCTGCATCAATCAAGATTCAAGAACACACACACACACACACCAAGAAGAAGAAGAAGAAGAAGAAGAAGAAGAAGAAGAGATATGATTCACATACAACTTTATGGAATAAATTAAAAGGAAATCATACAAACCGTTTAATTTGGAAAACTCTTTGAGTTTCTGCATAAGTCTTTCAATCCATTTTTTTTCTCTCTCTCTCTCTACATGTGTGTTGTCTGTGTGTATGTACATATATATATATATATATATGTAAATATATCTGTGTGTGTGTGATTATATATATACATATATATATATATGTGTGTGTGTGTGTGTATGTATATAAATGTGCTTGTGTTGGAAAGTAGAAGTTAGGGTTTATACCTTTGAAATGAGCTTGCATACGTGGACCTGTTGAGAGAAAAGCCTTAGGCGGTAAGATTTAAAAAGGGGGAGACACCAATTTTCATTTTTTCACAATACAAATCTAGTACACACAATTTTTTTTTCTCGATTTTATGGTGTCATTATTTCAATCTTATTTACGGGAAATTCTATGACGGGTGAGGACGTAGTGTGTCCTCTGCCACGATAGACCTAATGTGACACTTCAATATGTCACATTAAGTCTATTGAGACACGTGACACACTAAGTGAGTGATAGAATTTTCCCTTATGTACTCAGTATTTCATTATTTCAACTTTCTTTTTTTTCTACATGGCAATTTCAACTATTTCCTATTTTGTCACCTAACGTAGATTTTTAATCTCCAATTACTTTGATTCGCCTTTTTTCTTATTTTGCCATTATTTTTCAATCTCGTTCGTCGATTAAAAGTTCTAATATATGGGAAATAGAAAAATTATTAAGTATAAGTGATTAATATTTTATTTAATAGAATAAACTTTTCTTTGATAAAAATTCAATGTACTTTGTTGGAATTGTAATTGTTTTTTGATTTTATAAATTTTCCAATTAAGGGCAATAATCGTTCAATTTTAAAATGGAAAAAGCATAGGATATAAAATTTGAAAATGTAATGAAAGTGGAAAAATAGGAAGAAAAAAAGTGAGAGAATAAAAATAATAAAGATGAAGTGGCAATGTGGGAAAAAATAAAGTTGAATGAGCAAAGTGACAAAAGTGAAACCGTTTAAGAGGTTAGAAATAATTTTTGCCAGATCTGAATTATCTGTATGCCTTTACATAGTTCCTTTATATATATACATTATATATATGTATATATATTTTTTTTGAGAAATATATATGTATATAATATATATATATATGTGTGTGTGTGTGTGTGTTCATTTTCGTCTAATTTTCCCCCTTTTTTAATTTCGTGATCTCTTTTATATTTATATATAATACATTGTTTTTTTTTCATCTTACCTAATTTTTTTTATCATGTTTTAAATTTCATCTTGTACGAATTAAGATTAAGATTAAGGTTAATGTCAATATATATTCGTTCAAGGAAAAAAAAAAGAAATGTTTTTTTTTAAGTTTCTCAATCAAAACTATATCGCGGCACATGATTTCGGAGTAGGGTGATATATATCGGATCTTGATCCATTTTACATAGTTTGCTCTTCTTACATGAGTTTTGTGTTTGGATTCGTATCTAGATTTGTTTTACAGATTTTGACCCATAAAATAATTTTACACAAAACTAATATTTATGTGTATATATAGGATATTACTAAATTGAACTTTTATCAAAATTCATTTTTTGGTAGACAAGTCTAGAAATAGCTAGGATTATATATATCGTTCAGCACATCTCTATATTTGAATTTGCAACAAAAACTATCATGGATTATTTTACTCTATTTTGGAAATGATGTAACAATAATTCAAAATATCACGAATATATATATATATATATATATATATATTTATATATATTGTGTATGTAGTCATTTTTTCTTGAGACCTGTATATATCTATATATACACGTAGCATATTTATACATATGGCGGCCAAGTTTTGGTTTTTCAATATTTTGGTTTTTTTTTAATTATTGACTATATAAGACGTACAATTTAAAGAAAAGGACAAACTAATATAAGTGATGAAATTATATATATATATATATATATATATCATCTTTTACGTGAAAAATTTTGTGATATGTATAGAGCCAAAATGAAGTGATGAAAACTTTTTATAAATATTAGAACATAAATAAAACTAAACACCTTAATAGTGATAGTGTAGACTCTTATCTAATATTGTCGAGATCCTCCATTCTAATTTGGTGCATCGTTTCAATTTAATTGTATTCCAATCATTCGATTTATAATATGTGTATTTAATTTTTTTTTTAAAATATAAATGACATGCATAAATTCAATTATTAGAATAGAAGATGTAACACCAAGTTAAAATAGATGATCTCATTCGAATATTAATTATAACTTAGGTTAGTTGGTTAAGAGGTTAAGTAATATAAGCTCGTTAACACTGTCGATGTCTTACGTCAAACTACTGATCAAATCACACCTATATATAAATAGGTCATGTGATATTTCATGTTCCACTCTTTATATATGTTACATTCCGTATTGCACTTTCAAATAACGATTTTTTTTATATTTTTTTTGCTTCAATTTTATTTTTTGTGATTTAATTTAATTTTACAATTGTTTATTAGGGTTCACCCCACCCCAATTAGAGTTTATAACTATTTTTTACCATTTAATTTTCAGTTTTCAATTAATAGTTCATCATTATAATTGATTATTTCAAAATTAAATTTTATAATTTTTTCAATTCATTTTTGTTGATAAATATTGACTATGATTATTCATATTATAATTAATTTTTATTTTATAATAAATATTATTAAAAACACATACCGAAACACGAACGAGTGCAACAGAAAATTTGAACCACAAACAGGCACGCGGCGGCGGGAAATTCTAAAAAAATTGTTATATTTTCTTGAATAAATATTTAATTTCACCGGATTTTTTTTAAAAAATTTAAAAATAGATGCTCAACCAAGCAATGATTTAATTATAGTCTTTGCTTTCACTACAAAACAGCAAGAATATAAAACACTCAAAACTATGCTGCATCAGCATGACTTCATCAGCAGGCAAAATTAGATCGAGACAGTTTTTAGGGTTCAAATCGAATGGATTTCGTGGAAATTAATGAGGGAAGGCAGCTCTGCAACTCACATAAATCCATACAAATGTTAATGCTATGAGCTATCATCATATCTTTCACCCGCTGCCAGAAATCCTTTAGGAACGTCTGTCCAAAAATTTCAAGCACTGCAGTTTTGTTGGGAGTTATGCAGCAGCCAGCTCTTCATCTCGATATATATATATATATATGACTATATCTATATGAATATTCATGTATATATATGTGTGTGTGTGTGTTAAGTTCATCAGAAAATTAGAGAAAAAAAAAATTAATGCATGATGTTGTTTTTCTTGGCATGTGTGTGGTTCTTAGCCTTGTGGGCATGGAGGAATCACAAGAAGGCGGCGTGGAACTGGCCGATGATCGGGATGCTGCCGGCGTTGCTCCTCCACGCCGGCCGCGTCCACGACGTCTGCACCGAGGTTTTAGGCCGCACGCGGCGGGGGACGTTCGTGTTCAGAGGGCCGTGGTTTGCAAGCATGGAGATTCTCGGCACCGTGAATCCGGCCAATGTGCATTACATAACCAGCGCGAACTTCGTGAATTTCCCCAAAGGCCCCAGATTCCGGCAGATGTTCGATGTTTTGGGAGATGGGATCTTCAACTCGGATTCCGACTCGTGGCGGCGGCAGCGGAAGGTGGCGAGGGCCCTCATCAGCCACGACCGTTTCCTCCGCGGCGTGGCGGAGATCAGCCGTGAGAAGGTGGCGGGGGGCCTCGTTCCGGTGCTCGAGGCCGCGTGTCGGAAAGGGGAGGTTCTTGATCTGCAGGAGATCTTCCAACGCCTAACGTTTGATACTACTTGTGTTTTGGTTACCGGTTATGATCCGGGATGTTTGGCGGTTGAGTTGCCGGAAATACCCTTCTCCAAGGCCATGGACGACGTGGAGGAGACGATTTTCGCGCGGCATTTGCTGCCGGAGAGTGTGTGGAAGCTGCAGAGGTGGCTGGGGGTTGGGTCGGAGAGGAAGATGAGCCGTGCTAGGAGGGTGTTGGATGATGTTATAGGCAAGTACATAGCCATGAAGAGAGAGAAGCTGTTGTTGGATGATGAGAGAGAAGATAGTGTTGGAGATGGTAGTAGTGATTTGCTAACATCTTACATCAATGGAGGTGGGGGTGGAGATGGAGATCAGGGGTTCTTGAGGGACACCGTGCTCAACTTCATGATCGCGGGGCGTGACACCACGAGCTCCGCTCTAACATGGTTCACCTGGCTTGTTTCGACTCACCCCAGAGTCGAAAGCAAGCTCAGGGATGAGTTGAAGCTGGTCGTCCCCGCCCCCCAGGGCAGGGATGACCAGTGTAGGGTGTTTGAAGTTGAGGAGACAAGCAAGCTCGTCTACTTGCATGCAGCGCTTTGTGAAGCGCTGAGGCTGTATCCACCGGTTCCTTTCCAGCATAAGGAACCGGTGGAGCCAGACATCCTCCCTTCGGGGCACTACGTGCACCCGAAGATGAAGGTGGTGGTCTTCCTGTACGCGATGGGGAGAATGGAGTCGATTTGGGGGAAAGATTGCTCGGAATTCATGCCCGAGAGATGGATTTCCGAACGTGGCACGATCAAACACGAGCCGTCGTACAAGTTCTTGGCATTCAACGCCGGTCCAAGGACTTGCCTGGGGAAGGCGGTGGCTTTTGCTCAGATGAAGGCCGTCGCCGCCACACTTGTCCACAACTACCGGGTTTCCGTCGTCCCCGGCCACCGTGCCGCGCCTAATTGCTCCGTCATTCTGTATATGAGGGATGGGTTGAAGGTTAGGGTTGCCAAGAGAATGGCCTAAAGATGAAGATGTAAATGGATCTTCATATATAAACTACAATAAAATAATCGCGTTTTCATACACATGACTTGCACTGATATTGATACGACAAAATATTGCACTTGAATTTGTCAAAATGCACCTCTGAGATGCATATATATTGATGATATCAACATCTAGAACTTATTGACAGCTGAATTTTTTCCATTCTGATAAATTATAATCAAGGGGCCTAAACTATGTGTTGCATATATACAAACAGAAAAGCTTAAACAGATTCAAGAATTGTGAGGCCTCTTCTTCAGTTCCATCTCTTAGCATTCTTCGATCCTTTCGATTTCTGTTTAGCAGCTTGAAACGCCTGCATCTTCTGCTTCTTCCGAACTTCCTTCTCCGCCTGTGCAAACGACAGATACACGTATTAGATTTGAGTATTTGAATGATTACATGATCCGACAAGATAATCACAAACTCTTGTACCTTAGACATCTTGGATTTAGCTTTTGCTTTTGGAGACTTCTCATCAAGCTCCGCCTCTCGTTCAAGCGCCTTCTCTCTCGCTTCAAGATTCTTCTCCAAATAATACTGTGAAACGACACATAGTTATCACGCTGTTAGATTTGACAGCAGAGTTTCCTTCAGTCGAGTAAAAACAAGAGATCTGAACCAGGACTTACATTGTAGTCTCCTGCGTAATCCTGCAGAGTCCCGTCTTTTACTTCCAAGACTCGGTTAACAATTTGCTTTATGAAGTATCGGTCATGGGAAACTGCGATAACTGTGCCTTCGTACTCATTTATTGCCTCCTGATGAAATACAAAAAATCAAACAAGAGAAACACGAAGATGGAAGGGATTAAAAACTCGAAAGAATCTTGAAGCAGGAAAGGAATGGACTAGGAACTAAACCTCGAGCATCTCTTTTGTAGGTATATCCAAATGATTGGTCGGTTCATCCAGGACGAGCAGAGTTGATGGTTGCACCATGAACTTGCAGAAGGAGAGGCGAGCCTGCAATATGGGGAAAAAGAAATTGGATACCAGCATCAAATGGGGGAAAGTAAATTCTTGAAATGCAACGAGTAGAACAGATCTTCCTAAATCATGCATGAAGATTTTATAACCATGAGAGTAAAAAATCGAGCATTCAAATACATACCTTCTCACCACCACTTAGAAAAGAGACCTTCCGGTCAAGCATGTCCGCCTTAAAGTTGTAACGGCCCAGTAGACCCTTTATGTCGTCAAGCCTCCAGTCTTCTGCAACTTCAGCCACAGTTTCCAGCACGGTTTTGTTCAAATCAAGTGCCTCTGCCTGAAAAACGAAAAGAGCACCCCCAATCAGCAAAGGAAAAGTGGAATAAAATCCATAAATGTAAATTCAAGCTGTACAGGTAGGAAACCTGATTCTGCTCAAAATAGTTCGGTAACACATTGTGTTCCCCGAGCAGAACTTCCCCTTCGTCTGGTTTTTCCATGCCCATAATCAGTTTAAGCAGTGTACTTTTTCCACACCCATTTGGACCAAGAATAGCAATCTTCTCTCCCCTTTCAATCGTCAGATTTGCATCCTTAAATAGAACCTGGTGGCAGCAAATATACATAAAATGACTCTGATAGCTGGTGTTGTGCAGAGATATTGAATTCCGATTTTGACTTTCTGAAAGCAGTTCAACTTTTTTCTTTTTTCGAAAGATCAGTGAGCAGAACTATCAAACAAAGAGAATTTCATGTGTGCTGAGAGAGAGAGAGAGAGAGGGAGGGAGGGAGTGAAGCAACATTGAGAGGGAGAGATAGAGGAGAGGAGAGGAGAGGAGATAAATTGCAAAACTACGTCAAACTATTTCTCTTGATCTAAATTAAATCATCAGCAGATCACAATCTATTCATTTCATATTAAACAAGTTTATTACCTCATTCTCGAAACCAAATTCTAGACCTTTCAGTGTCACAACAGAGCGGCCACTTCGTCCTCGCTCTGGGAACCTAATCTTCATTTGCTTCCGAATGAACGGCTTCTCAACTTGTTCTGCATCCTGGAGTTTTTCCAGCTTCTGTTTCCGCCAGAATTTAAAAATGATAATGAGAAAATGACATAAAACGACATACAAAACAAAATGCTAGAACTCTCAAATCTGAATTAAAGCAGAAAGCACATTAGAATTATTTTCCAGCAGAAAGCTAAAAGACTGCTTATATAGTAAGACAAAACAAACATATCAAAAAGAGACCTTCTCAGCAGTAGAAGCACGTCCAGCATTTGCTCCAGCGCCTAACCTACTTATAAGGTCTCTCGTATGTTCAATTTCCTTCTGTTGTTTCTCCCACGCTGCAAGCTGAGCTTCAACCCATGCTGCCTTAGCAATTATATACTCGGAATAATTTCCTACAAAGGTTCTGGAGACACCCATATCAGTTTCCACAATTTTCGTACACAATTGATCAAGGAATGCCCTGTCGTGAGATATGATGACCATGGGTACATCTTGCTTATTCAGATAACCCTCTAGCCACTCGATTGTGTCAAGATCAAGGTGATTTGTAGGTTCATCCAAAAGCAACAAATCCAGATCCTGAAAAATTGCAATCACTCATGATCTCCAATAATACAATTTCAAAACCAAGACAAATAGTAATAATATGATGAGAACCCAATGATGCATGAGAAAATTGCCACATATCCACAAGCTGTCATAAAAAAAACATTATTTTCACACCATTAGTTTCAATCAAGAAAAAAGTGTTGCAGCACACATCATTCTATTTTCTGGTCTAATAATAACAAGGCTGCAACAGCTCAAACAAATTCGTACATAGCTAGCACGCATACGTGTTTATATCCTTGAACTGGTTAAAACCAATACACCAAACCATCGAGATTTTGAGCCTATAAATCCTCAACTACAAACAATCATATAAACGATTCATTTATACCTGCAGCATAATCTTTGAACTAGTTAAAACCAATACATCAAACCATCAAGATTTTAAACCTACACATCCTAAAACAAGAACAATCGTATAAACAATTCATTTATACCTGCAGCAGAATCTTCCCAAGAGACATCCTCATCTGCCACCCTCCACTAAATGATGCAACAAGCCGGTCCCCATCTTCAGGGGCGAAACCAAGATCAGGCATCAACTTACTGATCTTGACATCCACCTCATCCAAATTCACAGCTTGTGCCCTCCTCTGCAGCAAATCAAACTCATCCAACAGCCTGCCCATCAGCTCTAAATCATCAACCGATTTCTCTATCGCCTTCTGCACCTTCTCCAGCCTCTCTGCAACCTCCATTTCCTCCTTAAAAGCACTCAAGAACTCTTCTTTCACAGTCCTCGTCGATACTACCTCGAATTCTTGGCTCAAGAACGCAACTTTCATGTTATGCTTTGCCTTAATAACATTCCCCGAATCGGGTTCCTCCAAACCCGCTATAATCCTCAACTGGGTCGTTTTCCCTGCACCATTAACGCCCACCAATCCCACCTTTTCCCCTTTCTTCACTTCCCAATTGATGTCCTTCAACACAGTGACGCCCTTGTAACTTTTTCTAACATTTTCTAATCTTACACCCGAAGAAATTGAGGAAGCACCCGCTGAATTCTTGCTATTACCGCGCTTATAACTAATGTCTGATGCTTCGGAACTATTATTTGAGAAAAGGGATTCTATATCTTCTTCCTCTTCCTCGAGGGTCTTCGTGGAAGTGGATGTATCAGTAGCAATGGCTTGTAATTTCGAGGAAATTCGTGGCGGGTTTTTGAAGATATTAGGGTTGATTGCTGTAGTTTTCAGTGAGGTGGAGGCAGTGGTTGAGGCGCAGCGGAGGGGGCGGAGGGCCGCCGGGAAAGAGTGCGAAAGTGGTGTGGCGCCGGCGATGAAAGTCGACCGGAGGTCCAAGAATTGGAGTTTTGATGCCAAGTCCATCTCTCTCTCTCTCTCTCTGTCTTCAATATAATGCAGAGTGGTGTGAATTCCCGACAATTCCGATAAAACTAGTGTTGTGCTTGTGCGTGTTAGAGAGAGAAAGATGAGAATATCAAACACTCTCTGGCGAATTAGAGTGGAGGAGAAACTCTAAAGGGTTTCTCTGCCTCTCTCTCTCTCTCTCTCTCTCTCTCTCCTCTCTCTCAGCTCAGGAAATATTGGAGAATAGCATAGCCGTATAGAGGAGGAAGATGCCGTCACTTCAGGGGCACAATTGTCATTCTGTAAAAGTTGAAAATTTATAATGATGCAAATATTATCAGTAAAAAAAAACATAGATTTGGATTCCTTTCGAAATTGAGTTTGCATTAGGTTCAAAATAAATATTTTTTATAACAACATTTTATAAATTTTTCAGATGATAAAATGAAAAAAAAAAAACCAATTTATTGAAACTCATAGTAATTTAACGATGGTTGTGCTTTGCCTTCTAGTGTGATTCAAAATAAAGAAGGTGTGATATTTTTGGGTTAATTAAAATAAAATTGAATATCAAACTAAACTGTTAGCAAAAAGAAATGAGGATAATTTGCCATTCAAATTATATTTGAGACTCGAAAAAATATAAAAATAAAAATTCCCAGAAAAGAGACAATTTTTGGGGTTTGGCAAAATTATGTGGAGGGCGTAGATTGATAAAAAGATAAAAAGTATTTTTGTGGTGTAAACCAAACTAACGAGTAAATGATTGCACCCTCTCATTCTCTGCCACGTGTACAGGAAATTACAATATGTTGCATCAACCACTCGTATCTATTGGAGATATATTGCATATATTCGTGTGTATTATGAGAGAGAGAGAGAGAGAGAGAGAGAGAGAGAGAGATTGGTAGAAGATGTTTATTTTATTTTTTTGTGATTGAGCAAAAAATTGTATGGTGCATAAGAGAAAGATGACTAGTTGAGAGTTGAGATTTAGACATCATTGAATTGATTTTTGTAAGTAGAGACAAGTAGATTTTTATTTATATATATTTATCGTAAACGCTCTTTTTTCTTGTTTCTCTGAGTACGATTTAATTAGAATGTAGTTAAAAATAAATAAAAATTCAAATAAAAGAGTTCACATTACTTATTCTTCTACGATAGTCAACATTTATGAGACTGCAATTTCAAGAATGTGAAGAACTATAACTATATTGATATGCTAACTTTTAAGCAATTTTAAAATTTGAAAAAATAAATTATATATAATTTAAAGGGAAATTTTTGCAACACCCCAATATAAAATTAAATGTTGTTGAGAATGGTAGTGGTGGTTCAAATGTTCGCTGTGGGAGTTGGTACAATCCGCCGTGTAATTTTTTAAAAATTAATAATGCTGCTGGTTTCTTTACTGATACAAAAAAAAAAAAAAAGCTTTGGGATTAGAGTTCGAGATGGTATTGGTGGTTCTGTTGCAACTAGGGCTAGCCGTATTATGGGGTGTCTACGGGTCGATAAAGGTGAAGCATTATGTTTGCATGAGGCTCTTTCATGGATTAAGTCTCTCGATATCCAATGTGTTATTTTCGAAGTTGATTCCAAAGTGGTGGTTGATGTGGTGAATTCTTCTTTGTCGACCATTTCTGAATTTGGTTGTCGCAAACTTTTCGATGATTCATATGATTTTTCTCTTAATTTGGTTCGTCGTAGTGCCAATTGTGTGGCACATAATATAGCTAGGGTTGCTCATGATTTTTCAAGACCTTTTTATTAGGTTGAGCCTCCACCTTTTGTGGTAGGCCTTCTCGATAATTCTTGTTCTTGTAGTTTTTAATAAAATATCATTTTGGTTGTAAAAAAAAAAAAGAAAAATATAAATGACATCATAATGATCAATCCCATAAATAAAATAAAAATAAATAAATAGTTTGGGCCCAATATTCTAATTTAAAACTTTTACCCAACACTTTATTATGTAAGAAAAGCCCAACATTTAATTTGGGCCGAGGCCCAGCACTTTTGAACTTTCTATTGTTACATAGCCCAAAAAATTGAGTAGGAGATTGATTTTTTATTTTTATTTTTTTCATTTTTTGAAGAGGAACATTTTAATGGGTAAGGTATAATTATATGAAGTTTACACCCAAAAAAGGAAATTCAAAATCTCCTCTCTAACCCTCGAAATATTTACGAGATTGTGAAAATAATGATTAATTTAGTATCAAGATTCTAAAAATGAAGCACAAAAATGAAAAAAAAAAATGAAACACAAATTTAAGAATATTTTGAAATGAGATTTTCTTTTACATTTTCTTGAACCAAGTGTATATATTGATTACAATTAGGTGTGTATTGGGAAGAAAAATATGGTGAGATTTGGCATTGGGGCAAGCAATTTGTTGATCTACTTTTTATTGTTTCTTTAAATTCCAATTCTCGTAGCAACTATGGGATTATCACAAGCATTATTTAAAAAGATGTGTGCGTGTGATTATTTTATTTGATAGGGAATGTTCCTTTTTAGGTTTAATAATTTAATTTGTTACTATACATAATTGAGAGCACATGACTAAGTTGACATAAAACCAAAAATGTTAATCATGCCATAGTTAATCAAAAATTCCATATACTAATCCAAATTGATTCTGTATTTATTTAGATAAAATATATCATTCATTATATTCCAAGATACCTATGATTATGAATCCATCATTCCTACAATGATTTTCAATGTCTTTTTTGGAATAAATATCACATTCCAACTCTCAACATTTATTCAAAATTTGAACCAACTCTCTATCTATCAATTAATATTTTCCTTACGTGGTGTAGATGCAAGTCATAAATCGTCGCTCCATCAACTATACTAAAACATATGCGTTGAATAAAATCTCGACATGAAATGTGTGTAGAGATGCTCGACTCGTAGGTAAAAAGAGAAAAGAAGACAGCTAAGAGGTCTGGGAAAGGCATGTGGCTGTAGTGCTGCTGCACAAAACCGTGTGAAATTCCAAAGGCATCTCGTGTATTGTAGATTAGTACTAAATTTTTTTCAAAAATAAAAATAAAAATATGTGTTCAACAAATAAACTCACCTCTTATCTCACTATCTTCCTCCTATAAATCCAACACGCCACCTCTCCATTCTCTCTCTCTCTCTCTCTTAGTTTGAATTTGGAGCTGTTTTCCCTCTTCATCTCTCCACATTCTGTCATCATTATTGCTCAACAGAAAAAAGAAAAAGAAAAGTGTTATTTTCGGTGAAAGTTTTTTTCTTTCCAAGAAAAATCCAATCTTTTTTCTGTTAATTGATGGAAGACAACAAAGAGGTAAAATGGCTTTTTCCTTGAACTTTTGCTTCTTTATGTTTTTTGCCTTAAAATGTTGTTCCTTGAAAATTCAATGGAAATGGTTTAATTAATCATTCATAGATTCCCATGTTCGGATACATATGTATGTAACTAGTTCTGTCTGGATTCAATTCAATGTTCTTGATTCTTTTTTCTGTGGGGTTTTACCTTTTTAGTAGTATTAAAAAGAGAAGTTTTATCTGTTGGAACTAATCACACATAGTTTGCAAAGTTCAATTGAGAACTAGTTTAACGACCTTTCAGTCATGAGCTCGTCTATTCCACCAACTAGGCCTCGCCACCCGGCTTTCTTTACATATAGACTAATAGAAACAAGAAGATCCATGGATTTGGGACTAGAAAACAGAAGCTAATATACATAATCTTGATAAATAATGAGTGAAGAATTGTTGAATTTGTTGGTTGAAATTTGAAAATGAAATGCACATCATTAACCTCCAATTTTCTTGAAAAACATAGAGGAATGCAGCATGGCTATCTGTGCCACAATTTGGAGACTGGGATCAAAAGGGAGTGATCCCAGATTACTCCATGGATTTCTCCAAGATCAGAGAGATGAGGAAGCAGAACAAGAGGGATCCATCAAGAGCTAGCCTCGGAAACGAAGACGAGCTCATCTCTTCAACAACAAGCTCCACCTCCCCTCACAATCATCTCCACAACCACTCTCCTACGGTACGTACGCCTCTCTAGCCCTTCCCATTTACTCTCTCCGTCCCAATTATATGGTCCTTCCCGTTTCCTTTTAGTACATTGTTAGTAAAGATATCTGCAGTCGTTACTCGACGATGGTTGGTAGTGTTAAAGATCAGGTGGGGCTTCAAAAATACATTGTGCAAGTTGGCCTTAGCTATTTAATTGAGAGTTGAAACTTTGGTGGGGAGATACTATACATGTGGTTGGGACAATTTGTGTTGTCTATAATGACTTGGGAAATTATGTCTGTTGTCAAATGTTGTCGAACTATCACCTCATCCCCCTATAGATGATAGGGAAGAGGGCTTTCGTTTGTCTTTAATAGTATAAGGATCTAAATAATAGACCGTGGTGAATCTATCACTAAAACTAGTTAAAAAAACGAGCTTGCTCACGAGCTAGTTCTTTATTACGTTGTTATTGGGCCGTTTTACGGGTTTGTAATCGCGCATAATAATCGTGTTTTTATGTTGATGTGTGCAACAGGGGAGGAGGAGCTTCTTCAGCTACTTTAACTGCTGTGTCAAAGCCTAAATCGTGATTTGGTGCATTGTTTTCCTTATAAAACTGTGTTTGATTATGTAAGTCAAGAACTTGGATTGTTCCATCTTTTCTCTTTCACTATGTTTATCGTGTTGAAAAATACAACTAATTCAAACACCATCGAGATCGAGCTACTTAGAGCACACACACGAATACGACTAAAGAAAACATCTGCTACCGCTAATTTCTTCGAGTAATCTATTTTTCAAAATTAACAAAACAATATTCATTTTTTCAAATTTTTTGCAAATATAACATTTAATCAATTTTCCGACCCGAAAATCACACGTAGTTAATTGTATTTTGATATTTTTATTTCCCCAACCATGTAAAAATAAATCATACAATCGAGAAATATTAAAATGCAATAAATTTTGAACGATTTTTGGACAGTAAAATTAATCAAATGTTAGATTTATAATATTTTTTTAAGTTAGTACCATTTTATTAATTTTTAAAAAAGTGAGTTATTTTTTAAAAAAAGCCCAAAATATAGATATTTATAGACTGAAATTTACCCAATTTCTTTTGTATCGATGAATCTATCATTTTTGCTTCCGGTTATTTTTAAGACTGAAATTCCAATAATAAAATAGACAGATGTATCTGCAAATTGCATTTAATGGACAACTAAAAATCAATAAGCCAGTCGTACAATAAGTTGAATCAAATATTAAAAATCCGTATTTTATGTCGTGAATTATTTTGCCACTATGATATGCACATATTATTAATTTGTACTGTTAGTGCCGGAATACAATTGAAAATCATTAGATAACAACATCCATATTCACATTAAAACTTAAATGGATAGATATGAACAAATTATCGCAATAATGAGATCGTCACTTTACCGACTAGGCTAATTTGTCAAGTAAGGTTCCAATTAGGACCCATCTTTAAGACATGAGATACTTCATGCATGATAAATAAAACTCAATGCAGAAACAGTTTCAAATGGTAACAAAAATAAAAATAAAAAATCTCTGTGGTTATCTCAAAGCATAGTCATCTAATCACTACATATGATGGTAAACTCAGCAAGAGAAAACGCGACACCCAAAAGACCCTCAAAATCTATCATGACGGGCGCCTAAATTACAGATCAAATCATGTATCACTCCATTCCACTTGCTATGTAACATAACGAAAGAAGCATACACTCTAGAAAGAACTCCAACGTACAGTGCTGGGGGACTCACCGCATGCATCAGGTAGTAACGTGATTCGTTGATGTTCTGAGATTAAACCTTTTTGATGATTTGCACGACATCTTCATCTTCCAGTTCGTGCTCCTGGTAGATAAAGCAGTCAGATATTAATCATCCAGTAAAGCAAAAAAAAGAAAAGGCTGACTTTGTAACGGATCAAGATCCGTTAGATAGTACTCATATCTGTGTGTTTGTTTGTGTTTGGATCCAAATATGGATACCGTCTAACAAAACTTGACCCATCATGCTGTATGAAATCAGAACTTACCCTCCCCACCCTCTGGGGCTTGTGTTTCACGCTTGAACCCCAAACCAAAGCACTGCAATTTAGTGAACAAACTCAGTGAGTGTGTTGTGTGTGTATTATTGTCAACTCAAAAGAGTAGCCAGAGAGATGAATGTATGAAACTTACTACTTAAATTGTTTAAGCATGTCCTTGTGGATTCTATTACAGAAGTCCTCGACTGTCCTTTTCTTTGATGACAATATGACAGGATCGTCATAGTCAGGATTCATCCCCTTGGGCTTTGTGTATATGCGAGTCAAATTGAGATACTCCCATATTTTCTCTAAAAGACCATCAAGGTTCCATTCCAAATGAGCACTGAAGCAGTACAATTGCATGTCACAAGAACAAAAACACAGTAATTAGTACATTCATCCTAACGTGAAAATGAAGCAAATATGCATGTGATGTATATCTCTATGAGCTCTACGTAATAGCACATCACTCTAATACACACACACACACACACACATATATTATGAGGAAATAATCTCAACACTGCCCGAAATTTTCCAGAGTTCAGAAAAGATCTTTTTTGGCGGGGATGGGATGGGGGGGGGGGGGGTTGCATGATAGTTGCATACAAATCTGTCGAGCAAAAATATAGTCCAAGGTCCATCAACCATATATAACAGTTTAAAAATACCTTATGAGAGTTTATGCACAGAAAGTTCTCCTCTCCTTTATGGAAAATAAGAGGCAAGGATGAAATGTATGTACACTGACAAAACAGGATGGAAAAGTACCTGATTGGGCAATAATGTGGAAGTTTGTCCAGGATCTCCAGCTCTTCAAGTGTGATCTGATCAATCTTATTCACAACGTAGATGCAAGGCATGTATACCCTACTGCCCTCAATGACATCAATGAGATCATCTGCTGTTGCATCATATCGGAGATTGATATCAGCATTGTGTATCCGATATTCTCCACAAATTGCCTTCACTGTGTCAAGGTCGAGATTTGTGTTGGTGACTGTAGACGTAAGATTGATTCCACCCTTATCTTTCCTCCGGAAAGAAAGATTCGGTGGCTCCTTGTTCAACCTGTTATCAGAGAACATGAAATACAAGTGTATAGTTATCAAGGGAGGGCGAACAAATATAAAAATATTCAGATGCATTCATCCATGAGATCACAATATAAGCATACAAGTCACACAAGTGTTGTAGATGAATCAGGTTATAAGGAGATCTAACTAATTTCTATTATAAGCATTAAATAAATTTAGAAGAAAATATTTAGGCAGCAAAGATCTAATGTAATAGACACCTCTATGAAAAAATTAAGTAGATGCAACAACAATATAAAAACTTGTTACGGTAATTCAAATGTTACCTTATGCCAAATCCCTCAAGCTCTTTCTCAATTAGGCGTTTATGAGTAATTGGTTTTATTGCATCCAGGACAATGAGGATGCAGTTACATGTCCGAGCTGTACTGATCACCTGATGTAAAGACCATATTAACACATTAATGAAAGAATAAGCATCAAAACCATGTACAAGCATACATCATTTTCGTCAGCGAAGTGTAGCAGAACTGCAGAACAAAACAAGAACATGACTGGCAAAAGATTATTGCAAACTCTATAATATAATGGGATGGGATTGGCCTTCCATGAAAAAACATAATATCTGAATGGCTGATAAAAGAGCTGTTATGCTGGTCACTATGCACATGCAATGAATCACTGAGAAATTGAATCCATGTTACTTTCTCGTGCAGTTGTGATGTACAGTTTCAAGTTCAGATCCACATCATCACTTAGTCAAGAGTCACTATTGAAGGTTTTTTTGATATCCTAGAAGCATGAAGAATAAAATCCATTGTAGTATGAGAAAATTGCAGGCAACTCAACAGAGTTGGCATAAAGTGGGCTACTCTGAGCTGAGCTCAAAAGTCAAAAGTTCCTAAAGATACTCTACAATTGCAAAATAGGCTGGTAGGATGGAAGGATTACATTATAGGATACAACTGAAAGCTCCAGAGAGAGAGAGAGAGAGAGAGAGTAATAACAGTTGAAGATTACCTGCCTACCTCTACCTTTTCCATCTTTGGCACCCTCAATAATACCAGGAAGATCTAGTAACTGTCAGAGGCATGAAAACAATCAAAAAGTGTATTAGAAATAACTAGTTCAGGACATTAAAAGGCAATTTTACAACAGCCCCAAGCAGAGGGTATAATCTCAGCACATTACATATATATCTCAAGATAATTATATAATATTGTTGAACCAATTGCAAGGACTAATAGTCAGGCACCATGGGGGAAAGAACTTACAAAAAAGACAAGGATTAACACATCAGACTACAATGCAATGCACTCTCAAGAATCATAAATCGAAGGCAGAGTATTAACTATGTCTTCCACAAGTTTAAATTAATTCGAGCAACACACATGACATAACTAAAAAAATTCTTTAGACCCATGCACTGATTTGTTTGTCTGTAGATATAAAAGCTCAATATTATACAAGGTTCTGCCTACTCAAGGAGATGAAATGGTGCACATTAACAAGATAAGGACTCTTGACTACAGTAAATGATTTTCACGGAATACAAGAACAAAAGAAAACAAAAATGAGAACTTAATCTTAAGGGCTAGGCCTTATTGACATCCTTAGTTCAACAAATATCATGTTCACTATATAAGTTCCTCTGCAACATTTAAAACTCTTGCACTTTACGAAGAAAAATTCATCACAGGGAAACCCTCATGAAACTAACTGCATGCCCAGAGGCCATGCAACACTGTTATCTGTATGAAATGCAAACATCCATGTTCTCAGTTTACAAGATAACCAAAATCATATTCATGGAAATTACAATACCTGAATTTTAGCTCCTCGGTACGTGATGACACCAGGAATGCAAGTTAAAGTGGTAAATTCATATGAAGCAACCTGCAATTCAAGAAAATAAATGGGGATGATAACCAATAGTCAATGTTACATAACATTAACCAAGCCAGGGCCTCCTATTTGCATATTATATATGTTAATGATAACTTCTCTAATCAATAACATCTGAGCTTCACACAAAACTGTTCATAATGGTCCTTAAGAACTATCTCTCAAGAGCCAAAAATAAATATTCAGCACTACCTAGTCAGCGCCTTCTAGAGAATAATTTTCTGGCGAGCCTTGTTAGATTATTGCATCAAGGTGGAGTATTTCTATTGATCAGACATATAGGCCTAATAGTTAGATAGATGTCATGTAACCCAGACATTGTGAGTACAGCCATATTATCGTTCATCATGGCTTACTAGGTACACTATTAATTAAGTAAAACACAAATTAAACAACAAAACATTTGTTCAATTACAGAGGGCAAATATGCCTCAAAATTATTGTTGTAAATGATACTAAGTACAACATATTGGGCCAACTTATTGAGACACGATGCCATATTTACATTAAACTATAAAAATGAGAGGAGCAATGACAACATCAAAGAATTATGAACCTCTGAAAAAGTTCCAGTCAATTTGTTTAAGAGTGTAGATTTCCCAACTGAAGGGAAACCCACAAGGCCAACTCTTGAATCGCCACTTTTTGTAACATCAAAACCTTCTCCAGCACCAGCACCTCCCTTTGAGGCGGGTGTGAGAATTTCCCTCCGAAGCTTTGCAAGTTTTGCCTGAATCAAATCATGCAATCACAGAAACAATTAGCAAGTTCAGAATTAAACAGTCGAGTGTAAGCAGAGCTGAAATTAATGAGGCATGAATGGTGAAGGAAAGACTTATATACATCCCAAGGCGCGGATAAATTTCATTACAACAAATGAGATGAAGCATACCTTCAGCAAGCCAAGATGATGAGCTGTTGCTTTGTTCTTCTGGGTTCTTGCCATCTGCAACAGGACAAAGAAACAGGAATTAACACTCTTAAACCACCAAAGTGTAAGTCGTGAATCAAATCCAATAAGCATACAAGAGAGAAATCGTTTGAACTTTCCAACCACAAACGGCAAAAAATTAAAAAAAAAAATTGCTCACAAATATTCAGTTAGCTAATGCTTGCAAACACATACAATTGGAAACCTTGCTGCATAAAACATCATTCACTCCAAAAAAAATAAAATTAACGAAAGTTATTAACTCCATTTACTTCATTTTTTTAGAACAATAATCAGCCGGCCAGTTGATCAGTTCACAAACACATGAAAATGAGAAATCTTATACATCAATTTCTCCAAACCATTTCAAAATTAATCCATTTTCCACACCAACTATTCTTCTCTTTTAACAAACAAATAATTTCTCAGAACCAAAAATCAACATCTTAAAACAAACAATCAACCAAAATCGTTGCAGAACACAATAACACTACTCCTAATAAACTTTTTAGGCACTACTTCTCGTAATCACCTCATCTTCGATGTCCTTGATTTTCTGCATAACGGTCGCCATTGTTGCTGAGTGCGAGAACCTCTAAAACGACGGCGTAAGGCGGCGGAGCGAGAATCCGTAACCGGAGCTAGAAATTATTGGTTTCGACTGCCGAAGCTTCAAAGGGAAAACGAAAAACTGAATATTTTTTTTCACCCAAACAGGCCCTAAAAGGAGAGAGTTCTAGAAACCCGAATTGTTTTTGGGTGGGCCATTCTGGCCCGATCTATTTAAATTTTGGATCTAGTTTGCGGGCCGTAATATTCTAATCTAGTCCATTTTACAATTAAAAATGTGATTTAATGGACTCACAATTTATAAAAAAAAAAAAAGGAGAATTGACCTGAAAGATGGGTAATCTATCAATTCAAGTTTTGAAAGATAAAAATTTTCAATTCAGAACCTCAAAAATCACGAATTTTGATTTCTTTTTATTTTTAAATTAATTTTAAAATTTTCTTTATTAGATTTAATAGATAATTAATGAATGAATTTTTATTGAAAATTAATATAAAACTAATTAAAAAATAAAAAGAAATCAAAATTTGTGATTTTTGAGGTCCTGTATTGAGAATTTTCATCTTTCGAGTCCTGTATTGAGAGTTTTCATCTTTCGGGTCATGAATCGATTGATTACCCATTTTTAGATCCTGAATTGATAATTCTCCAAAAAAAAAATCAGAATTAGTAAAGATAATTTAAGCGATTCGATTATTTTACAAGATTCATATTGCCTTCTCTTTGACTATTTAGTCCATTTAGCCTATTCGGCTTTCTAAAATGACTCACATTGCTCCCTCGTTAGAAAGTCGAGAGGCAGTGTAAAAAATCATAGAAAGGACAATGTGAATCATTTTAGAAAGTTGAGGGGACTAAATGGATCAAAAGGGGGTAACGTGAAATTTGAAGAATAATCAAGGGGGCTATGTGACTCTTAACCCTAATTTAAACACTTGAATTTGTAATAAAGATAGACTTAGGTTACACAATAAGCATTTCTAGATTATGATGCATATAGTAAAATAGATGTAATAAATAATACCATACTTTTATTTTTTATAAAATTAAGGCCATTCTATATACATAACATAAATATACATTTTTTAGGCTACTGCTCTCCATAATTGTAATATCGTCAATTCTCTTATCCAGATCAGACGGTCAACGCGTAAAAAAAAAGTTAAAACATGTGATATTTTTTTAATGATATATGTGATATTTTAAAAATTTAAAATAATATTTTGTAATGTTATACGGTTGATACTGATTTTGACGGATTTTTTTCAATTACGGATACATCTTGCCATACAAATATATATATATATATATATATATATATATATATATTATAATACATTTCTGTTTTCCCGCCCATTAGCAAAAGGGCATTGTAGACATTTTATTTAACATTATATGGACATTTATAGTAATATATAGAATTATGCATCATCACATTTAATTTCATTTACATTTGACACTTTCCATATACACATATAATGTATGTACATAAATAAATGATTGTACTAATCTACTTATTATCCCAATTTTTGATGGAGCAAACGTATTTTTTTGAAGCAGTGTCTCATCTCTTAAATCATTTTTATTTTTAATCTTTTTCTTTTTCATATTGTTTTATTGAATATTTAGTTACTCTCATCACATTATTAGTTAGTTTAGATTTTTTCAAAAAGTTTAAATTTATATTTTTTGGTCATCTTTCTATATAATTTTGATGTATATATATTTTTCTTATTTTATCAAACACGAATCATTTTTCTTTTAATATAATAATGTCACAAATTACAAATTAAACTATGCATCAATGCAAAAATAACAAATTCCATATGCAATAAAATGAACATTGAAATTGATGAATTGAAAATATTTTTTTATTAATCTAAAAATAATTACAACAGTGTACCCATTTATTATGTTGAAGAAAAATATAAATTTAAGATATTTAAATTTACATAAAATTAAAAACTAAAAAAATTTAAAATCAACATGACAGAATATCTTATATTTTTTATAAAATTATAATGAAAAACTAAACATGCAATAAAACTAATCATTTCCTTTTTGTTTTCAAATCGGGGTAATAGGGGAACCGGTAGATTTTGATTCGAGATATCTTACTTTGGGTCTTCGTGAAGAGTCGGGATGACCAAATCTTGCACATCTTTGAGATTCGCAGTTCTTTGAAAGTTATTGTATATATTTTAGTTTAAATATTTTGTATAATATTAATTTCATATTTACAATTTCTAATAAAATAATAATAATTGTAAATATATTATTGGTCCATAATAATTATAAAAGCGGTGAGCAATGAACGAACAAATTAAATAGAATAATCGGAATAATGTATTTATATATGAAATACAACATTAAATGAAATTATTTAACAGATTTATTTGCGTAAAACAACATTTCACAAACATGTGGTGTGCATACAGTGATGAATTGCATTGGTTTCTTTTTTGTTTTTATTTACTCTTTTTTAGGGGAAAAAAATTGCATATGGTTTCAGTTATACCATCCATTTCAGGTGGTTGATTATTGATTAATATAGTGAGAATATATGTTTCTAGTCAAATTTATCTTGTAAAATTCTTTTTTAACCAAACATTTCAGATCATTCTTTTCTAACCAAACAAATTTTCGGTTCCCATAATACCCTTAGTAACATGTGGGCCCAGTTTGTCTTGAATTGAACACGGGCTACTACAATTCTACACGGCTAATAATTAATTCCAAAAACTAACCTAAAATTCGAATCTAAAAATTCCAACACGGCAGTTGCTTTAGAATGTACATGGCACTTTCCCCTTAAACATTGAACACGGCGTTTGCTGAGAAAAAATTATACACGGCTGGGGGCAACCTTTTTACACGGTCTCCACACCCAAAAATTCTCCCAGAATTCTACACGGCCTTTGCTCCCAAAAATCTACACGGTGGCTTCAAGTTTGTACACGGTCAACTGCGAGATTCCCGATCGATCCTTGCCGCATTCAACCTCGCCGTGCCTCACGACGCCGTGAAGAAGTTCCGTCGCCGCCACCGACGAACTGTGACGATGCCCCGCGGCCACTGTGTGTGTTGAAGTTCCGCCGCCGCCGTGCCCGACCCTTGCTTTGCTCGGAAACAATGGATGAAGAGGTAGGTTTTAAATTCTCTATTTTCTTGTTAATTAGTCCAATTTCTTCAATTAATTAGTTAAATCATGTATGGGTATGTGTATTTGAATTGTGAATTGGATTGATTTTGCCTGTATGAATGGGATTATTGCGAAATGTGAATCGGAATATTGTTAAAAAAAATCTGGGTAGAGCACCGTGTAGTACACGATCGAGAACCGTGTAGTACACGGTCCACCGTGTACTACACGGTCCACCGTGCACTACACGGTGCTCGACCCTTTTTTTTTTGATTTTGTGTATCGTGAATTCGAATTAAATTTTCTTCATGAGTTATGTGAATCAATTTATACAATTTATGAAAATTGTAATTGTAATTTTTTTTTGGAGTAAAAACGCGATAACAATATGTTCCATTTAACACGAGTATAGATATAGCCGTATTATTCATTTCTAGTTATCAAGTGAGAATATTTCAATTCTGAAAATAATACGTTCAAAATTGTAATTGTTTCAACGTCCATAATTTAGGTCGTGAACAACCAATTTAAGAAATACATCTTCACCAATTTAAGAGAATTAAAAAATTTAATCAAACGTTTTAGCTCAACCTCTCAAACGCTAAGCTTAAATAAAAAATCTAATCGAAAACTAATTATATTGTAATTAGTTCAATTAAAAGATTAAATATGAAAGTTAATTCCAAATTATTAAAAGATTAAATATGAAAATTTAATTCTAATTATATCATAATTAAAGACTAATTAAATTGAAATTAGTTCAATTACAACGTTGAAATCCTAATCGAAGAAAAACTAATTAAACTCTATTTAATTCATTTTGTCTATATTCGAATAAAATCAAAAATAATTTATAGAAAACACAACATGAATGATTATGTTTTGAATTTAAATAATTGTGTTTGAAAATCAACATGTAAGACGTTGCAATTGTATTCCTATATTCACAGTTAATAAAATCGTGATTGAAGAACATAATAAATTTCCAAACTAATTAATTAATAATTAGTCAAGGACAACATTGTTGTCCTTAGTATATAAGAAAATAATCTTGCCAATTTGGTATAACATTAGTATAGATTTAATTAACTTGTGTTTATATATTAATTAATTTGTTAATTTTTAGTTATTATAATTAATTTAGGTAATTAAATTAATGTATTAAATGTTCGTTTACAAATATTAGCGTCATTGGGTGTGGAAGAGAGAGGCTATGCAGGACGTATCATGCTCGATTAATTTATACTGGAAGAATTACGCGTCTAGCATTGTTGACATACTACAGACTGTAGCGCATACCGGCGTTGATATGGTTCGAGAGTTTAGGGATGGACCTTTTGGTCTACTAATGAACTTTGTTGGAGGAACTAGTTGCAATACAGCGTTACACGCAGTCATGGCACGGGAGATTACACTAGATGGTGCTGTAGAGCACGAGGTTTGGTTCCATATTGGAGGAACCAACCTTAGATTTTCCCCCGTTGAGTATGCACTAGTTACGGGGTTGATGTTCGGTGGATCTGATTTTGATCCATATGTAGAGCACCGCATTCCTCGAGACAGCTTTTATAGTCGGGTATTGAGTTGTGTGCCTATCTCGATACATGATTTGCATCATAGGTTTACACACTACATGCTGGGAGACGATGCTTCTGATTATTTGAAGGTGGCCAATGTGTTGTTCTTGTACGGTATGGTGCTCGGATATGACCCGCCGCGCTGCATAGACGATTGGGTATGGGTTTTGGTGGAGGATACACAGCGATGGAAGTTTTTTCCATGGGGTTCCTATTCATTCGGTGCCTTATTGCATTATATTAGTCTCATTCCAGTTGAATTGACGGCGAAGAGGAAGACTTACCATTTCTACGGGCCTGTCTGGGCCTTGCAGGTACTGTCTCAATTGTGCTTCTAAATTAAACTTTCTAAGTATTTCATACTGAACTAACAAACATGATATTTTATAGATATGGGCTTATGAGGCTATACCTCGTGTGGGACGGCATTGTGCCATTCTGGTGTCTGATATTGCAATACTGAGGTGTTTGAAGTGGAGGTTCAAAGATAAAGCGGTTCGTCTAGGCGCATTATTCACAGAGGGAGAGGTATGTATGATTATTTAATTCAACTTTAGATCAAATATATTTTTTTTTCTTTAGTACTAACTAACCCTATAATATTTTGGCAGCTTCTTTGTCATACATTTTTACAGTCGACCGAGAATGAGGATGATTTGCCCTATTTTAGAAGCACGCAGCTTGAGAATTCCGTGGGCGTGCCTTATGTGGTGAAATCACAGGTGCCAAAGCGAGCACGTAAGGTTACACAGTCTAGAGCAGTGACTCCTCCTAGAGCGCTCAGCCCTCCTAGAGCAGTGACTCCTCCTAGAGGGGTCAACCCGTCTAGAGCAGTGACTCCTCCCAGAGCGCCTATCCCTCCTACAGGACCGACTCCTGCTACATCCGCTGCTCGGTCTACATCGAGGAGGTCCGCAGGTTGCTTACCCCGTACTTGTGGAGAGACTGGTGCAGTGGATACTGCCACGGGCCCTACTAGTGGCCGACATCGTGGAAAACGAGTCAGGGCATCCACATCATCATCTAGTACGAGTGAGGGACATGTTTGTTGTCGCCACGTGGATAGGTATCGAGAGATAGCTCGGGAGGTAGCACAGGAGACTGCACGCGAGTCACGAGAGATAGCTCGAGAGGCAGCTCGGGAGGCAGCACAGGAGGCTGCACGCGAGACGTCCAGTCGCTTCATGGTTGAGCTAGAAAAGAGAATAGCCAAGTCGAATGAACGCGATGACACACTGTTCAATAAATTTAAAGACTTCATGACAGGGATGATCGAAAAGTTTGATGTGATGTCTAGGCGACATAATCGGAGGAATCGCAGCCACAGTCGCAGCCGCAGATCGGATCTGAGCCCCAAGCAGATGGTGTGTATCTTTAATTGTTAGTTTATTAATTTCAAAATGTTTTCTGTCATTGACTGAGTGAATTTATCATAGGTTGAGAAGATTCACAGCCGATCTCACGAGATAGAGTTAGTTCCTGAGCAGATTGAGAGGAGACAGACTAGTCGTGGCCAGGAGGATGTCATTCCGCATCTTGTGAGTCTTTTGTTTTTTAAATTATGTTGAATGCTTTGAAACATCATATATCATATACTAACTAACTTTAATGCAGGTTGAGGAGGTAGGTATAATCTCTGCACCTGTGGAAGAAATGGTGGAACCAGATGCGGATGATGAAAACCAGTGGAATCCTGCTAGTTGGGACCTGGAATCACAGAATAGTTCAGCTCGGCCTAGCATTTCTTCTCGGCCCAGTACTTCTTCTAGGCCTACACCTAGGTCAAGACTATCCGGAGATGGCACCTTGAGTATCTTCAAGCGTATAGAACTAGCTTATGAAGCCTTTCGAGCCAAGGGTCCTGATGCAAAGACAAAGGTTGGAGGGGTCAGGGTTTGCAATTGGATCTTGCATGGTTCGACTGTATAGAAGACATTGAATACCAGCTCGAGATGGCTGAAATGGATTTGTTACTGTGGACACTCCAGCGCAAATTATGGAAAGGGCGTCATCTGAGGGCTGGAAGAAATGATGCGAATACAGTCATTGTACAGTCAACCTTCTGGGTAAGTGTTTCTGCTAGTATTCCTAAATTGTCTCAAGGTGTTTATCATTTTTAAAAACTAATATGTGTGATTGTAGTATCGATTGGCGGATGAGTGGAAGAAATGTCATCCGGAAAACCTAAATGGAAAAACAGACTACTATCATGTATACTACTACCAAGACTGGAAGTGGAATGAGGATTTGATACATGAAATACAAGGGAAATTGCCATTTTCTCGTCCGTGGTGGAATGCTGATCGCGTAAGTAATTCAGTGCTTATTTGAATACCCAAGTACACGTACGACATTTGAGTGATGCTTTAATTTTTTACACCACTTATGTTTTCCCTTTTTAGGTCATCACGTGTTGTCTCATAAGTGGGCATTGGGTTACTGCACACATTGATCTCCGCCGCTGGAAAGTCTGGCTATATGACTCACTGTACCACACGATGAATGATCTGAATGATGAAGTCACGTATCACTACCGTGCCCGTCAGCTGTGGCCATTGATGAACATGCTCCCGCCACTGTTGCTGGCCAGCGGCTACTGGGGGCATCAGCGTCGACACATGATAGACCAGAAGTTGTGGTACGAGCGTGCTGACTTGCGGTATCAGTACAGACAGACTGATGGTGTCAGTTGTGGTCCTTTTGCGCTCATGCAGGTTGATCGCCTTATCTCCACCAAGCCACCGCCATTGTATTCGTCTACGGAGTTTGTGCAATCATACCGCCATCATTGTGCTGTTAGACTTTATCGATTCTGTCATGATATGTCATAGTTTACTTATTTTGGGAATCTAAGACGTAATCGTTTGGAATAGTCTATGGAGCTAGATTGAATATTATTTAGAATTGTGTTGGTAGTTAACTTCAATTAAAATAGATAAAATGAGAAATACAAACATAATCCGAATAACATCGAACATAAACTAAATAAAGCACAAACTTACATTACATGAAATTCAAATTAACTTTCATTAGCTCTCAAAGGGCAAGTTCTTCTGGAGTGGCCAATTTCACCACAAATCCCGCATCTTCTGGGTTGACGCTGCCCTTGGGTTGCATTTGCCTCCGAGGATTCAATAGCATGTGGGGCTGTACACTTGGACTTGTTATGTCCGGTACCTCCACATCTTGAACATACTTGCTGTCTTCTGGTCCTGGAGCTTGAACCTTCCATTGATGAACGGTACCGCCCCTCTTTTGGCCGTCCAGCTTGGCGAACCGCTATAGGAGGGAGGAGTGTGAAGGAGGCTTGCTGGAATGGAACAGTCCATTCATCATCGTTTGGTACGGAATAGACACGTTCATGATATGTAAGACACATGTTGACCTGTTTGTAATAGTACTCAACATAATCATATATGTTATGTCCAGCACACCTGCAAGCATATAGTTAAAAGATATTAGTAATAACTATAGATAATATAAATACAAACGACACATTTAAGAATGTATTTATAGAGGTACCGTATAGCAGCTGTTGCATGGGAGCAAGGCATCTGATCCAGCTGGAATTCTCCACAGTCACACGTACGATGTTGAAGATCAACCACAAAACTCCTCTCAGCATCCGCCACTGTGTAAGTATATGCAGTGGTTTGACGAGACATAAAGTGACGTCCCTTCTCAACTTGTTTGGACAGTTTTTGGAACGCTCCTTCTGTGATCACGTGATCCCTAGACACTGCCAGTTCCCGTCTCTTATCGAACCATCTCTCGGTCACGCTCCTGACGATCTCAATCAGTGAGCATATGGGCAACCTCCTAGCCCACAGCAAGCGTGCATTGAAAGATTCAGCCACATTAGATGTCATGAAAGCGTAACGACGCTTGGGAGATTGAGAACGGGCCCAATGATGAACACCTATACTTATTAGGCTCGTGTACGCAGCTTCATTCTTCGCAATCATTGACATATACTTGAGAAAACTCTCTTGTCTGTATGCATATGCAGCTTTCTTGAACGCAGCAATGAGATGCTTCCCGTGTCTCGCGTGATTCTTTGCTATGTGGTAATAGCAAAATCCGTGGTGGGCCTCTGGGTACACTCTGGCAACAGCATTCTTGATGTTTTGATGTTGGTCTGAAATAATCACCAAATCATCTCGAGTTCCAAATCCCATTCTGAAACGCTGCAAAAACCATGTCCATGACTCGTCATTCTCAATAGGACCCACACCAACAGCTAGTGGGAAACACCTCTCGTTACCGTCCTTTGTGACAGCGACAAACAGAACACCCTTGCTCTTCCCTTTCAGGTGCGTACCATCAACAACAACAACTGGCCGCATACACTGTCTGAATGTCGATATGCAAACTCCAAGTGCAACAAACATGAACTTGAAACGATGATCGCTCGTCCTGTGGATATCATACACGGTACCAGGATTGTTTGCCCTCAACGTGTATAGATATGCAGGAAGCATCTCAAAAGACTTGTCATGGCCACCGTAAACCATCTCTACAGCAAGATTCCTGGCACGTAGAGCGACACCGTACTCAACCTCAATACCATACTCTCTCAACAACTCGGCAATCATTGCTCTAGGCTTCAACACAGCACCCTCGTACCGTATCTTCTTCGAAAAATAGTCAGCCATCACATTCGAAGACATTTTTCTCGGCGCATTACGTGTCAAGTCAAGCCGACACGCATGATTATCCTTAAATTTTTGCACTCTCCATAATCCGTCCTTTTCTTTTGCATATAATCTAAAGTCACATATATCTTTTCTCTTACAGGTGAATTCCAGTCGGCTCTTAGTCGAACGTGAAACATAATACTCCACTTGCCGCTGCATGTGCCAGTTTCCCACAGCAATTAGCACATCATCCTTCTTCAAGAATGTATTCCCAACCGCAAGGTCCTCACCGGCCAACTCATCCTGCTCATCATCAATGATTGGGCTGTCGTCATCAGTGTGGCCCACAGGGATCATCCATCGAGTGACAGGCAGACCCTCTACAGTGGGACCTTCTTCATCAGGAGCAACAGTTTGAGAAGACATGTTGGGAGGACCACCCTGCTCTAGGATAGACACAAACTCATCAAGATTCCCCGTCTCACGAATCCATTCACAGAACTCAGAAATTTGAGTGCGCCGTAATTCACTCTCATAGCTATCATCATCATCTTCATCCTCTTCAGCGGACGACTCATCCATCTCGTGATCCGGATCATGTGTATATACAAATGGAGGCACTTCACTTGTTGTTGGAATTTCTTGAATACTCTTCTGTGTAACATACACCGTAGGCTCATCTTGCTCTTGGACTAAGCGAATTAAATCAACATCTGTCTTAATTAGCCCCTTCAATTTTCTTCCATCACCTGCCCTAGTCAAATAATTCAACGTATACGAAGTAGTGCTTGGAGATGTCTCCATAAAGTCATAAATCTCCTGTATCAAACTATCACGAGATAACGAATTGAATGGAAGGTGCACCACTTGATCTTCACCATCTAAGTACTCTAATCTCTCCCATCTACCACTGTGTTGTACAACTACACGTTGCCAAGCCATCTGCAGATCAAGAAGTATGATTCTAGTTAAAAAAAATATAAATGTTTCTAAGTCATCATTAAGTTCTTTCGACTTATTATAAGCTGCATCGAAAGAAACGAATTTCAAAAACTTATTATTAACCATTAATCTAGCTAGGACACAAGGAAAGTAGATCAGCTCGTTGTCAATTCTATTTTAAATTTTTTAGAGAATACCGTTATAACTTGTAAGAATTAATTTAGCTGTCGATGAGTTTATAGACGAATGTACAAATATATCTCTCCCTTTTATCATATGTATACTAATAAACTCAATTTATAATTTTTGTCCTTTTTATCTCATATTTTATAAGGCTGAGTAGAAATTTGATTAAATAAAAAACAACTGAATTAAAGTATTTGGTTTAATATCACGATTGGTAGTCTTTGTTGTGATAAAAGTATTTATTTATATATAGTGCATAGATGAATTAATTCGTCAACTTAAGTTTATAGTTTCCATTACAAATGGATCGTGACTTTGATTTTACAATAGGTTTAGAATTTTGAAGACATGGTTCTTTCTTTTAATTTTAAAATTTATTAGCTCAAGTCGTGTCTGTTTTGTTATGTGTATTTAGTTTAAGAGTCGACGGATTATGCTTTATGTTTGAGAATTAACTAGTAAGAGTCGACGGATTATGCTTTATGTTTGAGAATTAATTAGTTAAAATTGGATTGCTTGTGTTAGTATATTTATAACTAAATAAATACTATCATCTATCATACAAATAAGGATAAAGTATTAAGATTAGCAAGTTTATTTAATTAATCATAGATTAGTATAAAGGATTAAATCTACATGGTGGACAACCGTGTAGTACACGGTTGACCGTGTAATTTCTTTTTTTTTTCACTATTTTAATATTTTTTTTCTTATTGGCAGTAGGTATGGATGTTCATATATAGATGCTAATCTATTTTTAACATCTTACAATTAAATTAAAAAGTTAAAAAATGTATTTCCTAGCCTAATCATTTAAGAGACAAAACTCTTTTCTAATACGAAATATAATGTTGTTGATTATCACATTTCAACCGAATGATTATGATTTTTACAATATTTTTCCCATAAATGATAAAATCTAAACAATTTAAACCATAAAAACAAAAACAAAAACAAAAATTTGAACATACCTTGCAATGTTTCCACCTTTTCGAAGTTTCTCGTTTCCAACCTTTCTACCAAAATCGTCCCAAACTTTTCGACAAAAGAGTATAATGGATTTGAAGTGCTAATTTTTCCTTAGTCAACAACTATTATGCTCATTTGGTGTGTGTTATTTAATACCGCTCATTTAAAATTCAACTACAAACCACTGTGAGCATTGAATGTGAGCTTTGAACGTATTTACAAAATTTACATTTTCATTGAAATCCAACTACCCAAGACTGTGAGCTTTCAAATTAATTAATTCATTGCATCTCATTTATTATATTCTAATTAGCCGTGTACAAAACTTTACATTTTAAATTTTTAGTCGTGTACGAAATTTTTGACCGTGTATAAAATGTTTGGCCGTCTACTTTAAATTTTTTTGGGCCGTGTACAAAAAAATTTCGGCCGTGTACAAAAATTTTTGTGGTCGTGTACAAATATTTTTTTGGCCGTGTACAAAATCTTTTTGGCCGTGTACAAATATTTTTTGGCTGTGTACAAATATTTTTTTGACCGTGTATACAAATATTTTTTTGGCCGTGTACAAAATTTTTTGGGCCGTGTACAATTTATCTTGGCCGTGTACAATGATCTTTGGGCCGTGTACAAATTTTTTGGGGCAAAATTTTGGGCCGTGTACTTAAAAATAAATTAAATTTGCCCTTGTATAAATTTTACCGTGTACAAAAAATTAGGCGTGAAGAATTGCTCGACCGTGTATAAATTTTTTTGTATAAATTTTCACCGTGTATACATTTTGACCGTGTATAATTTTTTTTCCTCAATATCGTGTACATTCTTTATTTTTGGACCCACCGCATGACATCTTTGACTTTTCAAATATTTAGAAAGGGCAAATTAAACTTTTACGTATTTGTTTGGTTAGAAAAGAACACTTCAAAATTCTAGGTTAGAAAAGAATATCACAACTTCATTTTGGTTACTTTAAAATTTCTCCCATTAATATATATACAACCCCATTTCAAAAGTTGACAAGATTTCTGAGGCCACCTACCCCAATTCTCATCTCAACTACAAATGGCTGTTTGAATAACTGGTAGGTAGAACAGAATCTTATGTTTCACTCCCAGTTTCATCTCTTAATCAATTCATTAGGGTATATCTCTGTTTGCGATTCATTAATGCCGATTTGAAGGAGAATCGGTATTTTGATGCGCTGAGTTCGTGGTTTTTGTTTGGTAGGTGGGCTATGTTTTATTTCAATTTTCCTCTGTTGTTTGTCATATGGATTTGTTGGGCTGCCTTGTTTTTTCTATTATCCGAGGGTTTGGATTATTTGATGTGAATTTCTTGTGATTTCATGAAATTGTATGTAAAAGATTGGATCTTTTTTAGGTTCTTTTAGCTTACTTACACTATTAAGGTAAGATTTCTGATTGGGGTTTATGTTATTTGCAGAAGATAAACTTAGACTTTGTTAGCTGTGGCTTCATTTTCTTGGAACTGTGATTTAATAATCTTGGAATAAGGAGTTACATATCATGGAGGCTAGAGTTTCCTCAGGCTTGCAATTATCCAATTGGGTAAACCCAGAAAAGATTGCAAGAAAACCGACGGGTTCTCTGCAGTTCTTCCTGATGCATGGGGGGAAACGGTTGTATCATGTGCCAGTTTCTCGTTGTCCTCATGCTAAAGAACGATTCCACAGATTTGTAACTCTAAAGGTCTCGTGTTCTGCTGAAAATCGTAAAGGTAGTAGTGAAACATAGACTCTCTTTTGTTGGTGGTTTTGTCATTTGGCTTGAGTGTAACAATTTACTCTTTTGTGCCAAGAGATTGTCACTTGATTTGTTGGTTATTCAAATATTACGTAGTCGGAGTATCAACCATTGATTGGTGTTGCCAGACTGACTGAGCATTCGAGCAACGTGCACTTAAAGCTTTGGAAGTTCTCTTTAGCATCCTTTTAATTTGAAAGTCATTTCTTGATACCCCAGGACTTTGCTGCATTCTTCACTTCCTGAAAAAAACTGCTTTTTCCGTACTAGTAAATGGCCTTGTGTGATTTACCTGAACCGTGGATTTTGTCACAAAAGCTCATTGTTGGATTTGGGAAGAAGAAGTATATCTGACTTCATTGTCTCTGTGATGCTCCATCACTATAGAAAACTTAGTTTATGTTCTTGCAGTAATTGCACACTAACATCTTTCAGTGTTCTCTGTTTTTTAGCTTCAGTGCTGGAATCTGAAAGTTCTCCAGCATTCTTTGATGAGTCAGACACCATAAAGGCAAGTTCGTGTAGCAATTTCTTCCATTTACTAATGTACAAATTGAGTGAAACCTCTTTAGTATGCAAGCAGCTGCCTTGACTTGTATGCATATTGATTGGCCCACTAAAAATGTGTTATTTCTCGACTAAATGAACTCTTGAATCGGATTTTGATTTAGTGCTGCTGGCCTATTGCAGAATAAAGCTGAAGAGGTAGAACCATATCTAGATGGTCGTTGTATATATCTTGTTGGTGGGTAAACATATTTACATATCAATTTTCGGAATCAGTATATCAGTTGCTTAAGATCGTTTGCCTTATAATAGGAATTTTTCTATGTCGCAGGAATGATGGGATCCGGAAAAACAACGGTGGGCAGGGTTTTGTCAGAAGCCCTTGGATATTCATTTGTTGACTGGTTAGCTCCAAATGTTACTTATGTTCCTTATAAGACAAGACAAGATATATAGGAAAACTCAATGAGAATGGTTTTGTAGCAACTCAATGATTCTAGTTGGTTGTTTAATCTGAGGATATCTATGGCTTGACGATGATTTGTTTCTTGTAATGCTACCTGTGAATGTTACAGTGATGTACTGATAGAGGAGGCTGCTGGTGGAAGTACCGTGGCAGAAATATTCAAGTTACATGGTGAGGGCTTCTTCAGAGAAAATGAGGTTAGCCAGCGCTAAACAGTTTTTTCCTCCTATTAATGAGTCGTTTACATGCCCTACAAATGAACGACTCAATATTTATATTATTTGTCTTCGTTTGACACTCGATAATGCTTCTATTGTCCTTAAAATGGTCTCTTATCTTGCGCTTCCATGGTCATTCATCAGTATGAATGGTTTAGCAAGAATAGAAGAAATTATATTTTGAGTATCTCTTCTTGGGAATTTCCTAAATATTTAGACCCACTTATTCCTCTTCTGCATGTCTTACTTGCATCTTCTAATGGATGAATAAAAACTTATATTCTAGTTACAACGGGATTCTTGATCGTATTTATTAAAATGGTCTGCTAACTTGTAAGGGAATATATTTTCAAGCTAAATGCTAATATATACATAAAAGGAATCGGCCCGGAACTAGGAACCACGACATTGCAATGGTATACTAGTTAGTTGATTTTCTTCCTGAGTATTCTAGCCATGTTTAGATTAGTTAATCGTTTGTTTAGTTGGCTAAAGAATTTCCCTAGGATGCAACTCTAGGGACCTAATACATGTTGAAGCTGCTCAAATCTTGTCCATTTTCACTGACTTGAGGTTGAACTTTCGCTCGTTTGCCCTTCCAGACTGAAGTTTTGAAGAAGCTGTCTCTGATGCATCGGTTAGTTATTTCAACAGGCGGGGGTGCAGTTGTACGGCCGATCAATTGGTAACAATATGTGAAGTAGTGGGATTTTTTGAAAAAAATTTGGTCTGATTCATAGTTTGAAATGATGATTGCTTCTGCATGGCAGGAGACACATGAATAAGGGTATCAGTGTCTGGCTGGATGTGCCGTTGGACGCCTTAGCTCGTAGAATTGTAGCTGTCGGAACCGGTTCTCGCCCCCTCTTGCATCATGGAGATGGAGATCCTTATACTAAGGTAGTGTTTCACTTTTTGTCTATTATCGTGAAGAAACTGTCAATGATTCGCTCTCGGATTTGTGTGTGTAGACCATGAAGAGACTATGTACCCTTTTCGAAGAGAGGGGCGAAGCGTATGCCAACGCTGATGTGAGAGTTTCTCTTGAAAGTAGGGTCTCAACTCTCCATGATTCTTTGACTTGTTTTTTCTTGTTCTCTTCTTATTACACTAGCTTATGACAATGCGTTACATATGTTGTAATAGACATTGCAGCCAAACTTGGATATGAAGATGTAACTGATATCTCTCCAACTGCAATCGCAATTGAGGTTTGTCTCCTTCGTTTACTAGATTTAATCCCATCTAATCTTGTATATTTGATGAATGTAGCTAATCTAACTATGTTCGTCTCGTCCCGTCTCGTCTCTTCTCTAGGCGCTTATACAAATCGAGCATTTATTGACGAGAAAATAAAAACAATGCTCGGCTTTTTTTTTATCGGCTGGGGATCATGTTCGATTCGAGTCTCGTAGAAATGGAGCGTGTGTGGCGGGGTGAGTGGCTGTGTCGATTTTTCAGCTTCGAGGCATGGCATGAATAATGTGAAAGAACTTAGGCTTCATGCCTTCATCAATTAAGTTATAAGTCGTTGTAAACTTGTAGTCATGTTGTTCTAGTGAACTAATTTATCTTTTTTTTTTCTTTTTTTTTCCTATCAGAACTAATTTAGCTTCATGTTGCTTTATTTCTTTGTAAATTGTACAATTTGTGCTTTCTATTTGTTAGTTTATCGATTTTGTTTGTTTCTTCGCAAACGTAATTAATACCCCTTCATATTCATATTCATAAAGATTGACGTCTTAGGTTTTATAATAAAAACTAAAATTAAAATTTTTTAAAAAAATGCGACAAATATCCCTCATTTCTCTATTAAATTATAGAGTTAATTACAATTTAATTCTAACGTTGGGATATTTTAATAAAAATAACTGAACGCTTAATAATAATAATTTAATTCTCAATGTTTGAACATTTTAACAGTAATGATCCGATATTTTAGATTAAAATATATATATATATATATATATTTTCTCTAGCTCACTTGAGAGTAAATTTGATCGAAATCGACCGAAATAGTATTTTCATCGAAAATGTTAGGTCATTTATGTTAAAATATTCAAACATTGATTTGTTTTTGTGAAAACCTTCAAACTAAATTGTAATTAGCCCTAAATTATATTTTTCTAATATATTTTAAATTCTCCTCATTGTAATATGCATGCATTCGGATCTCTTCTTAATTTCCTTAACATATTCATGGAGGATATTTTATAAGGGTAAAATTTGGGGTAGTCTTAAAAAAGGTAAAACATTGAATAATTTACGACAAAATTAGGAGGGTTAAAACATCAAACTTGAAACTTGAGGGAATGTGAAATTTTCCAAATATTTATCTTTCAATATTGCTAGTTTGGTCAATAGATTGCTAAGCATGTTTAATGTGAAAAATACAATGAAGAAAAATACAATCAAGCAAAAAACAATTGGAAATATTAACAATCAAGAAAGAGGAAATATGTTCAACAAGTTGTTCAATAACTAAACATACACCATTTGCAGAAAAGAATCCATCATCTCTTTAATCACCAACATGCATAAACCATAAAATGAAATAGAAAAAGATACCAAGAGGGAGCATCAACAACTTAGAAGCATACCTCCAGCTCCGGTCATCCATCCGGCCACCACCACTGCAGCAAACTCGACATTGTACCAATCAACCCTCCACCAACTAACATCATAAACCCTAAACCCTCAACAGTCCATTCCATTCCAACTTCTGGCACAAATCAAAACTCAACAGCCAAGCAATGGGAGATTGTAGCCCCTTTAGGAACAACAAGAATCACATCCAACCTCAAAATCGCGCCACTCAGCCCTCCATCGGCATCCCTCTCCACCTCAATCTCTGCACACATTATCTCCACCTCCTTCTCCTTCCCATTCCCTTTCCCTTCCCACACCACACACAACTTCCCATCCAAATTCACCATTGTCGAACTGCACAAGAACTTGGGCAGCCCTTTCTCCACCCCTCTCAACTCCTTCCACACATCCCCCTCCACATCATACCCCCTAATCTTCCCCAAATAATCATAGCAATACAGCACATTGTCCACCACCGCCGCCCGGCCCCTCCACCCCAAATCCAGCCTTTTAGGCACATTCCCCCACCCCCCTCGCCCGATGTCAAGAACCACACCGCCTCTATCCGCCATTGCATAGAACTTACTCCCGATCACCGCGCTCGCGTGCATCCACTTATCCCTCAGCTCAATCTCACTCGGAATCGCACACCACAACCCCGTCTCCGGATCAAAAACCTCCGCCCAGTTAATCGACCGCGACCAATTATCAATATTGCAACCGCCCATTACATATATCTTCCCGCTGAATTCCCCCGCCGCAGAAAATTCCCGAGCTACCCTCATTCTAGGCCCCATTTCCCAATTATTTGACCTACAATCGAATATCCACACATTATTCGACGGAATATCGTTAATCGAGCCACCGATTACGTATATTTTGGGGCCTAGTGCCAAAATTGATGATCCGACGGGGTGATGGGGGATTGAGGGGAGAGGAGTGAAGGTGCGGCTGGAATTTTGGGGACTTCGCTCAGAATACCAGCGGAAGGAAGCGCCGATGCGGAGATTTAGGTAGAGAGAAGACTGAGACGTGCGAAGGAGGGATCGGGTGCGGAAGAGTTCCGGCGAATTGACGGTGGCGCGCCACGATTTCGAGACTAGAGAGAGAAATGGGTGGCGGAAGCGGGGCACTCTGGCAAGGATTTGGAGTGAGATGTCGTCTGGGAGGTTCTGGATCAGTGGCGGTAGAGGTGGTGAAGCTGTGGTTGCGGAGCTGGGGGCGGCGGTTTGCTCCGCCATTGATGAGAGAGTGAGAATTGAGCGAGCTGCTAGAGAGAGAAAATTTGATCCAATTGGGCCGTGGTCTAAATTCTAATTAATCCCTTATTAAATTTTTCGAACCTTTTTTTTTTTCTGCCGTTTAAATTCGATTCGATAAATATTTGTTATGTTCAAATTTAACTTGAGTTCGGCTCGTGAAATGTTCAAAAATTTACTAATTCAACTAAGCTCAAATGCTCGAAAAAAAATCTCGTTTAATTTACATATTTAAGCTCGAGCTCGAAAAAAAAAAGGAGCTTATTTAATTTATATGTTTGAAATATTTATAATATTCATGAAGATGTTTGTGAACATGTTCGATTAAGTTCGAGATCGAACAAGTTTTCGAGCTGAATAATACTATATTCGAGCTCGGCTCGATAAGAAAAATAAACGAACTTTAAACAAATTTTTTCGAGTCCAACCACTCGGGGGGCGACACTGTTCATTTATAACCTTATTCATACACAACATTAACAGTATTAGTTGAAAAAAATCAAATGGTTTATATGTAGTAAGGGAAACGAGATCATTTGTCACAATTCATGTTGCATTTCCTATTTCAATTCTTTAATTTAAAAAAAATATATATTTTTTAATTTTTAATTTATTATGATTTATTTTAATTTTAATTTTCTATTTAAGGTTCATCATTTCCCGATTAGGGTATATTAAAAAAATTAAAAAATTAGTCATGGGATAAGAAATGCAACACGAATGAGAATAGGGGATCTGATCCGATAGTAAAGAAAGCCCATTATTTTATTTTATTTGAATTACAAGCCCAGCATGATTTGGGCTAACCCATCAAAATTGGCCTTGAACTGTGAGAAAATTTACAAATAAAATTTATTTATTTTTTCCATTATTATCGGAGAATGATCAATATATATTCACTGTAAATTCTAAATTATTCGCTTCAACAATTTTAACAACGCGAGGGATTGAAATCTTCTGTTACACTCCGTATTATACTTTCAAATTATGAATTTTTCTTGTATTTTTTTTTCTTTAATTTTATTTTTTTATGATTTAGTTTAATTTTAAGATTGTGTTTAGGATTCACCCAACCCAATTAGAGTTTATTATTATTTTTTAATATTTAATTTTTAATTTCTAATTAATAATTCATTATTATGGTTTATTTTTAAAAAAATTATGTTTTGTAATTTTTTTAATTGATAAAAGTTGACTATGATTATTTATGTTATAATTAATCTTTGTTTTATGATAAATATTATTAAAATCATAAATTTGATAATGAAACACAGAGTGAAACACAAGAAAGTGTAACAGGAAATTCAACCCCAATGTGAGACGATTAAATTTTTAAAATTTTCACTGCCTCAAGGGGTTATTTTATTGTTGTGTGTAATTTTCCATACACAGTAAATTAATAATATGTACCATATGATATTTTTTTTTCTTTTCTTTGACAAAAAATATCTATTATTATAGATTTAAAACCCATTTTCCCATATCCTTCGTTCTAAATTGGAAACTTCGGCATTCCACCCCCTTTAATTTTAAGTAAGTTTTTCCTTACACATCAAATTATTCTAATTAACATTTTTTAGGTTTAGAACAACATGTTGCAATAGGGCATTTAAGTTAGTCTAATTTATTTCTATCAACATGCATGCATGTTATATAAAGGGTTAATTGTCATAAAATTCATCACTTTTGAACGAATTTGCAATTTAAACATGTCTTTTAAAACATTGCAATAATAATCCAACCTTTTAATCTGAACGTAGCAAAATAGACATATATCATCATTATAAAATGTTAATTAACGATTGAAAATCTAGCGTTTGTACAGTAGAAATCCTCATTTTCAACAACCCTAAACCGAATTCACGAGGAAAAAATTATTTCTACGCCATAATTCTGATCGTCGTAAAATTGTTAGAACTGTCGAATTTCCCTACAAATCAAAATGTTGAGTTATTATTGCAACGTTTTAAAAGTCATATTAAAATCGCAAATTCGTTAAAAGGTGGTTTATTTTTATTTTTTTTTGCAACTAACCCTTATATTATTGTAACGCCCCAGTCCCACTAGGACCAAAACGTCACCAAAAACATACGTACATGCTTACGTGATAAATGTTTTTCAAGAAATTAAATTAACCTTAAAAATAATTTGTAAACGGGCAGCACCTCAATTTAAAAATGTTCAAACCACACACTCAGGTGCTTTCAAAATCAACTTTCAACAAAGCTTTTCGAAATCATTAACTCACACATAACCAAATTATGACCTGTCAACAAGCAATATACATAACCAATCAGGTCACACGTTTAAAAGTTCAACAGTCAACCCTTCTGTACATTCAAATATTTGTATGCAATCAAAAACTGACCACTGAGGTCAATAACTTTCAAACTTAAAAGTTTTGCAGAGTATTGGCAGAAGTATTTAATATTTAAATACTAATGAGTTTAAAGATGGTTTTAGCAAAAACCACACAAGGATCAACCTTCAAACCCACTTCAGCACCTCATCATCAACCAACTCGAACTCCAGGACCTGAAAAATATTTGAAAATATTTGGGTTGAGTGCCAGAAAACACTCAGTGGGCATTAACATTCGTCCAAGACAAACTTTCATGCTTTAAAACTGTTATACTGCATAAATCATGGAAAATAACCATGAACATTCTTTATAACAAAGTTTACTCTTCTTCATTGGATGAGAGACCCTATGTGATCACATGATACTTTACGGTTACTTATCTAGACATTTAGTCACAAAGTAAACCATCTTGCTTGTAAGTCGGAATTCCTCTATGCATGAAGTCTCAACACATCCAATCATTGCGTAAACAATGTTATTAAAACATTTAACATACTTTTCATGGACGAATTTAAAACATAGTTGTGAGTTATAGAAAAACCCACCTGGATAATCTCAAAGTGCAGTGAAATTTGTATGCGATGCTACTATACTTCTCGATCATCTCGACCTATAAATTTTGAAATTTTCAATTTAGAATTCCTCAAATAGGTCCATAAGGGTAATAACTTAGATCCTAGATAAATTAAATATGAATTTCCTATGTCTTGGGATCGTTTGGAATTGAAATGAAGTCAAACGGGCGAATAATGCGCATTTGACGGACTAAGTCAATTGAGTGACTCTATTTAAGAATTTATTGAACTTTTGGAGGACGAATTGAACAAATACAAAAGATGAATTGGATTAAATTCAATGACTAATAGGAAGCTTGGTTTAATGCCTAAGAGTGAATTATAATATATATATTTTTAATTTCTTTCGGGACAAAATATAATTTAGAAATTATAAGACCAAATAACATTTTCTAAAAATCCTAATTTAACTCTAAGTAATAAATTTGAACTGATAAAAAAAAATATGAATTTGGGAGTTGGGTTCATTTAATATATTATGGGCAAAACTTGAGAATTGATATATCAAATAATATTGGTTTAAAAAGAATTTGGAAATAATGGAGATAAAACTTATAACATGAAGTTACAACGACGTTAAAAAAAATTAAAACTTAAATAATCAAATTAACCAAAAATTAAATCGAAAGAATACTTCAGTACTAAGAATCTCACCTTAATTTTTCTTCCTTTTTCTTCCGATTTTCTTCCTTGAATTTTTTTTTTTTCTTCGTTTATTTTTCTTTTCTTTTCTTTTCTTTTTTTTTTTCTTTTGATTAACCACTGCCGAACACCCCCCTCCATATTATATATATACATACAGCATAAATATATGTAGGACATGTGTACTATATATATGTACACTAATCCATTTTAACTTCTACACAAATGGCCATTTTTTATTGGTTTTATTATTTTATTATTATTTTTCTTCTTACCTAAGCAACCTTCCAAATTTACACACACATTTCTACACTTTAGCTAACGTATATTTAATTGAAAGTTGTAGCAATTATCCCAAATGAAAGAAAAATAAAATTCCTTCTTCCAATTATTTACTTAAATGACTAGGCCCACTTAATGATATATGTATAATAATAAGGGAATTAGTTGGAAGTGGGCCTAAATGAATGGGCTGAAGATGGGTTTGAGTTGGGCTGAAAGTGAATTGATTATTTGGGCTTGAGTTTATAATACTGGTCATGATAAATTTGGCTTAAATTATCACATGCAATAAATTTCATTGGAAACTCAATTGAAATCCGATTTAGATGATCTTGATATCAAAACAATCCCATTAATGTCCAATTTTTTTTAATATGAACTCGATTATTGATTAGAAAACTCAACTAAGGTCCAGACTTTTCTTAGTTTTATTGTGCCTCTAAGCCCATAATTAACTAGTCAAAATAAATTGGTTCCAATTTCATGAAATTTCTAACTTATAAAATAAATTTAAATACTATATTTTTTTTCAGGGTGTTACAATTATATAAAACACATTTGATGTTGTACTAACTAATGGAGTAGATATGATCCTATACATAATATATATATATATATATGCATACACCAAATTTGTGAATTAAAAGTTAGAACAAAATGTATACTTCTCCAAAACAGAATAGTTGAAATAATGAATTTGTGACACTGGAATATATATCACCAATCATAAAAAACTAATACATATCACCAATCATAAACTTTAACATTCTCAAGGTAAAAACCATCTTCCTTAACCAACCACCTGCATCTAAAAATAACATGTCCATCAATAGGGAAGCAACCTTCACTAAGTTTATTATTGAAAACATCATGAGCCACATTCTTCCCCTCCCACCTAAATCTGCAGAAAAACAACGTTGTCGAGAAAAAATTCATGCGAAAACTCCAGTTAAAATCGCAGGTTCTAGCAAGTGAATGGTTCCCAAGATCGTCGTCTCCGGAGGCACAATGAATCAACAACGGATTGTTGCTGCTGCTCGGGAGGTTGTTGACGATGTGAACGGTGTATTTGCTGCCGATGTCATCCGCCTCGACTTCTTTTCTGGGAATTGAACGCTCACAAGTTATTATTGCAGGGTCTATTATTTCTTCTCCGGTTACACTAGGTATCAGGAAGTCGCCTAGGGTTAGTGAGAGAATCAAGAGAGAAAAGAGAGTGTTCTTTGTGGTGGATGATGATGATAGATATCTCATGTTCTTCATCCTGCTCTTGCTGCAGATGGTTGTATGTTTTTTGAAGTAATGTTGCAGAGATTTATAGTTGTAGGAAGCTACGTGGTGGTTGCATGGAGATATTATTTAATTTAAAGCGGTTTTCTTCAATTAGAAAATTAGATTAATTTTATGTATTAGATTACTATTCAAGAGTTTGTTGCTATCTTTATTAGATTTATAGATTCTTTATTTAATGTAATTTCTTTATATATGTTATACCAATTTAATTAAAGAATTTATTTTGTACCATTAGTAATTTAGGGATGGAAGTAGGTTAAACTAACTGACACGGCTTCGGTCCGACCTACTTCTTAAAGAACATAAACAAAATATGAAAAATAATTGAATCCTAAAAACATAAACATACCACGTAAAAAATATATAAGAGGCAAAAACTATGAACATTCATATGATACGTGTTTCTACTTTAATTGGTGCTTGTAAGTATTCTAACTGATACTTAACATAATAATTCATATTACTTGTATAAACTTTTAAATCAAACACTTAAAATGAACATATTTGAACAGTTATTGAAAATAGAAAACACAATAAATGACATAGAAAACAAATCAGATGCAAAATGAACTGTGATTTGATACTTATTTTCAATTCTACTGGTACATATAAAGAGATATTCTTATTCAATATATTTCATAGTATATATCTAACTAAAACACATATAGAAACATCATTTATGATTTCAAAAATAAAAATAAAAAATCACTCTGAACAAAATACTTAACATTACTCGTATAATTTTCAATCAAATAATTAAATGAACATATCTGGACATTCAATGAATACAAAAAAAAAAAGAACTCAGACAAAATATAAAAAATGACTGAACCATAAAACATAAACACACCACTTAAAAATATATATAAAATGCAAAATCAAAAATTTAGCTTGAGTTCGGCTCGTGAAATGTTCAAAATTTACTAATCGCGCCGAGCCCAAATGCTCGAAAAAAGGCTCGTTTACTTTACATATTCAAGCTCGAGCTCGAAAAAAAGGAGTTTATTTAATTTATCTGTTTGAAATATTTATAATATTTATGAAGATGTTTGTGAACATGTTTGATTAAGTTCGAGATTGAATAAGTTTTCGAGCTGGCCGAGCTGAATAATACTATGTTCGAGCTCGGCTTGATAAGAAAAATAAACGAAATTCAAACAAATTTTTTCGAGTCGAGACGCTCGGGGGGCGGCATTGTTCATTTATAACCGTATTCATAAAAATTAATAGTATTAGTTGAAAAAAAATCAAAATAATTTATATGTAGTAAGGGAAATGAGATCATCTGTTACAATTCATGTTGCATTTTCTGTTCCAACTCTTTAATTTAAGAAATTAGTTTTTAATTTATTATAATTTATTTAAATTTAAATTTTCTATTTAATGTTCATCATTTCCCGATTAGGGTATATTAAAAAATTAAAAATAAATTAAAAAAATAGTCACGGAACAAGAAATGCAACACGAATGAGAATAGGGGATCTGATCCGATAGTAAGAAAAGCCCATTATTTTGTTTTATTTGAATTGCAAGGCGCAGCATGATTTGGGCTAACCCATCAACCAGCTCACAATCGTGCTATTTTTTATAATTCAAAAGAAAATTGGCCTTGAACTGTGAGAAAATTTACAAATAAAAATTATTTATTTTTTCCCATTATTATCGGAGAATGATCAATATATATTCCACTATAAATTCTAAATTATCCGCTTCAACAATCTAACAACGCGGGGATCGAAATTTCCTGTGACACCCCGTGTTACACTTTTAAATTATGAGTTTTTTTTTGCATTTTTTTTATTCAATTTTTTTTTATGATTTAATTTAATTTTATGATTGTGTTTAGGTTTCACACAACTCAATTAGGGTTTATAATTATTTTTTAATATTTAATTTTCAATTTCTAATTAATACTTCATTATTATGATTTATATTTTAAAAATTATGTTTTATAATTTTTTAATTCATTTATTTTGTTGATAAATGTTGACTAATTTATTTCTATCAACATGCTTGCATGTTATATATAGGGTTAATTTTCATAAAATTCATCACTTTTGAACGAATTTGCAATTTAAACATGCATTTTAAAACATTGCAACAATAATCCAACCTTTTGATATGTAGCAAAATACACATATATCCTTATAAAATTTTAATTAGCCATTGAAAAACTAGCGTTGTACAATAGAAATCCTCATTTTCAACAATCCTAAACCGAAAAAATTATTTCTACGCCATTATTCCGATCGTTGTAAAATAGTAAAAATTGTCGAATTTCCCTACAAATCAAAAGGTTAGATTATTATTGCAATGTTTTAAAAGTCATATCAAAATGACAAATTCGTTAAAAGATGGTTAAGTTTATTTTTTTGGCAACTAACCCTTATACTATATAAACACACATTTGATGTTATACTCATAATTAATGGAGTAGATATGATCATATACATAATATATACGTGTGTGTGCGTGTGCATACACCAAATTAGTGAATTAAAAGTTAAAACAAAATGTATATATACTTCTCCAAAACAGAATAGTTGAAATAACATATAGATTAATGGATTTGTTACACTTGAATATATATCACCAATCATAAAAAACTAATACACATTACCAATCATAAACTTTAACATTCTCAAGGTAAAAACCATCTTCCTTAACCAACCATCTGCATCTAATATTATGTCCATCAATAGGGAAGCAACCACCACTAAGTTTATCAGTGAAAACATCATGAGCCACATTCTTTCCCTCCCATCTAAATCTGCAGAAAAACAACGTCGTCCAGAAAAAATTCATGCGAAAACTCCAACTAAAATCACAAGTTCTAGCAAGCGAATGGTTCCCAAGATCGTCGTCTCCGGAGGCACAATGAATCAGCAACGGATTGTTGTTGTTGTTCGGGAGGTTGTTGACGATGTGAACGGTGTATTTGCCGATGTCATCCTGTTCGACTTCTTTTCTGGGGATTGAACGCTCGCAAGTTATTATTGCAGGGTCTATTATTTCTTGTCCGATTACATTAGGTATCAGGGAGTCGCCTAGGGTTAGTGAGATAATCAAGAGAGAGAAGAGAGTGTTCTTTGTAGTGGATGATGAGGATAGAGATCTCATGTTCTTCATCTTGCTCTTGCTTGCATGTTTTTTGAAGTAATGTTGCAGAGATTTATAGTTGTAGGAAGGAGCATGGTGGTTGCATGGAGATATTATTTAATTTAAAGCGGTTTTCTTCAATAAGAAAATTAGATTAATTTTATGTATTAGATTACTATTCAAGAGTTTGTTGATATCTTTATTAGATTTATAGATTCTTTATTTAATGTAATTTCTCTATATATGTTATCCCAATTTAATTAAAGAATTTATTTTGTACCATTAGTAATTTAGGGATGGAAGTAGGTTAAACTAACTGACACGGCTTCGGCCCGACCTACTTTTTAAAGAACCTAAACAAAATATGAAAAATAATTGAATTCTAAAAACATAAACATATCACGTAAAAAATATATAAGGGGCAAAAACTATGAACATTCATATGATACGTATTTCTACTTTAATTGGTGCTTGTAAGTATTCTAACTGATACTTAACATAATATATAATTCATATTACTTGTATAAACTTTTAAATCAAGCACTCAAAATGAACATATTTGAACAGTTATTGAAAATAGAAAACACAATAAATGACATACTAAACAAATCAGATGCAAAATGAACTGGGATTTGATACTTATTTTCAATTCTACTGATGCATATAAAGATATATTCTTATTCAATATATTTCATAGTATATATCTAACTAAAACACATATAGAAACATCATTTATGATTTTAAAAATAAAAATAAAAAATCACTCTGAACAAAATACTTAACATTACTCGAAATATTTTCAATCAAACAATTAAATAAACATATCTAGACATTCAATGAATACAAAAAAAAAGAACTCAGACAAAATATGAAAAATGATTGAATCCTAAAACATTAACACACCACTTAAAAATATATATAAAATGCAAAATCAAAAATTTAGCTTGAGTTCGGCTCTTGAAATGTTCAAAAATTTAATAATCGAGCTGAGCTCAAATGCTCGAAAAAAAATGCTCGTTTAATTTACATATTCAAGCTCGAGCTAAAAAAAAAGGAGTTTATTTAATTTATCTGTTTGAAATATTTATAATATTCATGAAGATATTTGTGAACATGTTTGATTAAGTTCGAGATTGAATAAGTTTTTGAGCTGGCCGAGCTGAATAATACTATGTTCGAGCTAGGCTTGATAAGAAAAATAAACAAACTTCAAACAAATTTTTTCGAGTCGAGCCGCTCGGGGTGCGGCATTGTTCATTTATAACCCTATTCATAAACATTAATAGTATTAGTTGAAAAAAAATCAAAATGATTTATATATAGTAAGAGAAATGAGATCATCTGTTACAATTCATGTTACAACTCTTTAATTTAAAAAAATATTTTTTAATTTTTAATTTATTATGATTTATTTAAATTTAAAGTTTCTATTTAATGTTCATCATTTCCCGATTAGGGTATAGTAAAAAAATTAAAAATAAATTAAAAAAATTAGTCATGGAATAAAAAATGCAACACGAATGAGAATAGGGGATCTGATCTGATAGTAAATAAAGCGCATTATTTTGTTTTATTTGAATTGCAAAGCCTAGCATGATTTGGGCTAACCTATCAACCAGCTTACAATCGTGTTATTTTTTATAATTCAAAAGAAAATTGGCCTTGAGCTGTGAGAAAATTTACAAATAAAATTTATTTATTTTTTCCCATTATTATCGGAGAATGATCAATATATATTCCACTGTAAATTCTAAATTATTCGCTTCAAGAATCTAACAACGCAGGGGACCGAAATTTCCTGTTACACTCTGTATTACACTTTTAAATTATGAGTTTTTTTGTATTTTTTTATTCAATTTTTTTTATGATTTAATTTAATTTTATGATTGTGTTTAGGGTTCACCCCACCCAATTAGGATTTATAATTATTTTTTAATATTTAATTTTCAATTTCTAATTAATAATTCATTATTATGGTTTATTTTTAAAAAAATTATGTTTTATAATTTTTAATTCATTTTTTTTTGTTGATGCATGTTGACTAATGTATTTCTATCAACATGCATGCATGTTATATATAGGGTTAATTGTCATAAAATTCATCACTTTTGAACGAATTTGCAATCTAAATATGCCTTTTAAAATATTGGAATGATAATCCAACCTTTTGATCTGTAGCAAAATAGACATATATCCTTATAAAATTTTAATTAACGATTGAAAAACTAGCGTTTGTACAATAGAAATCCTCATTTCTAACAACCCTAAACTGAATTCACAAGGAAAAAATTATTTCTACGCCATTATTCTGATCGTCGTAAAATAGTTAGAACTGTCGAATTTCCCTACAAATCAAAAGGTTAGATTATTATTACAATATTTTAAAAGTCATATCAAAATCGCAAATTCGCTAAAAGGTGGTTTGTTTATTTTTTTGCAACTAACCCTTATACTATATAAAACACATTTGATGTTGTACTCATAATTAATAGATTAGATATGATCCTATATATATATATATATATATATATATATATATATATATATATGCGCGCGCGCGTGTGCATACACCAAATTAGTGAATTAAAAGTTAAAACAAAATGTATATATACTTCTCCAAAACAGAATAGTTGAAATAACAAATAGATTAATGGATTTGTGACACTTGAATATATATCACCAATCATAAAAAACTAATACATATTACCAATCATAAACTTTAACATTCTCAAGGTAAAAACCATCTTCCTTAACCGACCATCTGCATCTAAAATCATGTCCATCAATAGGGAAGCAACCATAACTAAGTTTATCAGTGAAAACATCATGAGCCACATTCTTACCCTCCCATCTAAATCTGCAGAAAAACAACGTCGTCCAGAAAAAATTCATTCGAAAACTCCAATTAAAATCGCAAGTTCTAGCAAGCGAATGGTTCCCAAGATCGTCGTCTCCGGAGGCACAATGAATCAGCAACGGATTGTTGCTGTTGTTTGGGAGGTTGTTGACGATGTGAACGGTGTATTTGCTGATGCCATCCTGTTCGACTTCTTTTCTGGGAATTGAACGCTCACAAGTTATTATTGCAGGGTCTATTATTTCTTCTCCGGTTACATTAGGTATCAGGAAGTCGCCTACGGTTAGTGAGAGAATCAAGAGAGAGAAGAGAGTGTTCTTTGTGGTGGACGATGAGGAGATAGGTCTCATCATCTTCATCTTGCTGCAGATGGTTGTATGTTTTTTGAAGTAATGTTGCAGAGATTTATAGTTATAGGAGGTACGTGGTGGTTGCATGGAGATATTATTTAATTTAAAGCGGTTTTCTTCAATTAGAAAATTAGATTAATTTTATGTATTAGATTACTATTTAAGAGTTTGTTGTTATCTTTACTATATTTATAGATTCTTTATTTAATGTAATTTCTTTATATATGTTATACCAATTTAATTAAAAAAAATATATTTTGTGTACCATTAGTAATTTAGGGATGGAAGTAGGTCAAACTAGCTGACCACGTAAACAAAATATGAAAAAAATATGATAAGAGACAAAAACTATGAACTTAACATTCATTGGATACATGTATCTATTTTAATTGGTACTTGTAAGCATTTTAACTGATACTTAACATAATAATTCATATTACGTGTATAAACTTTTAAATCAAACACTCAAATGAACATATTTGAACGGTTATTGAAAATAGAAAACACAATAAATGACATACAGAACAAAACAGATGCAAAATGAACAACTATTTGATACTTATTTTCTACCGGTATATATAAAGAGATATTCTCATTCAATATATTTCGTAGCATATATCTAACTAAAACACATATAGAAACATCATTTGTGATTTCAAAAATAAAAATAAAAAATTATTCTGAACAAAATACTTAACATTACTCATATAATTTTCAATCAAATAATTAAATGAACATGTCTGGACATTCAATGAATAAAAAAAAAAGGAATTCAAGCAAAATATGAAAAATGACTAAACCCTAAAGACATAAACACACCACTTAAAAATATATATAAAAATCAACAATGTGATATATGTTTCTTCTTCAACCGTAACTCATAAACATGTTAACTGATACTTAACATAATAATTCATATTATTCATATAAACTAAAGTCAAAACAAATAATAATTGATAGTACTTATATTTAACAGATATTTAACATCTGATCCGAACAGTGAATGAAAACAGAAAAACATAAAAAAACCACATAAAAACCACATCAAATACAAAATCAACTACAATTGGATACTTATTTTCATTCTCTATTATTGATTTCTTTAATTCCTTGAAGAGTTCTTTTTTAACGGGTCTTTTTTAACTTAATTTAAATATATAACGTGTCTATAAATCCCTATAGCTAATCCACTTAGCAACTAGATAAATGTCGACTATGATCATTTATAATAAATATTATTAAAATAATGAATTTAATAGTGAAACACGGAGGAGTGCCGTCCACATTGAGAAAACACATACATGCACCAAATTAGTGAATTAAAAGTTGAAACAAAATGTGTACTTCCCTCCAAAACAGAAGTTGAAAAATAACATATAGATTAATATATTTGTGACACTTCAATAAATATTACCAATCATAAACTAATACATATATTACCAATCATAAACTTTAACATTTTCAAGGTAAAAACCATCTGCCTTAACCAACCATGTGCATCTATATCTAACATGGTTATCAATGGGGAAGCAACCATCACCAAGTCTATCACTGAAAACATCATGAGCCACATTCTTTCCCTCCCATCTAAATCTGCAGAAAAACTTCGTCGTCAAGAAAAAATTCATGCGAAAACTCCAATTGAAATCGCAAGTTCTACCGAGCGAATGGTCGCCGAGATCGTCGTCTCCGGAGGCACAATGAATCAGCAGCGGACTGTTGCTGCTGCTCGGGAGGTTGTTGACGATGTGAACGTCGTATTTGCTGCCGATATCATCCTGTTCGACTTCTTTTCTCGGAACGAAACGCCGCTCGCAAGTTATTCCGGCGGTGTTTATTATCTCATCTCCGGTTACATTAACCACCATGAAGTCACCTAGAGTTAGTGAGAGAATTAAGAGAGAGAAGAGAGTTTTCTTTGTGGTGGTGGATGATGAGGATAGAGATCTCATGATGTACATCTTGCTCTTACTGCAGATGGTTATATGTTTTTTGAAGTACTGTTGCAGAGATTTATAGTTATAGGAAGTACGTGGTGGTTGCATGGAGAGATTGTTTAATTTAGAGGTGTTTTCTTCAATTAAAAAATGAGATTTTGTGTGTTAGATTTACTATTTAGAGTTTGTTGCTATATTTTTTAGATTTGTAGATTCTTTATTTAATGTAATTTCTTTATATATGTTATGGGTGTTGCTATCTGCACTACAATAATTACTCTTTGCACCACAAAATAAATTAATTATAAAATTACTTAATTATGCTTATTAATTAAAAATATAAAAATTCATAAATAAAATAAAATAAATAAAGAAAGAAAGCAAGAAGAGAACAACTGCCAACACCTCTGCGTCATCTTCCACGGCGAAAAAATTGAATCAAGTCCGATCTGAAAACAAGCTTTCAAAAATAGCCAATTTATTCATAGATATATTTTGAACATGTCTTTTAAATTCAATTAACAATTTTCAAACTCTGTGAAGGGATTCGAACTGTATTTTTCTAACTAGTATTGAGTTTTGAATCTTTATCTTTCCTGTGCCGCGCGAGCAATGTTGATTTTGAGGGAAGAGAGGGATGGTTGGCGGCGGCGGTGAGCAGCGGACGGCGGCGCCGGAGAAGAACGTGATGACGGTGTAAGCTCTGGTGCAAGTTATGTTCTCCATATGACTTAATTACTTCAGATCTTTTTTTTTTTTACTGTTGTTCCAATTTGTCTTTTTGATGTGGTGCAGAGAGTAAAATATGAAGTATAAAAAGTGGGTGAAGTGCAATGAGTAAAAAATGTAGTGCATTTAACAACACCCATATATTATACCACTTTAACTAAAATTAATATCAATTTTTTACCATTGACAATTTAGGTATGGAAGCAGATCGGACCACGGATCGAGCCTTCGCCCTGGCCTACTTTTTTAAGAGGCCAGACCAAGGCCATCTAATAAGCTAATATATAAAACTTGATAAGCCGACATGTTTATATAACAATATATTTATATTTCATATATATATATATATATGATATATCTTAAAATTTTAATAATATATTCAAATTTATGCTATTTAATTTTTTTTGACAATACATGAAATTTTTTAAAAGTATATATTTTTCCTAAAACATCTAAGTATCTAACCCCGAAACTATGAACATCGCCCCGATGCTGCCAATCTTTCACCGTTGGATGATTGTGATCAATCTCTAAGACAACTCTGACTCTTGTATGTTATCGAATTCTATCTTAATGCTGAAATTTGACTACCGTATCGTAGTAATTCATTTCGTCTCCTAGTAATGTATAATACATAAGAAATAATTTAGCAAGTAGCTCAACTACTCGGTTAGGATTTCTTTCCTTTGTGAGAATGAGAGACATCTGTACCAATCCCAATCCCTTCTCATCCCCCACTAAAGAATAAAATAAAATATATATTTTGCAAGTAAAATGTTTTTGTATTTATAGCCAATATTCACAATGTTTTTTTTTTAGCAAAGACAGTGGAGTTTAAAGTAGGAGTCTATGTATCATTTTAAAATGTTCAACATACAACGTTTAATATGATACATAGTAATAATTTTATATATAAAGGTGGAGATGGTCTAGTGGTGAAGTGAAATTGTTTAAATACCAAATATAATAAGTTCAAATCTGCTCAATACCACAGATCGGATGTGTGAGTAAAAAAAAAAAATCACCCTACTCCAATGAATCTAAACACTTTACTTTAGAACCCCAATTAACATGTGGTGTGGATGTGATTATATATATATTTAAAGTCAACATTTGTTTAATTAGTTTATTACACCAATGGACAATGGCTTATCTTAATAATTTCTATGCGTTGGGATCAGTTAGAAGACTTTCGTAACTTTCAAAACCGTTGCAAATTTCATTCTCTTTTCTAGGTTTCTTCCCTTGAAGAGTTATTTTTTTAATGGTTATTTTTTTTTAACTTAACTTAAATATGTAATGCGTCTATAAATTTCTCTATCTAATCCACCTATATATATATGTCTTGTTAAAAAAAGAATAACATTATTATTATTATTATTATTATTATTATTATTATTATTATTGTGGATTAAACGATTTCAATTTATAGACCCCTTTGAAATTAAAAATATTTTATTGCAGAATGAGTAATATATTATGAAATTTTTTATTTATTTTTTCAACCACCGAAAAAGAAGAAATAGTAGAATAACCTAATTAACTTCAAGTACCATAACAAATTGGTGAACACACCCAAATATTGAAAACTTTGGTGTAAAAAGAGAGAGATATATCGCTTCAATCTTTTGTCTTTACCCAATTAAAAAAATTCATATAATTTAATTTCTGGTACAAAAATCTATAATCAGAATTGTATTTATTTCTTACAATTCGTAAGATGAGTTTTTACTTTACTATTAAAAAAATGGTGATAAATAATCATTTCTCAAGCTTACGACTAACAAAATAAAAAATGTCAAAGCTCGAAAATCTAATTATATTCTACATCATACACAAGTGTTACTTTCACAGCAACTTAAATTCATGCATAGTTTGATCTATTCAGATATAAAATTTCATATTCAATGTACTATGTATGTGTGTGTATATATATTATATCAGGGATAAATAAAGATATTGGAATATAGAAAGCTTATTTTTTAATGGAAAATAGATAGTTGAAGACAGAACGATTATTCCATCTCCGTCTAATTCGAATTTCTATATTTGCTTAATTATGTATTATGATTATTTTTAGGGTTCCCCCGATACGATTAGAGTTTATAATTAATTTTTAATTTTTATTTAATAATTAGTTATTATGAATGGTCTTTTTCTCAAAATTATATTTTATAATTTTTTAATTTAATTTTTTTATTGATAAATATTGACTATGATTATTTATTTTATAATAAATATTATTAAAGTGACGAACGAAATTTCAACCCTATTATTTCACCGGCTTATAAATAAAATAACCCCTCCTCTTTCTTCATCACTCATCACTCTTCACTCTCCACTCTCTCTCTCTCTCTCTCTCTCTCTCTCTCTCTCCAAACAAGTCACAACTCTGCAAAAAAATGTCTTTAGGCATAGTAAGCAAAGATTCAAGCTGGTGGGTTTTCACTCTGCCAGCTTTCCTTGGCTCAAAAACCCTTCTCGACGAATACGTGATCATCACAGTCTTCTCTCTCTTCGTCACTCTCGCTCTACTCACTTGGGCTTTCTCCCCCGGCGGCACGGCCTGGAAGAACGGCCGGAACAGACTCGGCGTCGTCGCCATTCCCGGCCCACGTGGCCTCCCCTGCTTCGGAAGCCTCCTAACTCTCACCCGCGGCTTGGCTCACCGCTCCCTCGCCTCCATGGCCTCCACCATGAACGCCAACCAGCTCATGACGTTCAGCCTCGGCCGCACGCCGGCGGTGGTGGCGTCCGACCCCCAAATCGCAAAAGAAATCCTCACCTCCCCTCACTTCGCCGACCGCCCCATCAAGCAGTCAGCCAGGAGCCTCATGTTCAGCCGCGCCATCGGCTTCGCCCCCAACGGCACGTACTGGCGCCTTCTCCGCCGCATCGCCGCCTCTCATCTCTTCGCTCCCCGCCGTATAGCGGCGCATGAACCCGGTAGGCAGAGTGACTGCGCCGTCATGGCGCGAAATATAGCGTTCGAACAGTGCTCCAACGGTTCCGTTGCATTGAGAAAGCACTTACAAGCTGCTGCTTTGAATAACATCACCGGCAGCGTCTTCGGCCGTCGTTTCGACGGCGAGGAGCTGGCGGCGCTGGAGGAAATGGTGAGAGAAGGGTTTGAGCTGCTGGGCTCCTTCAACTGGTCTGATTATCTGCCGTGGCTCTCGTATTTCTACGACCCTTTCGCCATTGTTGCACGTTGCGAAGCTTTGGTGCCACGTGTTAGAAAGTTCGTTAAAAACATCATTGATCAACACAAAATGAAATCTTTGTCGGAAAAAAATGTGTCTGATGCTGCAGATTTCGTCGACGTTTTGCTCTCTTTGGAAGGCGATGAGAAGCTCAATGATGATGATATGCTCGCGGTTCTTTGGGTACGTATATGTACATTTTTCTTTTTTCTTTTTTCGTTAATTTGTATTTAATTTATCGTAGATTTCGAAATAATACTATATAATATACTCGTGAATAACGTGTTAGATGATTTATATTGATTTTTGTTGGAAAATATTTATATAGGAAATGATTTTTAGAGGAACGGACACAACGGCGTTGCTGACGGAGTGGGCATTGGCGGAGCTAATTCTCCACCCAGAAATCCAATCGAAGCTCCGCGCCGAAATCGACGCGGCGGCGGAGCTGACAGACGCTGAAGTGGAGGCGCTGCCGTACCTTCAGGCGGTGGTGAAAGAGACGCTGAGGGTGCACCCGCCGGGGCCACTGCTCTCGTGGGCCCGGCTGTCCACGTCGGATGTCCAGCTCAGCAACGGCATGGTGGTCCCCGCCGCCACGACGGCCATGGTCAACATGTGGGCCATCACCCACGACGCGGCGGTGTGGGAGAGCCCGCTGGAGTTCAGGCCGGAGAGATTCGTCGGCGCTGATGTGGACGTGCGCGGCGGCGATCTCAGGCTGGCGCCGTTCGGGGCGGGGCGGAGGGTGTGCCCGGGGAAGAATCTAGGGATGGTGACGGTGGCGATGTGGGTGGCAAAGCTTGTGAGGCGGTTCGAGTGGGCGGCGGACGCGGCGGCGCCGGTGGATTTGAGTGAGCAGTTGAAGCTGTCGTGCGAGATGAAGTATCCGTTGGCGGCGGTTGTGGTGGAGAGGAATGTTCCGTATTAAGACCGTGTTTGGGTGCTTTTAGTTTTTAATTAAGTGTAATTTGTTAGTTAATTATATTTTTTTAATGTTTTTCGTGGAAAAATATGTTAAATTGATGATGTTGGTGTTAGAGAGAGAGAGAGAGAGAGTGAGTTTGGTGGGGAGATTTCGTGGGGAAGGTTTTGTCTAGTTATGGGAATTGTTGACTCCCAATTTTGATGGGGTTTTCGACGTGGAGTCAACAATATTGTTATGTTTTTTATTAACTCATGATTTCTATTATATATATATATGAAGATATATATATATTTTGTTGCTATTAATTCATGATATATTTCTAATATAATAGTTTAATCCCCTTTAATTGTTGAATCGAAGTCATATTATATAGAAGAATAGCCGCTTCCACTCACAAAATAACCTTTTTAACTATCCAAGTGTAAAATCAACCTTATTTTATGATTAAAAAGAACGTGGTAATTAATGAAAACAATTCACTTAGTTGAGGTTATTAAACTTAATTATCAAAAGATTTGTTCCATATTTGTGTTAACACACTCTTCATATGTAGTTCATTTCTTACGTAATCGATATTTGACATTTTGGGATGAATAATTTTTCGAGATTGTTCGAGTTCAAGTGTTCAACAAAGGCTTTTTCCTTGGTCTCTCTCGGTTTTTTTTATTAAATAGACTAAATAAGAACGTGGATGGCATTTTTTTTTTTTTGTGATTTTTCACCCGAATTAATAAAATTACGTAGAAAATAAATATCTTATCTAATAAATTAAGACGAAGTGCCGCAGTCCATGTCATTATTTGATTTATCAGAAAAAGTCTGGTAGTGCTGAAAGCCTCAAAGTGTTAAATACTCCCTCTGTCCCATTTTAATAGGCTGGTTGGGGGTTTTTTACGGGGATTAAGAAAAGTATTGCAAAGACAATTAATCAAGAAATTTCTTAATATACCCCTATTTATTTATTTGATATTGAATTAATGTCTAATATAAACATATTAAATAGGGGTATATATTTGTAAATTAGTTAAATATATATAGAAACATGCCTATATATCGGGACATATCAAAAAGAAAAACAAACCTATTAAAATGGGACGGATGGAATATGTAAATATTGGGCACTAACATATTACTTTTTAAATTTAGGATAAAAGTGTACAAAAATCAAACGTCGACCCTTAACGGATTGTTAACCATATATTAAATTCGTCATTTAATTGGACACGTTTGCATGGCCTTTTTTTTTTTTTGAGGAAAAGAGTTTTAATGGCATATTAATTGGGATAAAATTCTCTAGTCCACTTTTCATGTCCCACTATTGTGTCTCATTATGAAATTTAATATTTTAAAAATGTTTATTACAAAAATAAATTGTATTATACTATTACAAATCATAATCAATATGTATTGCTAAAAATTAAAATTTTAAAAAACTATATACCCTACTTTTGGAATAATCAATCATATTAATCAATTATATTAACTAAAAAATAAGAAATAAATATTAAAAAATAAATATAAACCCTAATTGGGTGGAATGAATCCTAAATAATAATTATAAAATTAAACTAAGTCACAACAAATTGAAATTGAAGAAAAAAAATTGATGAAATCCGAATAAAAATTAAAATGGTACACTAAATAGGATAAAGAAAAGTGAGATATAGGATTTCATTTTGATATTAATTGAAACAAGATTCCAAAAAAAAAAACTCTTTAAATGGCGTAAGCTAATTGAAAATAACGAAAAAAAAAATCCTGCTGGTACTAAAGTGATAAAACCTAGAAGGAATCAGTTTGTTAAAAATATGCCAATTTTTTTGTCAAGTGTTATAATAAAAAAACATTTTCTCAAACTGTTAATTTGTATTTTTTAAAATTGTTTGCAAAGTCCCCCATTTCTGAGTAAATGATATTTTAATATTTTAATTTTATTTTGAAAAAAGTGTAAGTTTACAAATTCGAGACATGAAATTAATTCATATTTTTTTCACATTTGCTCTCATTTAATGGATTTAAACGTCTATATTTAACTAATTTAATGTATTCGTAAAATGATATATTAGGTAATTTAATTTATTTATTAATTTGTGCACACACATACAAAATGACATTTAAATGGAAATGGGCGGAGTATATTATTTAGTTCAAATGACCGGTGTTAGGTGAGAACATACGCAACATCCTTTTTTACTAGTATAGTTTAATTTATTATTTATCGTATTTTTTTCTTGTTTTTTTTGTATTTAGGATTATGACCAAAAAATTCAAGCCCTAAATGAACGTGGAATCTGGAATGTGGACCGTACCGAACATGCTAGACTTAACAACCTCAATTGTTTTGGTCAATATTCTCTAAAAAAGTCTGATTCACGAACGGTCAAAGACATTGTGAAGTCAAATTAATTGTCATTTTCAACTATATATTCCTCCCGGCCCCATAATTGTAGTTCATTTCACATTTTTTTCACAGATTAAGAAATCACATTTAATGCGATGAAAATACACAACTTATAAAAATTATCATAAATTACCCTTACTTTCTACTCTATTAATTGCATTCATATTATATTAAATAGGATTATACATGTAAAAGAATGTTTTAATACAATTTTAATTTAGGATAAGATTATAATTTTGAGACAACCCAAAAAATAATAATGGACTACAATTATGAGACGGGATTTAAAATCCCATAGTTATAATTTTTGTGGTTATATGTAATCCAATCACAGCCTGCCAGTTGAAATCTTCTATTGCACATTTGGTGTTGCATTCCCTATTACACACTCGATTTTTATAGGTTTTTTCAATTTTTTTCCTCAATTTCAATTTCTTATGTTTTATTTTAATTTTACACTTATTATTTAAAATTCATCGAATCCAATTAGAATGTATTGTAATTTTTTATTATTTAATTTTAAATTTTTAGTTATTAATTGATTATTTGTAAAATTAAACACTAAAAAAATATATTAAACCCTAATTGTGTAGGATGAACCCTAAATAATAAATATAAAATTAAACTAAAGTATAAGAAATTGAAATAAAAAAAAATGACAAAAAATAAAAAAATCGAGTGTGCAACATGAAATGCAACACAAAATGTGCAATAGCCGATTTCAAATGACAGTCCCTACAAAACTATATAAAAAAAAAAAAAGCGGTGATGGTGGCATTTTTGATGGATTCAAACAAAGAAAATGGCGTTGGAGTTCAGACTGCAAGTTGGGGCCAAGACAAAGACCAACTGCAAGAAGAAGAAGAGAAGATGACATAAGATTACTATATTAATGTAATAATATATTTGGATGAAATAAATGTGGAGATTTGGGGTCTGTGCCAGCAGTAATAAATGGTAAATAGTAGCTATAGCTGGAGCTGGGAAATGGGGAATAGCTGCTGCAGTGGTGCAGGGCAGAGAGAGCAGGGGCTAAGGCACGCCACCATCTTGTTGCTTGTACTTTGCTTTTTTCCTAAGATGGCTTCTACTTACTTTGCATCTCTCTCTCTCTCCTCTCTCTCTCTCTCTCTCTCTCTCTCTCTACGCATGTCAAAACTGTCAATCAATTCCCCTACCTCGCCGACAATACATTTACTCCGGCGATATCCCTTGATTTTCGCCTTCCTATTAATATATATTCTGATACGCATCATGTGCTTGCCAAACAATTCTATCCCATCCATCCACCACTATCCATTCATGCATATGCACATTAAATTACTAGGTGATAACTTTGTGATAGAATGACAAAATAGGGCAAATTCTTATCCACCTAAACACCCACCGCTGAGTTTTTCAGCGGTGGGTGTTCGCGTGTTTAAGAATTTGCCACAAAATGGTTAGTTCGTATGGGGATGTATATTTCACTGTAAAAATCACGAAATATATGAAATTATAACTTTTTTTTTATATATAAAGTGATGGTGTCGGATAGATAATTAAGTGTTTAGAGGAGTGAATAACAAACACACTATAGTCAGAAACACACTCACCAAAAAAATTCACGGAATAAAGGGCTAAAAACTTCGTTCTCAAGTCGGCTGTTTATCAACAAAGCACGTATAGTAATGAAATGAGCAAACACAGTTGGTCTAGAGGACGCAGTTGGTTTTATCAAAAAACAAGTTAAGTACACATAAGGAAAGCTGATAATTCTGGGTAAATAAAAGCAATAATATCAGAAATTATAGAGGTTCGAATCAAAAGATTTTAAGTCAATTCTTCTTTCAGAGTTGAAAGGGATCAATATTCTTTCGAAGTACAACTCGGATTGCACCGCTGATTATGTTTCAATCACATTTATAATTCACAAACTAAATAGCTATTGTTGGGATTCTAACTGCCTCTGGTACAACAAATCTTCAACTCACATTCTTTTATGTAAGATTATTTACTTTTGTGACTACGAATATAATTTTAAATATCTTAAAGATTTTTTGAACTTGAACAAAATTACAACCTTTTGCGAATGAAAACAAATTTCTCCTAATTAATTTGGAAGGCTCGAAGGTTATGAATGCTTGAGAATTTTCGTAAATTTTCAAATGAGCTTGAAGACCTCTTTTTATAATGAAAATTCAAATATGTTCGTTGGAGGGACAATTTGAATTCTCTTACTTGAGATTCGTTTATTTATCTTCATCTTCTGTAATTTTGACAACCGGTCAACCTTTTGAAACTTTCTGATTGGCTGTTCTCTAACACAATGTCTTTATCCACCTTGGTCTTCATACATTTTTGTTTTCTTCCTTTGACTTTTTTTTATCTTGGTGATTTATTTCCCAAAATGGAAAGTTCTCGCTCGATCCTTTCTGATCCTTGTTTTGTATTTTAGTTCGATTTCAAACGAGGTTTTGAAGTCTTCCCGTTTATCTTCTGAGGTTCTTTCCAGTGTCTTGAATCCGTGATCCTCAACTGATCTAGTGAGTTGCCTTCATTCTTCATTTATCAGCCGCGTTGATTCCCTTTCTGATCATGTGTCATTTTCCATGAACCGCTCCACTGAATTCTCAGTTGAAGCTGGTCGACCAGTAACAATCGCAAGACATTTAGTTAATCTCGACACTAATCAAAACACTTACGAAGATTTTACCCAGCATTATAAAAAGTTTACTAGACGTACGTACTCAATACTGATGTGTCGTGATCCATACGGTGAATTAAATTTACATGGATTCTTAATTTCTCCGATGGAGCGCGACAGAATCGGACAAGCATGATATTATGGATGGAGATAAAATGTGGGGTTGGACGCATGATGTATTATTATGGAAAAACATGTCGAATCGTACGTAGTTCCTGAGGAATTGGGGGTGGGGGTGTGTGTACGTACATTAGGAAATCCACTCTTTTGATGCTACAATATCCTACCCCCAATCATTCATCACTTTTTCACAAACAACTTCCCTATTTTAGGGCTCACCCATATTTTGTCGCACTTCAACATTATTAGTACTTATTACATTCAAATATTTCATTATTTCGATATATATATATATGTGTGTGTCCCACCAACCACCTAGCTCCTATCCACCTATTTATGAATGTTACAAATTTCATATTATTCCCACCTATTATTTTTTCGTAAAATAAAAAAAAATCCATACAAGCAATAAATATATACGCTAAAAACGTCATCTATCATGTATAAGTCATCAAAAAAATTCATTTTAGAGAAAGTGTAATTCACTCTCTCCAAAAGTGATTTTTTTGATGATTTATACATAACACGGGGGGTTATTTTATTTTTCGTGAAAACATAGGAGAATAAAATGAAATTTATCCTTATGGATAATATTGAATGTTTGATGCATCCCATGTTTAGTTTTATATATTGCTCGCTTCACACTTTAGATTAAATTAAATTGGCATATAGTGTATGAGTAGTGTGAATTATAGGACGTGCATAATGTAACACATCCAACATTTGGTGCGTCATAATTATATTTTTTTTTATTTTTTTAATATATCCTAGTTGGAGATAGATCAACTCTAAATAATATATATATATATATATATATATATATATTAAAAAAGTGAAAGTTTAACACAAGAAATGCCACAAAAATGTAATAGGCCGCGTCCTAAATTTATTAATTAATTAGAGAAAACATATAAATCTTCGAAATTACGACGATAAATTAGAGTATAAATCCTACACTAATTAAGTAAGGTGTGGGTGGAATTAATGGTGGAAGGAAATTAAGGTCGAAAATGGATGGAGAAGAATTTGAGAATAGGAAATATATAGTAATTGTAGTAGTCATATATCGCAGCTCAAATATCGAAAAATTAAACATAACCACGTGAAAATTGCAGTAATATATATATATTCACAGCAGTGGTAGCTGCTGCACATGAACACTTACTTATTTACTTACATTGTTTTAGTTAATAGTTATTATTTAGTAGCCATCTCCCTCCCCCAATCGCAACCACCACCGCTCTCTTCCATTGCAATTTGCATGGAGAGAGAGAGAGGATCATTATCCATTCATTCATTTATATTTTATATATGGTTGAATAATTTGTTCTATAAACATAATTATATTAAATATTAATTTTGATTTTTTTTTTCGAATTCAGATGGAATTTTTTTCGATTTTGTTTTTTCGAATTCCTCGGTTCGTGTATGTATACTCACTCAATTCCATTTTAATAGACCGGTTGTAATTTTTTACGGAGATTAAAAAAAGGATTAGAAAATATAATTAATTAAGAAATTTCATAATATGCCCTTATTTATTTCATTGACAGTGGATTAATGTTTAATGTAAACATATTAAATAGGGTAAATTATTAGTAAATTAACTAAATATATATAGAAACATATTTACACTCAGTACATCCCAAAAAGATAAGCAAACTTATCAAAATGAGGCGCAGGAAGTATATATAGTCTCGGCAGGGGCGGCTAATTAGGTGTATAAAAGGATCATTAGAACTGGGCCTCTTAATTTGGAGGGGTCCATTTTTTTTAACTTATGTATATATTTTTAAAAAATACATCATCCGTCCTAATTACACAACCCACTTTATTCTCTCACGTAAATTAAAAATATTTATGAAAATAAAATATTAAAGCTTAACTTTCAACATTATTCTTATTTAAAATTTATAACTTTAAAAAATTTAAGTAGTTGATTTTTAATTTTCAAGACCTAACAAATATATATTTATACATTACTATGAAAAATAATATTATTTATGGTTATGATACTATATAATTAAGACACTTCGAAATAGTTATAAAGACCATATAAATGAGACAGATAATATATATATATACATATATATATATAATCCCTCCCTCTCTTTCTCTTTCAAAAGAAGGTCAACACAATGCTTTCTCTTTATTCATATTAGTTTGCAGTCAGCATAATAATCTCAATTTATTTATATTAGTTTGAGGTTGTATTGAGATGTTATCAATAATATTAATAAAGTATTTTGAAATTCTTGTTGTGTCAAAATATAATTGCAATATGCTAATAGTTAAAAATTTATTACTAAAATTAAAATTAAACATTTTTTTTCAATAATAGCGCCTCAATATTTATAATCAGCACAGGGACCCATAAATATTTAAGACGGCCCTGAGTCTCGATTTTTATTTAATTAATTAATTGACATTAATTGTAATTTTGATTACCTTCATATATCTTCATTAATTATATGTTTCAAACATATTCCCTGAATTTGAAGAAATCAAATTCATCTATTTATAGGAACATTGAGAGTGTATTTTGTTGATTATTAAATGAATATTATCATTAATGCAGTTCACAAATTCATACTCCCTCGATATCTGAATAAATGTCATTCTACATGAATTTATATATTAATAAAAATATTAATTAAATAATCAAATTACTTTATACATCTTTTTTTGAATACATTGAACGAATCTAATATGTTTATTTGAATGCATTAAATGAATGTGAATATGAAAAAATTTAAAATTTGATCTCAATTATGTAGAATGTTATTCTTTTAAAAAATAGAAATTTGATTTTGATTGGGTTTTGATTTTAGTGGTGGCGTGTTTGGCTGTGGAGAGGTGCAGAGAAATAGCTAGGGTTTCGTAGGGTACAGCTTTAGTTTCAGAGAGAGAGTTAAATGTAGACGCCAACTCATTGGCGAGTGGCCCACATGCCTTAACCAATGATGCTACATATGAAATGTGTGCCAACACATTTTGTTTTGTTTGTTTGTTTGTTTTTTTTTTTTTTTTTTTAATTTTTTGTAATTGCAAGTTTCTTGGAGCTCTTGCTGAGATGTATACTGAGTAAATTTCGTTCATATAGAATTGGAAAAATTCTATAACGCGTCAGGATATAGTGTGTCATCTGCTACAATAAATTTAATGTGTCACATTAGATTTATTGAAACACATGACATACTACGTGAGCACGCGTCATAGAATTTTCTGTATAAATAGACTGCAAATTACACAGTAAAGATAAATCATATTTAAAAAATTAGGTATGATAAGGTTACATCTAACTATGTTGATGGGAATACATTAATCATCTAATCAACAATTTGTTTTGTGTGCCTATTTTCATTTATTCAATTTTAATTCTTATTATTTTGTATGAGTATGACAATTTTTAATACTCTCTTCGTTCTGATTATATAGCCCCTATTATTATTTTGAGGTGTCTCAATTATATAATCTCATTATTAATAGTAGCATTCATTTTCATAGTAATGTACAAATACATCCTTATTGAATCTTGAAAATTAAAAAACTAACCATTTAAAATTTGAAAGTCATAAATATTCGATAATGGTGTTATTGGAAGTTTAACTTTAATATTTTGGTTTCATAAATATTTTTAATCTACGTGCAACTAGAAAAGAGACTATATAATTAGAACAGGAGAAGTAATTTATTTGAAAATAATCACTTCTTATTAATTTTGTAATTCTACATATATATTATTTCAGTCAAAATGGTACTATAATAAGTAATTAATACAGTATAACTTTGGATAATAGTTTTCGGGTGATAATAAATTTGTATTTGACCTGAAAAACTGAATTATACCTAACATTAACAATCAAGACATATGGTAAGACCAAAGTTTTTAAAGTATCAATTATGGTAGCACAATACATATGATTTCTTCGCTATACATATATTTGAGGATTAATTAAACTTTAAAATGTTACCTTTTTTTTTAATATACTTTTGTCCCGATATTTCAAACGTAACACATCAATACCCAACATTTGCATAATTGACGCCTTTTACACTGACAAAAAAATTTGACAGATCAAATAATGATGTGGGCCGCAAGAAAATCTACGTCAATTTCCGCCCCATTTTTTTAAATAACATTAAAATTTATTTTGAATCATATTACACAACACAGCGTCATTTAACACATAAAATTAAAACAAAAAAAATCACGCTGGTTGAAATGAAAATTGGGAGGAGGTCTCTCCCATTTCACATGAACTCTAACTCCTAAATATCGATCATTGATTATACCCAATGACAACAATATTCATTTTTCACGCTGGTTGAAATGGAAATTGGAAGCAGGTCTCTCCCATTTCACATGAACTCTAACTCCCAAATAGCGATCAACGATTCTACCCAACGACAACAATATTCATTTCAATCATCTTCAATTTTTTTTTTAATTTTACGTGTGAAACGACGTCGTGTAGTCTAGTAAGGTTGAAAGGAATTTCCGCGTCATTCAAAAAAACAGGGCAAAAGTCCACGTCATTATTCAGAGCGTCGGAAAATTTCACTAATGCTAAGAGTTGCAATTATGCAAATGTTAGATACAGATATCTTATTTTTAAAAATTTAAAATAAAAATGTAAAAAAAAAAATCAAAACATTGGGTACTGACGTGTAATTAACCGTAATCTTGAGGATGAATGAAGGGTGGAGGGTGAATGTGAAGGTCGGCAAGAGAAATATTTGAGTGGTTGGGGGTCAAACGACATTTGGTACGACAAAGTGTCTTGTTGAGATAGGTCAAATGTGAAAGAGACCATTTTTTCAGAATATGTGTCTGCATTTTTGACTTGATTGGACTACATCACGTGGTGGGGTGTCTTAATTACTTTGACTCAATCCTACGTGGCTCCACCCTCTTCTCTGCCACGTGGCCCTAATTTTCTTCAATTCAATGTCTCCCTAAATTTTTATTATTGTTGTTATTATTATTATCATGTCTAAAATATTAAATAATAAATGAAATATATATTAATATACGCATATATTGTTTTTTATAAGAGGGTCTCTTTGAATATTTGGATTTGGAAAAAATCCATCATGTACTCAATATTGATAGGACTGGTCTTATAGTGCTCCCAGGATTGCCGAGGATGTGCGACTATGGCGCACGGGAGTGCATGCGAGCGTACTCTGATATAATATTGACGGATAATATACTGAGCTATTATTTCAAAATATCTACATATTTTGATTCAAAATCGTAGTGTAACATCTATTCGGAAAAAAAAAAAGAAAAAGAAAATAACAATTCTCTAAATTGGACTTCTCTTCATGAATAATGTAATGTTATTGGAAGTTTGGAAATATATCCATCTGAATTCACCCTTCAACGCATTATTTTATCATATATATTTCGTAATTATACATCTTTATATATACATACATACATATATATATAAATACAAATAAATGCATGTCTTATTGTAGTTGTATCTCGTTATAATTAATTTTCCGGATTTAATATCCCAAACCTTAATCCAACATGATATTTCGGTGGGGATGACCTAGTGGTGGAGTGAGATTGCTTGGAGACCAAAGGTCATGGGTTCGAATCTCCTCAATATCACAGGTCGAGTGTGTGAGGAAAAAAAAAAACATGCATCCAAATCAGATAAGCACCAACAAATTAAAACATCTTCAAATCATATTTTTACATCAGATGTATTTTGATTTACGGAAAGACATTCATTGTTTTTTTAAGTATTTAAATTTAAATTTATTAATTTTAATATGGCATAATTTATATAATGGTACGTCTCCAATTCTTAGATTTATATAGTACAATATACTAAAATTTGAGTGGATGCAACATAATACATATTACTACTGAGTACTGAATCTAGTGAATGTTTTGGGTATGGAAAATTATGATTATATATATATATATGCGCGCGCGTGTATGTGTGTCTTTTTGCATAGATTTTGTTATTAAATATATATAAATACGCATAACCGTTTAGTTTTAATTATTGTAATTATTTGCATTTGATAGAATATTTATCGGAATATTCTTTGGTCCACTACATACCTAATACAACGAAGTTAGTTTGGATTTACAAGTAAATTAATAAATAAATTATTTAGATGGCAATCAATCAAAGATAAGTTGTTTTTACATTTTATTTAACATGGATATTCATTTACCCAACAATAAAACCCCTCGCTCATAATTCATTATGAAAAAAATAAATAATGCCATAATTGTAAATTCGATGGCAAATAAACAATTTTTTGGGAGAATTTTCTCGAACTTATACTTACTGCTCAACATATATAAGAGATGATATTTCAGATAATAATTTATAAATATAGATGGAAAGACATTCTTTTTGGAGAGAGAGAGAGAGAGAGAGAGAGAGAGAGAGAGAGAGAGATTTGACAATTGACAATGAAATGTGCGAGCCATAAATAATGGGATGAATTTGTTGGCTGCTACTACTGCATATTTCAGAAATCAGACTTAGGGTTTGTGATCCTCTTAAATTCAACTCTATATATAACTAAAAAAAAAACTTATATATACCTAAAATATATAGTTTATTTATTCATCTCTTTTGACTCACGAAAAAATCGATCGCAGTTGTTCAATAATTAAAATCCAAGCAAACTTAATTACTTTAATTTACTGTCACAAGCATAAAGATTGAATTATATAACTAAAATATGACGAATTAATTAAGAATGTTTGATTTTGTGAAAGGATCAATTAACGTATCCTCTAAACTTGAATTTTGGTCAGAGAGGTTATTGTTTCACGATGTAAGCGACCGAGGGCTGATCTTAACCCCGAGATTGCTAAAGGAATGGTATGCCAAGAAGGTCTGGTGTTGGCTAGAGAATTTGGGGGAAAGAAAATTATCCTTGAATCGGATTGTCAGATGATACAACAGAGATTGGTGGCTGATATAGAAGATCTATCGTACAAATGAGAGGTTTGCCAATCGATCAGAGTGGAAGCCAATCATTTCGAGAAGGTTATCTTTAGTTGGGTTCGTAGAACTATTAATAAGACGGCACATGCTTTAGCAAAGTTAGCTACTAGTCATTCTTGTTTTATTTCTTACACCGGTGAGTTACCGGATGTAATCTGGTTTGATATACCGTCCGCTGAACGGACTTTCTAATTAATTAAGTTATTTTCTTTCTAAAAAAAAAAAAAGAAACCCGCTTTCCATTTTAATATTAGTTCTAATTAATTAATTAATTTCGAGAATTTGAAAAACCAATTCTTGCAATTTAGTAACTTCCCATGCATTTTATTTTCAAATATATGAATGAATGTTAATTGAAGTTTACTTTGTTTCCCTAGTACTAGCCCATAACTTAATCTACTAGTGTTGAGCAAAATTAAACTATTTGAATTGAACTTTCTACAAAGTGAATAATTCAACTAATTATAGAAATTAATAATTAATCAGTACTAATTAGTATTTGAGATTGAATAATCGGAATCAATTTTGAAACGTTGAAACTGACCTTATTTGAGCCAAGCAGAGGACATGCAAACCCATGTTCTAATGGTCACTCCATGCCTATTTTCGTGAGCACTTACTACTCTCGTCGTATATAAAACCTAGACGAATTCAAAGAATCTTTACTATAACCCCATATATATGTCATAAAATTGTAGCTCGATCGTATGAGATTAAATATACCCCAATATTACAATAGTGAATCAAGAAAATAATTAATATTGGATATAAATAAGCAAGCAAGTTTTAGCATCCTGATTTCCCGACATTTAAATTAATTTTCAGATATATGTATATGTTAGTTTGGTAGGGGGCATGGTGATCCACACAATTTCCCTAATTGAATAAAATACTAAACCATGTCGTCAATTAGGTATTAGTTGTTTGCTAATATCTAGATTTGAGTGTAATGATTTGTTAATTATTATGTAGCTTTTCACTTTTTGTTTTTTAGGCAAAGCTTAATTAAATTAAATTAAACCTTTTGTTGTATTATCTTTTATGTCAATTATCACCTTTAAAAAAAAGTTGGCATGTCATGACTTTTCAACACATTAAAAAATATATATAATGACCGCGATCTGCATTAAAGAAATATAATATGAGATTTTATGAACATTCATTTTTATTTATTTTTAAGTTTAGATGGGATGCTCTATTTCAATTTGGTGTTTCATCTTACATTTCAATTATTAGATTTATGATATGCGTATTTAAAAAATTAAGTACACACGTCATAAATTAAATGATTGGAATATAAGATGAAACACCACACTGAAATAGATGATCCCGTACGACATCCGTGCATTAATTAGTAAATGGGATCCATTAAATCGATAGATCCGCATAAGGTGTGTGTAAATCTCCGGTGCACGCATTCTTTAATACTTCCTCCACGCATTCTTTAATACTTCCTCCGTTTGATGTCATTTTAGAATTTTAGATTTATTTAATAAAGAATGTCATTCTACACTTTCAAGGTTGAAATGTTATATTTTTCTCTGTTTTGTCATCATTTGATGTATTCCAATATTCTATTCTGATTTGACTCATTAATCCAAAATGACACTTTTTTTTTTGTTAACAGGGTAACCCGTAGTCGTTACCCGTGAGTACGTACTGGAAAAATCTCGTTCGATCAGATTCAAAAGCCTACAAACTCACACCATCCGTGTTAGTGGATTTGAACTCAAAACTTTCGATTTCAAACAATCGCTCTCCGCAACTTCCTAGTTCTTGAAAATTAATATCTCCGGATTATTGGAATTTCCACATATTATTCCATGATATTTTGATCACCAAAACAAAACCAAAAAAAAAATCCATAAATTGTATGATCATCTCTTGCTAGCCACGTTGATAGTTTGATAATTACTTACAAGGATAAATTTTACAATATATATATATATATATATATATATATATATATATATATATATATATATATATATTTATCTGGTTCCCAAAAAAGAGCGGCGCCGGAATTCGTAAGATTTAAGAATGTCTAACCCATTTATTTTTTGCTTCCAAAACCGAGCCAGTATCATCCTATATCACTGTTTCATTTAATTTTTTTGTTGCAAAGTTTTAGGAAATTAAATCATAAATAAAATGTAGTAAAAAAAAAGTATCTTAATTATCTATTTGAGTCCATGCGATATTAATGTAAATTGTAACAGAATAGAAAGCATGTGCCATTCATACTATATATTAGAGAGACAAAAACTTAATTAATAATCATGAATTAATTATCTAAAAAATTAGAGACATTTTATTATTCCCAAATTGTCTCTTTAGTCTAGACACTGAAAATAAAGCCAAACATTTATAGACTTAGTTGAGAAATAAATTGGGACATTGTATTTACATTAATGTTTTAGCCGAAAAGGTCAAACCATAGGGTTTTTGTTGGGACATTGAATCAATCTATAATAATAATAATAATAATAATAAAAGATGTAGCAAATAAATATTAATATTTTGTCTTTAGCCCTCCCAATATTCCATATCTAGACCAACAAATGTGTTGAAATGTGTGCTGAGATTTCCCTAGGCTTGGAACTTGAATCACTAATTAATTTTTACCACTATATTTAATTTGTACCCTACTACTATACTACACCATGCTCATTGGTCTATGACACGTACCATTATATTTAATTTCAAATTCTACATCAAACAACAAAATTTAGGTCCTTAAATTGGTTAGTTGGTGGAGTGATGATTTAATTTGTCGATCTCTTGACAATTTAATTTTGAATTTAATCTTATTAATGTTTTCTTAATCTATGTACCTAAAGTGCAGTGACCGTAGACATATAGGTAGAAAAGTGGAAACCAAAATAATATTATTCTATATTGAAATGAAGGAAAATTCTTGCCTCGCATGGGGGCTGTACTCGTAAATCGTTAATATCGTGTTACGTGTATGTAAGATCGGTTCTGAAATTTGAAGTGTTCTGTTCGAATTTTAAAAATAGTATTCCTATTTATTGGATATAAAATTAGTAGTATATGATAAAAGTAGCATAATTATATTGTGTAAATTTCTAATGCATATCATAGATACTATCTTTAATGTTCAAAATCATGAAATATATTTCATATATTCAAAATCATGAAAACTTCAAAATCATCAAACTCAAGAGTTCCCTATCATTTTCGAACAATCTTGAAATAAAGGGAAAAAAAAATACATTGAACAATATCTTTTAAAGGTACTTCTTTTAGAGTTTTTTATTTTTTTTTTGAAGTAAACTCGCTTATAAATTTTGCACGATCAGTATTTTATAAAAAATCGTGTTCATGGATATCAAAGTAAGTTCATTAAATCTTTGTTGTGACATGGTCAAATACAAATAAGGTGTCAGTATTTTCAATTTTGAAAAACTTATTTTATACAGAACATATATGATTAATAAAATTTTATAAGCAATACATGCATTATGACAACTATTCAGCCTCTTTAAGTAAGTTAATATATCTAGACATGTATTTTATTGCTTTTAGTTAAGATATTGTAATACGTTTGAAACAACTTCTAACCATCAAGATCACTAAACCTTCCATGCTCTAGAATATTATCAAAGTTTTCTCAACTTGTTTTCAAAGTAGCATCATATCATCTAGCATATTCAATTTATTAGAAGAAAAAAAAAATTCAAAGTTCTTTTCGTATGAAGTGAATTGATCAAATCTTTTTTTTAGTAATCCAATCACTTGATCCACTATATAGATGAAATAATTGATTCTGTAAGAGTTTGAATTCAATTTGGAGAGTTTAAAACCGTACTCTTTTGATTCAATTGGAGGTCTCAAAAAAGTCACATATACTCTTAATTATTAGCCTAAAAATCCAAAATAATGCAGAACTTTTCAATTAATGAGCTATGACTATTTTAATTTTTTTGAACGTAATAGGTTAAACTTAACTGGACAAATTTTACTTTTTTTTTAAGTAATGAGTTAAAGTTTTCTAATTATACTAGACTCAGTATACATAATTTTTTTTATTGAAAATCAAAACTAAATTAATAATACTACATGTATATATAAATTTTGGTGTCCCGATAATTCAGGAGGCCCTATACGGCTCAACTGGAGTACGCTCTCAGAGTCGCCCTCGCGTGTATAATGATATCAACGATTTGCGGGTACAACCGACATGGCTAGGGTAGACTTTCAAAATATGTCTTAGTGTGCTTAGGTTGGATCTTACAAAAAGGATTGAATTTTTTTGTGTAGTGGTTAATTATTCAAATTTTTTTCTACATGGGCTTGTGATTCTACCTTTTACATGTAAATTATAATTGGGCTTGGCTGAAACGGATCTCTTTGTTTATTCCAATAGCTATTGTTTGGGCCTGGGCCCATGATAGTCTTTAGAAATTTAATTATTTCTCATGAATTAAAATATAGGATTTATTTGTCCCTTTTTATATACTTCTTTTGTTAAGGAAAAAATTGACAAGCACGTGTTATTCTTAAATGACACAATAAATAAATAAATAACAATTCCAAGAAATTATAGCCCTAAAATATGGGGTTATTACTAAAGGTTATCCAAGCCCATTAGAAAGCCCAATGGCCTGTATATTAAAGTTTTAATTTGGCAAATACTTGTATGCACAAAGTGCATATAAGACTTATTTCAGACAGACGGGTCAAATTCGCAGGTCAACCCGCAAAAAAAAATCCGGTAAAATCAGTATCAATAGTAACATTAAAAAGTATCACTCAAAAATTGAAAAGTATCACCTGTATCATTAAATAGTGCGGGGTTTGCCACTTATTTTAGGGGTTTTTGGGGGGTGTTTTTAGGGATTTATTTTGCATGTTTTAGGGTTTTTAGGGCTGCTTTTAGGAGTTTATTTTGTGTTTTTAGGGGGGTGTTTTTAGGGTTTTTTTATTGTTCTTTTAGGGTTTTATTTTGTGTTTTTTAGGGGTGTTTTTAGAGTTTATTTTGTGTTTTTTAGGATTTATTAATTTTATTTTAGGATATAAATTTATATTTATTTCAAACAAATTATATCAATTCGATTAATTTTAGGGTTCACTAATTTTATTTTATGGTATAAATTTTATTGGGAAAAAATAAAAAAATAAAGAAAATAAAAAAATCACTAGCAAGAAGAGAAAAAAAAAATCTGACAAGCGCGTGGACGCGCGCGTAGCTACCACACGCTTGTTGGATATATTCTGATATACAGGGGTGGTGCACATAAGTGCTTCTCTTTTATTTTGGAGTTATGTGAATTCACTATTTTTTGATTTGTTGATTAATTTGTTTGTTTTTGTTAGAAAAAATGATTGTGTAAAAACCAAAAATACAAACAATATGCTTTTCTTATATTAAAATAAAATAAAATGTTTATTATGAAGTGTGATGGAGATTAGGCCAAGGGTATAGCAAACTGGCGCGAAATCTTATCTGTTATAACTGGAGGCGCACAACTTAGAGAGAGAGAGAGAGAGCAACATCCACAGACATGTCCCTTTCTCTCTCATTGTTTGCATTCTCTCTCTGCAAACCCAAGCCATTCAGCTCAGCTTACAATCCGAAATTTCCGGCGACACACCGTGAATGTTTGGTTCGAGGTTCCTCATCAGCTGCTCCGGGTATTGATTTTTCCACGCTTGAATCCGCCATTGCTAAGGTTCCATTTTTCTCTTAGTTTGTTGTACGAGTTCCCAATTGTTCATGTGCTTCTTAATTAATGTTTGATTTTTGAATCTGCAATGCTGTTCGTATTCGAATTCAAAACAAACATTGCTAATTGCTATACATGTATGTATATTTGTTGTGTGTAATTTCACTATCAGTTTAGTCATTCAGTGATGCAAGTCCCAAGGGTTCATAATTGGGCGCAATGGACTATTATGATGAAATGAAATGAAATGAAATTCCACTCATAATATTCTTCTTGATTAGTGAAGACTTTAAACTAGCCAAGCATATTCTATGAAGTATTATTTTATAAAAGAGTTTACTGGCACAATTGCATTTACATTATTTCATAGAACTTCGTTTTAGCAACTAATTGTTAATCAACAATGAGGTGAGTTTGCAAAGGAAGATTTCAAGGATTAGGAATGTGGTCTATGATGCTCTTCTTCATTGGTTATAGTCCCATTCATATTCATAATAACATAACAAGATTGCAAGATTTGAAAGATAAATTTACATTTGTTTTATTTATATATATAGTTTCTTGAATAATTTCTATCATATATCTGTATGGTTCACTGCAGAAAGATAGTGATGGAGTGAAAGGGGCACTTGATCAGTTGAGGGAAGTTGGTTGGGCCAAAAATTGGAGTTCTCAACCATATGTATCACGTCGTACAGTGAGTCTGTGCTAAAAAAATTTGTTTCCATTTTCCAACTTAAGTATTTCATTTAGTCATGTATTTGGTGGTCTGAATTAATGTTCATGGATAAGGGTTGTCTATAATGCTAGCAACTGAACATTTCCATTACAGACATCTCTTCGGGAGCTGACATCTTTAGGATTAAAGAATGCTGAGAATCTTGCTATTCCTAGCACCAGAAATGATGTAAGTTAAATGGAACTTGTCTCCCCTTATTTGATTTATTTTTTCAAAATTTCGAATGAACTTTTACGTGTATATTGAGTTGATTTTTTCAGTGATGCAGGCAGCTTTTCTCTTTACTGTGGTTGGCATAACTGGATTTTTGGGTATTCTTGCTGGCCAGCTTCCTGGGGTTAGCTCCCACTAACCTTCCTCATTGGAAAATTTTGTTTGTTTCTGTGCTTTTTTTGTGTTGAAGGCCTGTCATGATCTGCCAATCATAAACGCACTTGTGCATATAAATGCATTTTGTAACCCAATTAAGTTGGCTTTGGTTCAACTAGCACAGTCTGTTTGCTTGCTATGATAAATATTTGATCATAATTTTCAGGCTGTTGACATATTTGATATATATATACCACTTTTGTTGTTTCTTAGGATTGGGGCTTTTTCGTGCCATACTTGGTCGGAAGCATTTCTTTAGTAGTTCTCGGTGTAGGGAGTATCTCCCCAGGGTAAGTAGTCGATCAGCTATTCATTATGCTCGCTAGATACACACAGCGATCATCTTGATTGTATTCAAGTTTTTGTGTTTCCAATTAAGTTATAAGCAGTTAGCAGGTTATAAGCTAAAGCCCTTCGAATTTCTTTTGCGTAGGCTGCTTCAGGCTGCTATCGGAGGATTTTCTTCGTTCTTCCCAGATTACCAGGAGAGGATTGCTAGACATGAAGCAGCTCATTTCTTAGGTAGCATCTTCACATTTTTTTCCTAGATTGGGTTGATAAAGTAAGCCATTCTCTTTTTGGTGTTTGATAGATTTGATCTCTCATAACAATCATTTTACTGAAGCCATTCATTCATGAAAGCTGCAGATACAAACATACACGCACACACATATTAACAGTGTTCTAGCTAGTTTCTGAAGTTCTTACCATTCTGAATGATTTAGACTATTGGTGCCTAGCTACTAGCATAAGGTTTTCAGTTAGACGACTTTCATTTTGTAGTTGCATACTTACTCGGCCTTCCCATCCTTGGATACTCATTGGACATCGGAAAAGAGAATGTCAATCTCATCGACGAGAGGCTCGAAAAGCTTATCTACAGTGGACAGCTTGATGCCAAGGAACTAGACAGGTATCAATGTCACATATAGCTGTAGTTTCCATACTAAAAAACATTGTTTTTGTGCATCTCATTTCATCCATTTCTGATGTTGGATTGCATGAAATTGTCAATTCCCAGTTTGCATTCAAGAATGATCCAAATTTTGTTTCAATTCTCTAAGGTTGGCAGTAGTTGCAATGGCTGGACTGGCTGCGGAGGGTCTACAATACGACAAAGTAGTCGGTCAATCAGCCGATCTTTTCACCCTGCAGGTTCGTTTAACTACCAACACGAACACGAACACGAACACGAACACTGCATCAAATTAAGTCCCAACTCATTGCGGATCATTTGTCATTTCAGAGGTTTATAAACAGGTCTAAGCCACAGATCAGCAAAGATCAGCAGCAAAACCTCACCAGATGGGCGGTAATTTCGCCTCTCCTCCCTTCACCATTCATGCCTAGCTGATTATTTAATTTCAGCACCATGATATATATCTCTTGTCTGATGCATAACATTATTAACAGGTTCTGTTTGCTGCATCATTAATAAAAAACAATCGAGCTATGCATGAAGCCCTGATGGCAGCGATGTCGAAGAAAGCAACCGTTGTTGAATGCATAGAAGCAATTGAGAAGGCCGGCTGAGTAAATTTAGCAACTTAACCATTTATTTTTACATCAAAGTAAATATTCTTCCATCATTAATCTTCAACTCTTATCTCACATGCTGAATGAATTTTGATTCAGAACCAGAAAAAGAGTGTTTGTATATAATATCCAATCACAGTTTTGTGGGATCTCATGGGATCTGCATATTGTGTTTCGATTGAAGGATTTGAGTTCGTAGTTGAGAATGTCGATGAGCTCGAATCTTGTTGGCAATTGCCTCCCAATCCCAATTGTTGAAGGTACAAAAGTATACTATCAATACTTAGATTCCGTACACACGAATATCTTCTTTTTTCATAAAAAAATGACTCAACATAACTGGAAAGGTCGGGACCCCTTGACTTGGAAAATAAGACCTCGCTCGGGGAGGCACTGTTCACATGCCTCCTCAACGATACCTCTTCAATATGTTCGAAAATATTTTTTTTTTCTTTTTTTGATCAATAAAGATAAAATATAGTTACACGTAGATGAGTATATAGTGGTGCATTTTACTTTTCTTATAATAACTTTTTTTTTTTTCATGCATATGGAATATATGTCCGCCTAAAGAGGCATGTGGGCAGTACTTCCGTTGGATCAGATTCTCTGTTGTCATTCTAATTTCATTTGGTGTTGCATAATTATATTTATTTTTAATTTTTATAGAATAATATTAATATATCTTAATTGGGGATGGATGAAGCCTAAATAAAAAATTTAAATTAAATAAAATCATAATAAATTAAAAAAAAAAAACATAGGCTTGGAACAGAAAATGTAATGTAACAGAAAATGCATAGGTTGTGGTGTGGTGCCTCCGCTGCTCTACTACAAAAACTTGCATGTGTTGTGTTAGAAATGTAATTATTAATTGTGATTTGTATAACTAAATATAAATAAATTAATTAATTCAAAAATAGAATTACAAAATTAGTATTTTACAAATGATATTACGTTGTGAATTAATACTTGACGAATTATAAATTTTTTTTTTTTTTTTTTAACTCACACACCCGACCTGTGGTATTGAGGAGGTTCGAATCCGTGACCTTTGGCCTCCGAGCAATCTCACTCCACCACTAGGCCATCCCCACCGGGACGAATTATAAATCTTAATGTTTAGCAGTTTTCTTAATGATCCCAAGTTAAACAAATCGGGTGATCATCAATATGATAAAATATAATATGTCACTTCCATCTAAAAGAGAGAATATTTTTTCGTGATTCCGTCATCTAAAGATGATCTAGTGGTGGAATGGTGTAAATTTGAGGGATCAAATCCTACCACCAACCATTACAAAAAATTGCGTTTTAGTGACGGATTTTTCCGTTGCTAAATATCAAAAATCCGTTGTTAATTTATTTTAGCGATGGATTCAGTCTATCGTTAATAATTCCGCCATTAGTCATTTTATTAACAAAATTAACGACGGAAAAATTTTAGCAACGAAATTTTCCGTCGTTAACTTATCGTCAAATTTTATCGTGAGAAAATAAAAGAATAGTGATGAACTAGAGACGGAAAAAGTCGTTATATAAAATAAAAATTGGATGCCCCGCCAAGGCCTAGCCCGGGGTGCAGCCAGAGAGCCAGGATCAAGCCGTGGAGCTCAGAGTGCGTTGTATTAGTTTAGCGAGATATCACATTCGCGTGATTCAAACACCAGACCTTTTGGATGGCGCACCTGAAACCATGTGCACTAGTGAGTGTTTATATTATAATTTAGAAATAATATGTATATATATACACACGAAATCTATTTTGATTGAATTTTAATTTCTAAATTAAATAATTATAATAATCTTTATTTATTTAAATATTTATTATAATTTTTAATATTATATGTTTATTATAAAATATAATTATATTACATCATTTATTTAATTTTAATTAATATTCTCAAATATTTTATATTTATGATTAATAATATTTATAAAAATAAAAATAAAGTGATAAAAATTATTAAAACAAAAAATATTTAATTAGTAATTAAAAATAAAAAATATTAAAAATAATACTCCATCCGTTTCACAATAAGTGTCATTCTAGCACTTTAATTTTGTTTCACAAAAAATGTTATCCAACACAATTGAGGTAAAAATTTCACATTTTTCTCATATTTGTTATCCTTTAATACATTCAAACAATCATATTTAACTCATTTAATATATTAACATAAGGATATTTAAAGTAATTTCATTATCTGATTAATGTCTTTATTAATATGTGTACATTCATCCAAAATGACACTTATTCAGAAACGGAGAAAGTATGAAATATTAAAAAAATAAAAAATAAAATAAATCAGAAAAAGTACAATAAATAAAATATTAAAATTATTAAAAATCAATTTTAAATTCGTAACTAATTAGTGATTGAAAAATAATTTTTTTTAAAAATAATATATAATATTAAAAAATTAAAGAAAATAAAAAATGTAAAATAAATAAAAAGTATTAATATTGAAAAGATTAATTTCAAATTCGTAATTAATTATTAATTGAAAAAAATAAAATTATTATAAAATATTATAAAATATTCAAAAATGGTATACAATATTAAAAAAAAAATCAGGAAAAATCAAATAGATAAAAAATAAAAATTTCATAAAATTGATTTCAAATACGTATTTAAGTAACAATTGGATAATAAAAAAAATTAATTTTAGGAACAGAATTATTCCAAAGCTAGTACATCGCTAAAATTAAAAAAATAAAAAACTAAAAATTAATATATATATATATTTATATATATTAATTTAACGACAAATTTTTCTGTCTTTAAGTTAACGATGGAAAAATCCGTCGTTATGATAAAAAAATAAAAAAATATGTCGTTAAAAAAAATAATTCGTAGTTAATTTATCGGTATTTTAACGACGGAACATGATCCGTCATTAAATTGTGTTTTTCTTGTAGTGAACATCACATACTAGGTGTGAGTCTGGTTATCCTCGACATAAAAAAAAATAAAATATTTTTTCTTTGGTTTGGGAAGGGAGTGTTGGCAGTCTAGATCGTTTCTTATAGAGAATCTCCATTGTTAGGTGTAACACCCCGGAAAAATATAGTATTATTTTATAGCTAGAAATTTTATGAAATTAGAACTCAACTATTTTGGCTAGTTAATTATGGTCTTAGAGGCACTATAAGACGAAGGAAATTCTCGACCTTAGTTGAGTTTTTAATTAATATTAGAATCCATATTATAGAAATAAACATTAATGGGATCGTTTCGGTACCAAGATCAATCAATTCGGACTTCATTTAACTTTCCAATGAAATTTATTCAATGTAATATTTTGAACTCAATTTATTCCATCAAGCTCAATTTTAGAAATCCGAGCCTAATTTTATTAATTCAAGTCAAATTAATCATCCACTTTTAGCCCATCTATTTATCCCATTTCTAACCATTTCATAATGCATATATGTGTTGATGGGTCTATCTATGAAAGAATAGATTTATATCAATTGATTAAATTTCATTAGGAAATCATATGTTAAAACAAGTGTACATAGTGTACACGTGTAGATAAATAAGGGTATGTGTATATATAAAATAGGCTGCAAAAAAGGGAGAGATCAATGGATAGTAACAATAATAAAAGTAAATAAATAAAATGCACATTATTCGCCCATTTGATCTAGAAGGTCCGATAATTTCTCAATCAGGGCCACCAAGTTGATCTAATCCGTCAAATGCACATTATTCGCCCATTTGACTCCATTTTAATTCCAAACGATCCTAAAGCATAGGAAATCCTTATTTAAGTTATGTACGATCTAAGTTATTATCTTTATGACCTATTTGAGAATTCTAAGTTAAAATTTCAATTTTATAGGTCGAGACGATCGGAGAGCATAATAGCATTTCACGCATAAATTGCACTGCATATTGAGATCATCAAGGTGGGTTTTTCTATAACTCACAACTATGTTTTAAATTCGTCCATGAAAAGCATGTTAAATGTTTTAATAGCATTGTTTACGCAATGATTGCATGATATGAGACTTCATGTACAGAGGAATTCCGACTTACAAGTATAGACGGTTTACTTTGTGACTAAATGTCTAGATAAGTAACCGTAAAGTATCATTTGATCACATTAGGTCTCTCATCCAATGAAGAAGAGTAAACTTTGTTATAAAGTATGTTAATGGTTATTTTCCATGATTTATGCAGCACAATAATTTTAAAGCATGAGAGAATGACTTGGACGAATATCAATGCCCACTGAGTGTTTTCTGGCACTCAATCCAAATATTTTCAAATATTTTCAGGTCCTGGAGATCGAGCTGGTTGATGACGAGGTGCTGTAGTGGGTTTGATGGTTGATCCTTGTGTGGTTTTAGCTAAAATCATCTTTAAAATCTTGTTAGTGTTATATTAAATGTTTCTGCTAATACTCTGCAAAACTTTTAAGTTTAAAATTTATTGACCTCAGTGGTTAATTTTTGATTGTATATACAAATATTTTGAATATATATAAGGGTTGGCCGTGAAGTTTTGAATTTGTGGTCTGTTTGGTTATATCTATTGCTCGTTGACAGGTCATAATTTAGTTATGTGTGAGTCAGTGATTTTGAAAAGCTTTATTGGAAGTTGACTTTAAGAACGCCTGAGTGCGGTTTGAACATTTTTAAGTCGAGGTGTTGTCCGTTTACAAATTATTAGTAAAGTTAAATCTAATTTTTATAAAGGTATTTATTACGTAAGCATGTACGTATGTTTTTGGTGACGTTTTGGTCCTAGTGGGACTGGGGCGTTACTTAGGTATTTCCGATTAAATTTGAAAAGAAAATATTTCTATAGTATGAAATTAATTACCGACTTTAATTTCAAAATCTATAGTTATAAGTTTATAACCCACTATAAATATACACATATCTCTATAATAATAATAATAATAATAATAATAATAATAATATGGCTAATTACAATTTAATTCCCAATGTTTAATGGGTTTAATAAAAATAACCTAACGTTTTAATAATTATAATTTAATTTCTAATGTTTTAATAATTACAATTTAATATGGGTCTCTAGCTAAATTGAGAGTAAATGTGATTGAAATCGACCGAAATAGTTTTTTTTTTTTGCTAAAAATATCAGGTCATTTATGTTAAAATATTCAAACGTCGTGTCGAGTTATTTCTGTTAGAATATCCAAACGTTGGGAATTACATTGTAATTATTAAAACGCCAGGTTATTTTTATTAAAACCTTCAAACGTTAGAATTAATAAATTGTAATTAGTCCATAATAATAATAATAATAATAATAAATTATTATTATTAACACATAGTAATTGATAAAATTTGAATTTACAAGTAAAAAAGTTATTCGGAAAATTAGTCTATTTATCGAGTACAGTTGTCGAAGTACGTACGTCTATAGGTACGGAGATGCTATATATTTATGGTTTTTGCGACTTCGAAGAGTCATATATTTGAAACAAAGAATATATATACAGCTACACTTTTATTTTCAGATTTTCTGTCTTTTATTCGAATATTTTTTGTTGGTTATCAGAAAATAGAAAAAGAAAGAAAAAATTGTAGCCCAACAAAATAAGATAAACCTTAGCACCACAACTTTTTCTATTCTCTTAGCTTCATAGTATCGAATGATAGAGCCGTCTCTGCAAATCTGAGGAAATTAAATTATATATATATATATATGTGTGTGTGTGTATCTTTATTTAATTTCATCATGTATCTAGTTATATTATATTGTTCGATATTTATGATTTTGATGTATAGAATTTGATACTGTCCAATTATCTTGATGAATATGATCTCTCGTAAAGGTTTTTTTTTTTTTTTTTTTGAAATAATCTCATCCACTTGTAATGCCTAATTTCGTGTACGGATTGAAATATGAAATAGTTTGCCGGCTAGTACTAAATTAAAGAGTTAATTATCAAATAAATCACCACGTTTTCATCATTTTGTGAATTAGGCATAACATTCGAACCTAGTCAATTACAAAATCACGTTTGAGTTTGAATGTAATTAAATATCCCTAATTTTTTCGGCCAATTAAGTATGATGTGTCCGGTCTATAAACCCGTTGACACCACGTCACCGCACACACATGTAACAAACGACGTCGTTTTTATTGTTCTCTCTTTTTTTTGTTGTCGAGAAAATCCAATTTTATATCATTTTTTGTTTCTAAAAGAGTAAAGATATTGATAAAAATAACAAAATTGATATAATTTGTTACATGTGTGTGCTGATGTAGTTGTTAGTGTGATTTATAGACCAAACACGTTATACTTAATTGCCCGAAAAAATTGGAAATGTTTAATCCATTCAAATTAAAACATGGTGTTGTAACATGATTAAATTTTAAAATAGTATTTAATTTATAAAAATGTGAAACTGCAGTGATTTATTCTGCAATTAACCCTAAATTCAATACACAACCGTGTCCATGTGACAGACTAACGTTGAAAAACTTATATTAGACATTTAATTAAGTTTCATCGATGTTATATGCAACTAGGATTGCTGTCATGTTTGTTTTAATATTACCTTAATTTTTTCTATTTTTTCCTGCAAATAATTATGAATTTTTAAAATACATGTGATAGTATTAATTCATGATTGGAATATGAAACGGAACATCCTTAAGTTAATGACAGGTGCCGGTCAATATAGTCATAAATAGATAAAAATAAAAAAATAAAAAAAAAAGATGAAATATTCCAAGAATAAAGAAAAGGAAATCTTTATCCCATGTGTTCTCTCCAAAACAATTCCAATGCATGCAACTTTATCAAATAAAGAGATCAAATAAAAATCACAGCATATTTCAAGAAATCTCTGGATTGGACACCAAATTTTTTAAATCTTTTATCCCTCCCCCTATATATAGTAACCCAAAAAACATGAATGCTAGCTCAAGTTGGAAATCAAAACCTCACAATTATATATATAGTTTCTCTACCATTTTATTAGAAAATAAGATTTTCATCAATTTCTTACAATGGATACAATTATGAAATTAGCAACAGAAAATCCAGTGGTGATATTCAGCAAGAGCAATTGTTGCATGTCCCATGCGATCGACACGCTCATACGTGGCTACGGGGCCAACCCTAGAGTTTATGAGCTCGACCGGCTGGCCGAGGGGAACCAAATGGAGAAGGACCTGATCGCGTTAGGGTGCAACCCTAGTGTTCCGGCCGTGTTCATAGGCAAGGAGTTCGTTGGTGGCTCGAATGAACTCATGAGCCTCAATATTAGAGGCATGCTCAAGCCCTTGCTATTCAAGGCGAATGCTATATGGGTATAGACTACAGATCAACAAAGGGCAAAATCGTAATTAATAAGTCGAGTCGTTATAGATGCTACACTTTTATTTTTTCCCCTTCTCTTTGCTGGCCTAGAGTGAGTGTATAGGTCAAATTTTGAGCATGTTTGTGATGTTAAGAGTTAGTAATTGAGGCCCTTATTTTCTATTTAATTAATGTGTAGGTAGAAAGTGAGTAAATTAAAAAAAAATTGATGAATATATATTAGGGGTAAGGTTGTAAATAGCCCATATTACTATAAGTCCCTTTCTTGATTAGTAATGATGGATAAGGGCAGTTTCGGGTGTTTATGTATCTTATCATGATCAATGTTTTGAGTGCAATATACTTTCACATGGTTATTTTTCTACTACACTATTATATTTATGTAAATTCAATTAAAATGATATAGTTATGATGACAAACAAATGGACAATAAATCACATAAATCTTTTCTATACATTAATTAATGTGTGCCCATATATATATATGTATGTATATATATATATATGACCAATTAATGTTTGGATAAATCATTTTTAACATCATGCCATTTCTAAGGACTTGTGAAATATTATTATTATTATTATTTTTTTTTGATATCGAGGGTAACCCGCAGCCGCTACCGTGGTGCGCACTGGGTAAACCCCACCTCTGTGGGTGACACACAATTTATCTGACTCACAAGTACAACAATGTGACAAATCTCCATATAAGATATCCAACATCAAATTATATCCATGTGATATTTGAAGATTGCGACATATAAAATATATACTCCCTCCGTTCCGATTGTATAGCCCCTTTTACTATTTTGAGGTGTCCCAATTATATAGTCTCATTACTATAAATATTATTAATTTTCTTAGTAATGTACAAATAAACCCTTGTTGATTCTTGGAAATTAAAAGTTGAAAGTCATAAATATTCAATGAGGGTGTTATTAGAAGTTTAGCTTTAATATTTTATTTTTATAAATATTTTTAATCTATGTGTGAAGAAATGAGACTATATAATTAGAACGGGGAGTATATATTTCGAGTAGTAACAATTAATTAGTAGTAAATATTTTGGCAGCTTCAACATCTGCAATATTCTGATCAAAAGAGGGCTAACCCCAAATATAGGCCCAATAGTTTTTTTTTTTTTTTGTATGATCCAGAATTCTACAATAATAATTCATTTCGCGCAACCCCATTTTTTTTTTTTACAAGTTTTGTTTTTGGACACGATATTTTAATTTTGACAATTAACCCTAAATATTATAATTTTATCTTTGATGTCTGCATGTAACCTAAAATAAGATCTTACTAATGTGATTGACATGTGAAAATCAGAGTATCATCGTTCCAGTAACTATTTCACCAATAATTATTAATTAGTAATTTTCATATGTTTATAGTAAAGTTTTGTCATAAACAGTAATATTTCCAATTATCATAAAATTTTATAAATCATATAAAGTTATTGATAATTCTCCACCATTTCGGTAAAAAAATTAATATTTGTTTAATCTGTATGTGTGAAAAATCTCCGATGTCACGTGAAAAGATTCAATTGTGTAAGAAAAATATTTGTGTGTATGTGTGTGTGTGTGTGTTTATGGAATAAATTTAAGCCAAATATTTATTTAGAAAAAAAAGTGATGATGGAAAAGTAGTTTTAGAGGATCAATTTGAACTTTATTCTTGATGAAATAACCTTAAATTAAAGTAGCATAAATTAAAATATAAAAAATAAGAAAATAATTTGTGCATAACTAAGAAAAAAAATTGGTTAAAAATAAATAGATGTTGCACATTTCTTTAAGATGATTTTACACAACACACTACTAATTTATCTTCTATTTCAATATCATCAATACATGCCCATTTATATATTTCAACAATATATCGATAATTTTCCAAGGCAACACCCAAACATGTGTCGCTTCTACGAGCTATATATTTACAGAGCAATGTATCATATCATATAATTGGTTCGATTTTTCTATTACATGTTTATATCTATTGGTACACGCTTAGTGTACATCAGTAAAACACGAGATGTAACACGAAAATGCCTAGTATTCCTATAATTAGGTGTGGATTCAGATATCATCGGACCAGTCGCTAAGATCAACGTCGTAAAACAAACCGTCAATGATGTTGTCAATGAGCGAGTCGATGAAGGTGTTGCAGCCGGTGGTGAAGATTCGGCCCACTCTGCTCCGGTTGCTCGAAAACCAAGCGAAGACGGCGGCGCTCGCTATCGCCGCCACGCAAACGCCGCCGGCTTCCTCAATGCCTTGCAAGTCCATCTTCCTGAATACTGAATTCCCCGTCACAATCTCCATTCCTACTGTTGCTGCAAATACAATCTTCAAAAAAAAAATTTAAGGAATTTAAAAGAAAGATTTATAATTTTTTTTTCGACCGATTTAAAGCCTAGACTAAATCAAAGTTAATTAGATTTACATATTAACACGAATATAAATGTTGAAACACAAATTATTCTTCACTATGATAGGGTTTCATTTGCAATCCAATAAAATCGTAGCAATTAATCAGTAAATTAATTGTTCAAATTTTCGGTGCCGCTCTTTCGTATTTCACTCCGTTTTGCTCTATTAAATTTATGATATTAATAATTTTTTATAAAATATAAATTAATTATAACATAAATAATCATACTCAGTATTTATTAATAAAAAAATATTTAAATAAATTATAAAATTTAATTTTAAAATAATCAACTATAATAATGGATTATTAATTGAAAATTAAAAATTAAATATTAAAAAATAATTATAAACCTTAATCAGACGGGATGAACGGCCTAAAAAATCATCAAATTAAACTAAATCACAAAATAATAAAACTGAAGAAAAAAATATATATAAGAAAAACTTGTAATTTGAAAGTACAACATGAAATTTCACGTGTTATTCATATTACAAATTATTTCCATTTTCTCGAATCTCTCCTAAACTGACATTTTTTGTCAATTAAATACCCAAACAATTAAAAACTAATTAAATCAATCACCACCCCCATACATTTTTAGAGATAAATCATAACACGAACATACAAAAATTTAAAAAATCAATCTTTAACATGAAAAAAAATGAAGATATTAATTTAGAAAGAAATGATTAAATATTAATTGGTAATTACCATGGCAAGACGACCAGACATGATCTCAAAATCATGACTTTTCTTGGAACTCTCCACGTAATCCGACAGAATCTCGAAGAATCTAGAAACTTCATCATCCTCCGCCCTGTTGTTGGCTCTGATCACGCCGCCGCGATCGCCGCCAAACGACCTCAGCGTGCACACTCTCGGCTGCAGCACGATCTTCGCCGCGCCGCCGCTCTCCTCCGCCACCTTCAGCCTTTGGGGCTCCGGCGACGCCGGTTTCTCCGCCCTCAGGCGACAGAAGACCGGCCGGGCGCCAGCGAGGGCCATGAGAATATATATAATCTTAGATGAGAGAGAGAGAGAGAGAGAGAGAGAGAGAGAGTGTGTGTTTTTTTAATTTATTTAAGCTTTTTGGGAAGAGGAAGAATCTAGGTAGGAATCTTATTGTAGGTGGGTGAATATTAATTGTCCACGTCGAATTGAAAAGGTTTTCAGGTGGGGAGGCGGCAGCGGTGATTGGTGGTGGGCTATGGCGGAGCGACGTGGAGCTTCTGTTTTCCGTTAACGTTGTTGTCGATCGTTGGAATTAACTTAATTTCACACTCAATTATATATATTCAGTCTTATCAGTTATCACTTCTGCTATTATTTTCCATCAAAAGTAGTTGTCCCCAATAAAGACTTTTTTTTTCTTTTCTTTTTTTTTTTTTAAGTTTCTTTTTTATT